>JZKD02S2141441.1:269958-300220 GCA_000966675.3 Picea glauca
TATGCACCCCTTCTTGATAATCCGGTTAGAAAATAGATATCCTCGATATCAATGGTCAATGTATGGACACCCACATGGAAAACCTATTGGTCCGGATCCCACATTTGAATCAAGTACTCCAATTTGCGAACTTGGGCTCTAAGTGGGGGTGACGACTAATACATAATTTTTGCATTAACCAGATATAAGGATAACAAAACTAAAAATCAAGAACTGTAGCAGAAAGTTATACAAACTTAACATCAATTTTTACCTTTCCAAAATATGAGTAGATCCAAGCATACATCCTATTACCATCTACTCAACATAATTGAAAAATGTATCATTGCCTGTTCTCCTGCCTCGAATGAAGTCCGCGTGCTCTATGTCACTTCCGCTCGTCGACCGTCGAGACTACATCGGTACCTCCCAGTGAACTCTAGGGGTACTCTGCTTCCCCCCTTAGCCCCACGAGCCGCAAAGGGGCCACACACTATCCAGATGGTACATCTAGCTCCCAGCTCGCCTCACAAGGCCGAGCTACCACTCCTATCCAAGATGGAAAATCCCAACTCCCCACAAGTAATCAGTCAAGTCACAAATCCGACAACGAAACGTTACACTAACAGTTGATCCCCTACTTCCTCGTCCTTCCTCTCTTTTATAGAGTTTTTAGAACTTCCAAACTTTCCCTAAATCTCATTTAATTTAAGTTTTAATAAAAATCTTCTAATAATTCTCCTTCGTACAAGTGTCGTCCATCCCCCACTTTCCTCAAATAAATATTTTTTTTAAATTAATAATTGTTTCATTTCCCTCACCCACCTAGATTTTCTCCTAAATTTACTTCTAGGTGTTCCTAGATTCCCTTACAGGTTTAAATACTTTCCTTAAATGATGTTGCTAATTTAGTTCAATTTAGAAGGTTCTTTATTGCAGATTCTTTACTAAGTTGACCTCGCTTTTTACCATAAGTTCCCTTCTTTCCTTTATTATGTTTCCTCCATTCCTTAGTTTCCTAAATTTTATTATTCCCTTCTTTCCCCTTTTTATTAGAGCCAAAATGGCAGTTGCACAATTAACCTCTTTTCTTTTTTATTAATAATTTAATACCTTTTACACTTTCACAAGTTAAACAATTAAATTCTTCTTTACAATTTTGAATCCAATGATTTTAATTAAATTCTTACTCTCTTCATTTTACCCCAAAATTTTTATGAAGACTAAAATTATTACTTAAGTGGTTTTTAGTTAAATTTTTATTTATTTTTATTTTTATACAGTATTTTCTTAAGGTTATACAACATTTGACCCCTAGAGAAGTTTTAGACTTGGGACTTAGATTCTGAACTGGGCAACATTTAATTAGGGAAGTTGTTTAAGAAATTCTTAATGTGTTAAATGTATTAGGGCCATCTAGGTTTGTTCCTTCCTCATCATCAATGCGACGTGACCTTCAAGACACACCACGTGCTCCAAGCGTGCCACTCGCCTCGTTTGTTTCTTTTGCACGACATGCCCTTCAAGATGCACCACGTGCTCCAAGGGTGCCACTCACCTCTTGACTGATTGGTAGGCATCAATAACCCCTGGAGTCAATACTCTTCCAGGTGAACTTGTGGGAGACTAAGGGCTTCTAAGGAATAAGGACCCTGCCTTATTGCGCACCCCTTAGAATCATTGCGAGCGATTATCGCAATTTTCCCTCACGACATCCTGGGTCCTCTCGAACTAGGTAATCATTAACCTATAGTTCGAGCCATGCCAGTAGTGCTAGTAGGATGTGGCATGGTTGTTGTCCACACCTCTCCCTCAACCTCTCTGGTAGTCATGTGTGGCCCCTTTACTCCATATGTGAGTCCAGTCGACAAGTTATCGTCAGCCTGCATCATCAACAATCGTGTCAGAACATGTCCACATCATATCATCTAATCAAATTTTACTAAAATCACAGTAAACAATCAACCCCAATAGCACACTCCTTGAATCGATCTGGAGTCCAAGGGGTTTCGTCGATGCCTCTGCATCCTCAAGGTCCAAAACCCTACACACTCAGTAAAACCGAGTCAATAGCACCTGTCTATGTTGAAGCAGTAAAACATCCTGTCATCTACCATAACACATCATAATCAAGGACAAATTTTTGAATATCATAATAGTCCAGATCACTTGCGAGAAAGTGTCCTCAAAGAATAAGTTTTCTCAGTGCGCTAGAGCGAGCTGTTACATACACCCCTTCTTGGTCTAAACTTCATCCCGAAGTTTCATAGTATAAATGTCGAAATAAGTGTATCACAGTATCATAAGTCTATCTATCAAACAAAAATGAAAATTGTTGGCGCATATCATATGCGTCCTCCCAGGTCATCGAGTGCGGACTATAATTGTCCCACTGGACCTTGACCTGCTCTATCGTTCAACATCATAATTGTTGAATGCGATAATCTAAGATGCAGACTAGCTCAGCCGTGAGATCTCCCTCGTCCGATACCTGCAAGGAACTCATGTCAATCACATGTGTAGGATCACTAATGTAATGTCTCAGAACAGATACATGAAAAACATCATGCATAAGCCTCAAGGAATCAGGCAAGGCTATTCGATAGGCCACGGTCCCCTTTCTCTTCACAATCTTGAAAGGTCCCACGAACCTAGGAGAGAGTTTAGCTCCCTTTCCAAACCTGATCGAAATCTTATGCGGTTTAACCTGCAGGAAGACTCAATCGCCGACCTCGTAACTACGGTCAACTCGGTGTGCATCGAAATAACTCTTCTATCGATCATGCGCTTCTTTAATCCTTTGTCTTATGGTTTTCATTTGCTATTCCATTTTTTAGATCGCTTCTGGTCCCACCAGGACCCTATCCTCAAGAAGATCCCAACTCAAGGGCGTCTGACATGGTCACCCATAAAGAAACTCGAAAGGCGCCATCTTAATGGTGCTCTAGTAACTGTTGTTGTAAGTGAACTCCACTAGTGGCATGAATTCTTTCCAACACTTTTGTTGGTCCATCGCGTACATGCACAACATGCCCTCTAAGGTTTGGTTTGTTCGCTCGGTCTGTCCATCAGTCTCTGGGTGATACGCAGTACTAAAGTTAAGTTGGGTTCCCAAGGCCTCTTGGAAACTCGTCCAAAATCGTCTAGTAAACACCGATCCTCAATCAGATATAATCCTCTTAAGCATGCCATGCAACCTCACAATCTCGCTGATGAAAACTCTAGCTATGTCAAGTGCCTGATACATCGTACGCACATGAATAAAGTGAGCACTCTTCATCAGAGTGTCTACTACTATGAAAATTGAGTCATGTCTCCTTGCCATTAGTGGCAATCCAACAATACAATCCATAAAGATAACTTCCCATTTTGATTTCGGAATAGCGTGTGGTTGTAGTAATCCTGTTGGGTGTCTATGTTCAGCCTTTACCTGCTGACATTCGAGACATCTAGTCACATAGTTGACTATGTTTACCTTCATTCCCTTCCAAAAGAATAAGGGCTTAAGGTCTTCCCTCATCTTTGTGACTCCCAGGTGAGCCATGTAAACTGCTCTATGAGCCTCGCTCAGGATCAAAATCCTCAACTCGTCGTTTGGCGGTACGTAAATATGACTTTTAAACCTCAATAAACCATCGCTATCAAATGAAAATCCCTCATATCGTGGTACCATCATTGTGTTTTGTCCAGTAAAACCCTCGACCTCTTTGTACCAGTCATTGTCACGCTGTAAAGTGAGAATCTTCTCACGTAGATTCATTTGAAGAGGCAACACCGAGAAAATTCATGGTCTCTGACTCAAAGCATCTGTCACTCAGTTCACTGTTCCCTTTATGTAAGTAATCTCAAAGTCGTACTCGCTAAGCAATTCTGACCAACGCCGTTGTCGTGTGTTCAGGTCGCTTTGTGTAAAAATGTGTTGTAGTCCACAATGATCAATCTTTAGTTCAATTTTTTGTCCAACTAGGTAGTGTCTCCAAACCTTCAAGGCATATACGATGGCTAATAGCTCCAAATCATGCATTGCATAGTTTTCCTCATGCCTTCTCAGTTTCCTCAAAATGTAAGCAATTACTCATCCATCTTGCATCAAGACTTCACCTAAACCTTCCTTGGATGCGTCAGTGCATACCAAGAAGTCCATGTCCATGTCAGGGACCTTTAGTATCGGCGCTGTGGTTAACAACTCCTTAAGCCTCCGAAATGCTTCCGTGCATTTCTCGGTCCAAACAAACTTCTTGTTTTTCTTCTGCAATTCTGTGATAGGATTTTCTATCTTCGAAAATCCCTTGACAAACCATCGATAGTATCCTGCTAAACCCATAAATCTACGCACTTCTGTGACATTTGTCAGTGCAGGCCATTCCATAATAGCCTCGACCTTGGTTGGATCCATGATGATACCTTCGCCAGATATGAAATTCCCTAAGTTGTGAATCTTCAATTGATAAAATGAGCATTTGGACAACTTTTTGTAAAATTTGTGCTCTCATAGACACTGTAGTACCAAGTGCAAGTTCTCGTCATGCTCCTCCGTTGTCCGAGAGTAGATCAAAATATCGTCAACAAGTAATTGGACAAAATTGTCCAAGTACTCGTGGAACACCCCATTCATCAAACTCATAAATACCCCTGGGGAGTTTGTCAGTACAAACGGTAAAATGATAAACTCGTAGTGTCCAAACCTCATCTTAAAGGTGGTCTTAGGGACGTCATCCTCCTTGATCCATAACTGGTGATACCCTGATCGCAAATCGATCTTGGAGAACACCTTCGCACCCTTCATTTGATCGAACAGATAATCAATTCTCCGAAAGGGATATTGATTCTTGATCGTGGCCTTGTTCAGTTGACAATAGTCAATTCAAAGCCTCCATGATCCATCCTTCTTTCATATGAAAATAATTGGTGTACCCCATGGTGACACACTAGGATGTATCAGTCCCATGTCCAACAACTCCTTAAATTGCATTTTCAATTCTTGTAACTCCAGAGTCGACATTCGATAAGGTGTTCTTGCTATCGGTTCAGTCCCTGGTTTTATGTCTATGGTAAACTCCAATTCCCCCTCCAGTGGCATCCTAAGTGACTCCTCCAGAAACATGTCCGCAAACTCTCTCACCACAAGAAGGTGTTCTAGACCTTCCACTACTCCCTTCTCATTTAACGCAAGGATCGCATAAATCTTTCACCCCTTGCGCATACTCTTTAGTAACTATAAGGAAGAGATGAACCTCAGGGAAACTCCCTAGTTCCATCCTACAATCACACGTCTCTATCCCTCATCATTGATCAAGCTCAACCGTTTCATCTTACAGTTGAGTATCGCCTCATGCGATTCCAACCAATCCATACCAATCACAACATCATAAGATCCTAAGATCGTGACATACAAGTTGACCCTCATGACAAACTCTCCTAGGTTAAGGGAACATCCCGTAACCTTTCCTCCAACCTTCTATTTGGCTCCTGAAGCCATCTCCGTCCTGTTCGACTGCCTTTACCTGAATCCTTTTTAGCGCTGCACCAGAAATTAAACTCTCGGTAGCACTAGGATCTATCAAAATACTAAGGGTCTGGTCAGCGACAGTACCTGTCATCTCGAGCACAGTTGACTGATGATTTGTCTGGTGGTTATTCACTTCTACATGAATCTGATGGGCCTTGCCCAAATCTCCCACTGTAGTGGGTCCTGCTGATCCGGACGCTCAGGTCCTCTCCATAGGACAGTCCCGCTGGTAGTGTGGCTCCCCACATGTCCAACACCCCTTCTTCGGCCTAGTAGTCCTGGTACCTAAAGTAGAAGATGACGACCCATCGGCCTGGAACCCTGGTCTATTCTGCTGAACATGCCTAAACTGCTAATGCTGCGAGCGACGTTGTTGTTTATGTTGTGGTCCCCGATAAGGTGTTCGCTGCTGAGGAAGAGATCGCCGAGGTGTAGTGAAAGTGGATCCCCTCTGGAAGCCATGATATCCTGACGTATGTCTCGCTAGTGTCTGGTGCTGCTGTGTTCTAGATGGGACCTGCCCTGCTGGTCTCGCTGGAGCCCTGGTCTGACCCCCACTGATAAGATCGTCCTCTGCTATGAGGGTCTTCTAGACGACATCGTGCAAGGTTTGGGGCATCAAAATCCTAACCTTTTCACACAGGCCATCGTTAAGGCCGAACACGAACCTTTTGACCTTAAATTTTTCAGTGTTAAGGTGCGGAGCATACCGGAGCAGCTCCATAAAAAGGGCCTCATACTCGGGCACTGTACGACCTCCCTGTCGTAAGGCGTTGAACTCATTGAGCTAACGCTTGATGAATTCCTTGGAAAGGTACCTCTTTCAAAACCGTTCCTCAAACAGTTCCCATGACATGTCTTCGAAAACCATGTTTAGTTGCGGTAGGAGCATCTTCCACCATAGAAGAGCACTCCCCTTCAGTTGAAAGACCGCCATGCAGACCTTCATGTTGGAGGTATAATCGTGAAGTGTGAAGCACATTGCCATGTTCTCCAACCATGCCTCGGCGGCTGTGCTATCCGGGGAACCAAAGAACTTGAGAATTTTGAACTTCTTGAGTTCACGATGAGTACTACCAATAACTGCCGGTGCGCACAGCGAAACCTCAACGGGAGCCGGCGCTCTGGCCTCATCTCTGTCCAAACATCTGATCAATGCCTCAGATATGCATTGAAAGGATCTCATCATTCTGACTACGTCGCCAACTTCTATCTTCTCCTGTCCGAGAACCTGCTCATCTCCCCGGGGGTTAGACCCCTCAGGTGTGGATGTTACTGGAGGCATCACGCCTCCCCCCCTAACACCCTGTCGTCTGCCTCCGCGGTGTCCTCTAAGCATGATCACCTACACGCACACAATCAACTCGATCAACAACAATATAATCAAATTAGGTCAATGAAAGCCGTAGTGATCCCAAGTCACGAGTCGAACCCGATCTGATACCATATGTAACGATCCTCCTCGTTACGACGACACCCTCTTATAACAAGTGCAATTTTATTTTTTTTCTTTTGTGTGTGTGCGCATGTGTACAAGGATCATAAATACATTCGACTATGCGTCACCATACGACGACGAACATGACACATGCAATGCAATGACAACATAAGGATCTAAGATGCACATAAACCTCTGCAAGAAAAAAATGACAATCAACAGACAATAAGAGACTGACTACTCGCTCGTCTTACCCTGCAATGGTTAGGACCTCCAAGACACATAAGCAAAGCTCAAGGCCAGGTTCCCGTTGATTTTAACCATTTAAGGTCTCAGGGTTGGAGACTGTTCTGAGGAACATGGAGGTGTCTACATCTCTCCCAACACAAGAAGACCAAGCACACAAAGGTTATGACCCGGTACAACATTCATTAAACAAGGACTACAATATACATGAGTCTTAAGGCCGTTCATCGTGCAACTTTAGATCATAATTTGTCATGAAGGTACCCTCTAATTCAGCATTGAAGGACCTTATTGTGCAAGTCCAAGCCTTAACTGGATTTAACATTTAACAATATAATCAATCATTAGTTATAATCGTAAGAATGTTGTATAGCTACAATTTATGATTTAACGTAGTGACTAACATTTAGTCTACAATCCTAGACCAAAATTAATGCAATCTTTCAAGATCCATAGAAATATTAATGCAATAATCTGTATTTATAAATCAAAGATCGATAATTATGAACCAACAATTTACGCAACAACGCCATAATTAGTCCATAATTAGCGTAATATTCTAAACTCGTTTGACAAAATAGCTATAAAATCAACACTAGCATTAACCAACGTGATGGAAATAATTAAGGTCTTAAGAAGTACCTTTATCTCCAACATAAACATCTGTTACATGCCCATCATAACATGTCTAAAAGCAATTTATCCATAAGGTGCAATTTAAAATTTAGTCTTAAAAACAACATAAGTGAAATTTTGAATTTACAGTGTCAACAGAGCACTACCTAAATCAAATTGCCCTACCATATTTTTAGGTGTTTAGGGGTTCGAATTTAACATCAATATCCAGTAATTACATAGGTGTACACAACAATATCTCTAGGATAGACTAGGCATCTCTTAACAATAATTACACAATTCCTTATCCCACAATAAGAATACTAATAATTTATTATTACTAACAAAGGTACCTCGTTGCTCTAATAAGATATCCATTAGGGGTTGATTCCATACAGTACTCCTACCTTGCATGCTTATACACAGTAATAGGTATGTTGAAACTGATCGTTAATCCTCTTTTATTTTATTTCAAGTTCCTCATATATATAATCTTTATTTTTCTGTGTTTCCTACAGTCTGAACGTGGAGTCTACGCTTTTGGACCTTGCGGGAAACGTCAAGGTACTCAGGTCCCATTAAAATCATACTATTTCGACTCTCTGGTTTAGAATTCTCATTAAAATACTTGTTTGGCAGAGAGCTATCCAAAAGTTGGTTTCGTTTTCTATAGCTTAAATGAAATCTTCTAAAGTTCCCTTCTTAAAAACGAGAAGGCCTCTTGCTATTTTCTGTGCAATATTAACATTTAGATATCACATCTTGAGTTAAGATTTTCTTGGAATTTACCTATCATGCTACCCAGCTCCATATTTGCGACTTAATAAATCATATTCTCATATCTGCGACTTAATAAATTATATATATATATATATTTAAATTGTGATCAATATGGGCATTAGTAGGTATTCATAAGTAACTCGTAATCACCCCATAGCCATTCCCCATTCTCTGAGGTTATAAATGTATAAAAGGTACCTAGTGTATGGCTTGATGTCACAATCTAACTCTGAGTTGAATGTTTAGGTTCGATTGTTTTATAAAAAAAAATACCTTCCAACACAGAACGCAACCCTTCCAATCTCGAAGGCAGTTAGAGTATTGGTTATCCCTGGAAGGGAAGGATCCACTGTCACAAGTAGGTTAAGACGCAGGTAAACACCAAGATCCTTTGGCAACTGGGGTTTAGAAAATGAAAACGCAGAGGAAAAGTCATTATAACAATCATAGCTACCAACGTAGAGGAAGATCAAACACAGCCAACAATTTTATAAAAGGAGGGCCATCAACACACAGTCATAGAGTTTGTGGAAATCGTTTACACTAGTCTGAAGGCAAGGACGTGGGTATTCTATGGCCATACAGTCACAGTTTTCAGCAAACGGTGGGGGTGCAAATAGGTAGAGGGCGTTCGGTTGGGAGCCACCAATGTATTCAGCACAAGGGGGATCACACAATACTGCACAGTCACATTCGTGGGCAACCAATAACACAATCGACTAGCCTTGCTAAACTTCAGGAAGACAATCACACAATCGAATCATGGTTTAGCGGAGCCAGGGTAACAAAAATTCGTGAGCAGAGGGCACAGTGTTTAATTTCTTCAATCAAAAGGTCATCTATGGTAAAAATAATTCGATTCTACAGGAGTCGTATGAGATGTAATTTAAACATAAATTACAGTAAACAAAATGGACATATTCACATTTTAATTTAGCATTCGAACATCATTCGCTGAGTCTAAACAACTGAATCTTTGAGATTTTTTTTTTTTTTTAAACATCCCAATAATTTGACGAGCTGAGATTCAACCATTTACTAAACGCCCTGGAGTAAAATTTTATTGACCAAACACCCTGGCAGTCTAGAACAAAGGACTTGTAGCTGAGTCAACACCAGGAAATCGATCAATTGACCAGAAGCTAAATACAAAGATTAGCTATGCGTATTTTCCCCCAAAGACAAAAAGTGCAGTCGAAGGGTTGAGGACGAGATTATTTTCATTGGCTAAAATATGTAATAATCAAGTAAAGGTTCGTTGTTGTCAAGGAAAAAATTTACTATCAACAAGGGTAAAACAAAGTGGGGGTGACGACTAATACATAATTTTTGCATTAACCAGATATAAGGATAACAAAACTAAAAATCAAGAACTGTAGCAGAAAGTTATACAAACTTAACATCAATTTTTACCTTTCCAAAATACGAGCAGATCCAAGCATACATCCTATTACCATCTACTCAACATAATTGAAAAACGCACCGTTGCTTGTTCACCTACCTCGAATGACGTCCACACGCTCTACGCCGCTCCCGCTCACCGACCGTCGAGACTACACCGGTACCTCCCAGCCAACGCTAGGGGTACTCTGCTTCCCCTTTAGTCCCCTGAGCCACAAAAGGGCCACACACTATCCAGATGGTACGTCTATCTCCCAGCTCGCCTCGCAAGGCCGAGCTACCACTCCTATCCGAGATGGGAAATCCCAACTCCCCACAAGTAATCAGTCAAGTCACAAATCTGATAGCATAACATTACGCTAACAGTCAATCCCCTACTTCCTCCTTCTTCCTCTCTTTTATAGAGTTCTTAGAACTTCCAAACTTTCCCTAAATCTCATTTAATTTAAGTTTTAATAAAAATATTCTAATAACTGTCCTTCGTACAAGTGTCGTCCATCACCCACTTTCCTCGAATAAATATTTTCTTTAAATTAATAATTGTTTCATTTCCCTCACCCACCTAGAGTTGCTCCTAAATTTACTTCTAGGTGTTCCTATATTCCCTTACAGGTTTAAATACTTTCCCTAAATGATGTTGCTAATTTAGTTCAATTTAGAAGGTTCTTTATTGCAGATTCTTTACTAAGTTGACCTCTCTTTTTACCATAAGTTCCCTTCTTTCCTTTATTATGTTTCCTCCATTCCTTAGTTTCCTAAATTTTATTATTCCATTCTTTCCCCTTTTTATTAGAGCCAAAATGGCAGTTGCACAATTAACCTCTTTTCCTTTTTATTAATAATTTAATACCTTTTACACTTTCACAAGTTAAACAATTAAATTCTTCTTTACAATTTTAAATCCACTGATTTTAATTAAATTCTTACTCTCTTCATTTTACCCCAAAAACTTTATGAAGACTAAAACTATTACTTAAGTGGTTTTTAGTTAAATTTTTATTTATTTTTATTTTTATACGGTATTTTCTTAAGGTTAGACAACATTTGACCCCTAGAGAAGTTTTAGACTTAGGACTTAGATTCTAAACTGGATGACATTTAATTAGAGAAGTTGTTTAAGAAATTCTTAATGTGTTAAATGTATTAGGGCCATCTAGGTTTGTTCCTTCCTCATCATCAATGTGATGTGCCCTTCAGGATGCACCACGTGCTCCAAGGGTGCCACTTGCCTCGTTTGTTTCTTTTGCGCGACGTGCCCTTCAGGATGCACCATGTGCTCCAAGGGTGCCACTCGCCTCTTGACTGATTGGTAGACATCAATAACCTCTGGAGTCAATACTCCCCCAGGTGAACTTGTGGGAGACTAAGGGCTTCTAAGGAATAAGGCCCCCGCCTTATTGCGCGCCCCTTAGAATCATCGCGAGCGACTGTCGCAGTTTTCCCTCGCAACATCCTGGGTCCTCTCGAACTAGGTAATTGTTAACCTATAGTTCAAGCCACAGTGAGAGTGCTAGTAGGTCGTGGCGGGGTTGCTGTCCACACCTCTCCCTCAACCTCTCTAGTAGTCATGTGTGGCCCCTTTACTCCATATGTGAGTCTGGTCGGCAAGCTATCATCAGCCTGCATCATCAAAAATCGTGTCAGAACATGTCCACATCATATCATCTAATCAAATGTTACTAAAATCACAGTAAACAATCAACCCCAATAGCACACTCCTTGACTCGATCCAGAGTCCAAGGGGTTCCGTCGATGCCTCTGCATCCTCAAGGTCCAAAACTCTGCACACTCAGTAAAACCGAATCGATATCACTTGTCTATGTTGAAGCAGTAAAACATCCTATCATCTACCATAACTCATCATAATCAAGGACAAATTTTTTAATATCATAATAGTCCATATCACTTGCGAGCAAGTGTCCTCAAAGAATAAGTTTTCTCAGTGCGCTAGAGTGGGATGTTACAAAATATTTAAACAACTTGTATATGTACTTGTAAGTTGGATATATATATATATATATATAGTAGATTCAAGTTTAATGGCATGTGCATGTGTGCTAATATAACAAGAACTAATTGTTGGAACATATCGAAATATTTGCAGGAGATTTCTTTGTCGTGGTTACACCTATAGACAACACTGAAAACGTGAAATATTATTTGATGTGATGCATAGAACAAAATATGAGTTTATTAGAAGACTTTGATGATAACTGTTTTATATATGAAATAGGATCCATTGTAGTGAAAGGCTATTTTTTTTAAGAAACCCATCAAACCGATAGTCATGCTCACTTTCAAGACTATCAGTCGGATGTCATAAGTTGTCAATATAGTCATTTGGTATGTGCAATGCACATAAAGTTAATAGAAGTTCAATCAAGAAAAAAAACATAAGTTAGAAAATGGAAAATGTCCAAAATCGATCATGAACAAATAATTGAAGATGGCATACCATTACGATTTCTTTAAACAAGTGACATACATTCCAGAATTTTATATTTTGCATTGAAATTACACATATTTATGAATATCTAGGATTCTGGAATCATTTGATTTAGTTTACTTTCATGGTCCATTCAAATAAGGAACTATATTTTTGATGAATTATAAATTTTACCGAGCCCTATTTACAATTTGAGGGAGGAACCTATAGATTGTATAGGGAACCTAAAATGACTTATACTTCTAATTATACTAATCCTACAAATTATCCATCATATACACAAATCCTTTAATGCATCACCAATACTACATAAAGGATTTGTGTTCATTATTTCGAATGATCGAAATTCTTTTTCATATGAAGAGGATAACTTTGTATAAGAACTAGGACCCATTTCCATGTCATTATAAGGGACTATTGATGGCTTAGAAAAAATTTCACTAAATGTAGTACCTTTCATAAAATCATGCCCCTCTCTATTAACATCTCTAGGAATAATATCATTCTATAAATAAAAAATAACACCGTCTACTATGGCTTGGTTTTCTGCATTTAGATTTTCATTTTTTTAATTGAATTTGGAATATATTGAGAATTCAAGGTAGTGTATGATTAACATCCACTTAAGAGGAAATTTCATTAGATTCAATTGACTCGCGATATTCTCTACCTATGAGGATGAGGAGCACAACCATGATAGAGGAGACATAATAATTAAACCTTTCTATTTTGAAAGTGATAGAGGAGATAGAGGAGACATAGGAGAGGATTTAGAGACCAATGTGAAATATCTATGGCACATAAAAGTCTCAATTTCAATTTTTTTTTTGAATTTTGATTCCAAAAGTGTCAATTTTATTGCTTCATTCCATACCTCGTTTTCATATGGACATTGTACAAATAAATGGTTTACTAAATCTCCATCATTTTTACACATTATACACCATGTTGACCCATAACGTTTTTGGTTTTTACCATTATCCTAATTAAAAATTTTAAAGACATCCTAAAAAGTGTCAATTTTAATTATGAAATGTGAATTTTGATTCCAAAAGTGTTGATATATTAAATTGATACAATGTGCATTTAGATTTCAATGTCTTGAAGAAAATCAAATAAAATTGAAATTATGAGCTACTTGACAAATGTGTATGATGAACCTAACACTACTTATATTCTACACATTAAACATAGTTTTCATTAAGTTTGATTGAAAAAAATTAAGTTGAAAAAGAATGTGATTTTGTGACTTGATAACAAAGTTGGGAGTTTATTCAATGTAGACCTTGTATTGTGGATGGTGCATTGTTATCCCTGCAAATTTTTGGATAGACAACTATTCTGTGATATTGAACAACACTCATAGGTGTCATATTAATGGCACTAGTGAATACTTCCAATGTGCAAAGGATTGATAATCCATAAACCCTTTTCGGCCCTTTTCAGTGCATAAGCAATTTATTTCAATATAAATTTTAATGAAAATCACTTACTTATATTAAAGTATATTTTAATTTTACATTAACAAAGGTTAGATGTTATTATTATTATTATTATTATGAAAACTATAATTTATTTCACATTTTCTTGAATGAATATATTGAAAGTTCGAAAGGAAACCAAGAATGAACATAACTAGTTTAGTGTTGGAATGTCATTTCACTGTGAATTTTCAATTTTGAACAGGGATCTTACTAAGTTTTGGATGGATAAGAGTCTACACCCTGCCAAAATAAGGGAGGGGCCTAGATTGATGCGATGATCACTATGCTTAAATTTACAAAAGCATTGTTAAATTTAATTGATTATCACTTTGATTATCACTTGAATGGAATGGAATAAAATTCATATCACCCAATGAAAACTTGGAAATTGTCAATTCTCACAAATGTCAAATATTTATATCTACAACCCTTCAACCCTATAAACCCTATGATGACACTATGAACCCTTCAACTTATAAAAATATCTACAAAAAGAAGGGAAACTATAATGATGATATGTTTGACTATTGAACCATATTTGCAAATCAAACAAAATTGAAATTATAAGATACTTACTATACAATGATGTTTATAAATGAAATGAAATAAAACATTTTTAATTTTAGCACAATATCATAGAACATAAACTGTCATTTCACCATCATAAACAATATAAGAGAAATCAACAATCAAACAATAAATTGATATTTTGAGTTCCTAATATATATATATATAATGAAAGTTCGCATAGTTAAACCACCAAATACATATGTTCGACAACCATTTTATGCTAATAACAAAAACTAAGAGACAATTAACATTTAACTCCAAAATTCTTGACTCTAAGACATCATTAAGATAGATCTCTTCATACCTGCTAAAGAAAACATTCATTGAATTTAAAATAAAATATATCTAGAAATTTAAAAGAAAATGTACACATACCATTTTAGATAAATAAAACAAATTGTGATTAAAGAAAAAATGTCATACATACCAAAAGTGTTAAGTTTCATCTTCCAACATCCATGTGCTCCTTTTTCCACCAAACAATGTAAACATCTGTAACAATAAAAAGAAAAACCAATAACACATATTAACATATATACTTTATTAGAAAATATTTTAAGGATATTTAACTTTATTAAATAAGTAATAAGAAAGAATAACATACTGAACCGAAGTTTCACAGATCTAAGATTATTGCTCTTTTTTTATTATACTTTTTTGTCATTTTTTTAAAACCAAACTTACATCACAAAGCTCCAAAACTTCCAAAATAGTTACTCTCCATATTAAGCCATTCTTTGCATAAATATTTATTTTTATTTTATAACCAAATGCTCTTTCAACATTGCCTACATGATCTAAACAATGTAATATCATATCTAGCAAATTTTTAAAGAGAAAAGTTGTGTGCTTGGTAACCAATTTTAGTGTTCAGAGTTAGATAAGACCCTAAAAATAAATTCACTTATGTATGCAAAAAGTTCACAAATCTCCATATTAATCCATTCTTCTAGTAAAGTACTTGTCTCCTCTTCTGCAATGGAATAGATGTTCTCATATAATCAAATGCCCTTACAAATTAAAGGACTTACAAATCTCCATATTAATCCATTCTTCCAAGAAAATACTTATATATATGAAAGTTCACAAATCTCCATATTAAAATCCATTCTTCCAAGAAAATACTTATCTCCTCTTTCTGTGGTGGAATAGATGTTCTCATATAATCTTTCATGTACATGCAGAAAACAAAAATATGCACATATATTAAGTCATTCTTCAAAAACTACTTAAATATTTCATCTTTCTAAATGGGATGTATTCATATTACATATAATAAAATGCTCTTTGAAATATGCCTTCATCATGATCTAAACATAAGTGAGATCATGCATGCACATAACTTATTTGTAAATATACAAATGTTGGTTTTTGTGGTTAGTAAGCAATTAGTTAAGCGTTTGACAATACCCCAAGAAGGAGTTCACTTCGTTGTATGCAGAAAACACAAATCTCCATATTACATCATTCTTGGACAAGAAGACAAGGAATGTAATCGAAGAAAATTTAGAAACTTCCCCTTTTTTGATGTGGGATAATCTGTTCTTAAATAATCAAATTCTCAAGTTCAAAATTACGTTTGCATCATGATCTAACATAAATAAGATTGAATGTACCATTTTAGACGATGATAATCTTATATAGGAGTTCTATATATTTCAAAATGATTGATAAAAGCATTGAAAATTTATATATACACTAGTTGAGTAACCCTTCTATTAATAGGAAACACTTAATTCAAAATTTGATCAAACAAAAATTTGAAAAAAGTAAAAACAAATAAGCATATTCAACACAAATAATCTTGCACACTAATATATATATATAAGGCCCAGCATAAAAACAAACTAAAACTCACTAATGTGCAATGTACATACATTTAAGAATCATCATCAATAGATGCATCCTTCTCAGGTATGGATCCATCCTCCTCAATCCCAATCTCTTGAACTCTCTTATCCACATTATGTTCTAGCACACTCTCAAGCACTCTCTTCTCCACATTTCTCTATAACACATTTCAAATTTTTACATTAGAAAATTAAATTTAAATGATTTTAATACATTATATTGTAGTTTTAAATTTTGAAACATATAATACATGTGATGTGCCAACCTGAATATCATCAACCACACAAGAATATGGCATTACCATGGTCGCTTGAGTTACAGTCTTACCCACCATACCCTAAGATTCAATAAATTATATATTGTTTAAGACATTTTCCTTTTAAATTAATAATTTAAATGACATTGCAATTTTCATATATAACTAAATTTGTTTTCGACATGAAATGATACCTGTAAACTCCCACCCTCTTCAAAATATCTCAATGAGAACTGGGACAAGCTTGCCCAAGTAGTGGGAGATGGAATAGGGATATGTGAACAACACAACTAAGAATTAAATAGGGTTCAATGTATTCACATTAATACAAAAACATAAATTTCATGTATGTTGATTATTCAACAAGTGGATATTAGAAAACACATACCTGATTCAACCCATCCAAATTTAAACTCATTGAATTAAGTCCCCTATTAATTGGAGATTCATTTAACATATGACCAAATTTCAATTAATGACGATAACAACTCAATTATTTCTAAAGATACAATTATATGTATCTAGATCTAGAACTACAAGAAAAATATCCTCAAATGCATGCAAAATTTACTAACTATAACACATACCAATATGATGTTTGGTTCATCATTCTGAATTAACACCTTCCAATCAATACGGAAAAATTTTGCATACTCCCATATATCTTCTACTGACATGGAATCTATCTCCTCATCTGTTTTTTAAACAAAATTGGCTCGAGAATTGGTTTCAGCCCTGTGACAGTTCAAACCAACATCAACACCATAAAAAATTGATCTTAAATTTGTTTTTATTTCATTCCTAGCCTCCTTGCCAAGATCGGATGTATCTCACATCTCTGAATGTGAGACAAATTCCCCTATTGGGTGAGATACCAAAGGTCGTAGAGGCCTCTGCATTATTGCATTTAGATATGCCCCTTTTTGATCATATGTTCATCCTTTACTAGCCCAATAATAACTAGACGGTAGGCTAGTATAATCATGGTGCATTCCCATGAAAAACTCTGCATAAAAGTGTCTAGCAAAGTAATGTGGAACCTCATCATTCCACAACAACTTCCCATATGATGCCAAAAATCTATTATAAATATGTCCTGCTATGTTGGGGTGCTTAAAATATTGCATCTTCAACATCTTCCACTTTGCCCCCTCTTTGAAATTGAACATAGAAATTGCATCTTCTTTTGAAACTCTAATTTTTACTACTTCCCATTTATCGAGGCCCGTCACCTTTGACTTTCATCTCCTCATCAAATAGATAAAATTATCAGTCCTTGGCCCCATATTTTTATATGCATCCATAAAGTTCTGCAATGAATGCAACACAGTCTCCAATCTTTACTTACTCTCTCGAGGGAGATCCAAGCACCTAAAATCATTTTCCAACCTACTTTTAACACACGATCATCGTTCGAGGGTCATTTCTTCAGTATACCCTTCCCAAGGAAGATCATCACCAACATCTGAGGGATAGGTGGACATAGGCGTGTAATCTTATGTTTCTTGATAACGCCCCTTGAATCCACCTTCACCCTCTTCACCAACATTGGAATCTTCATGATAACCACTCTCTCTTTCATTATCTTCCATCGCATTAAACTCATCCTCTACACATAAACATTTGCAAGTAATTACAATATTTAACAGAAATAAAAAACATAATTTAAAAAAAAATTACATATATATATAGACACACACACACAAAAATACAAAATCAAAAAAATTTACCAAACATATTTTCTTGTTTTGATGTATTCCCTACATTCTCCAGTGTTGGAGTATTAATGTGCAACCTATCTAAGAAAGTTTCATCCATAACAATATTTTGAGCACATTCTTTGGATGATCTATTCATAGATTTATTTGATAATCTCCTCCTCTGACTAGAATTCCTTTTGTCACTCGAAGTCTCAGACAAAGAAGGGGTTTTTCATCCTCCTTCATTGGATATCCTAGAGAGTTTTCTAGTGTAACACCCCTGTTTCCCCCAGCTTGTAATTAATCATTAATCATGATTACCATGTTGTGATATGGGAACAATGTAAATGTATTATGGTTTAAACTGCCAATGACTGATTGTGGAGGTGAATCCTTGAAGTATTGGCCATGATATCACTAGAGGAAAGAATGGGAAAAATATAAGAGAGGGTTCATTATGTCAAATGACCCAAAAAAATTCCTTTTTGGGAATAATAAACCCCCTTTGGATCCCAAGGAGAGGGATCAATTAATGAAGGAAGGACTAGTGGTTGAATAATCAACCACCCTCGTGAATGGAAGCATGGTTTGACTGAAGAATGTCAGCACAAAGTGCCACAGTGTCTAACAAACCCAGGCTGACTCGAGTTTCCTTCTGAGATAAGGAACAAAAAAGAAAGGAGAAACTTCCCGATGGATGTGTGCAAGGAGAGAAGGGCATGAAAAAAGATTGTGGGGAAGATGAGGGTGTGCGAGGTTCTCCAGTGGAAAAATGGCAGAGAACAGAACCTAAGCAGAAGTTCGTGAGCTTGATGTTGAGGAAGCATCTGATAAACCTCACAGAGGTTGTGAAAGATAAAGGATCTATGAGAATTTGGCATAAATTCCCTAGTGATATCATGGCTTGGAATGAGTGTGGTCAGAGTACTAAGAGTCAATGCCTCTAAACCTATGGTTAGGTGGAGAGGCAAAAACCCATAGTTAGTTAGTTGGCTTCAACCTATAATAGATAAGTATTCTTATACCCTGTGTAATTGAGTTGTAACTATAAAATAAAGTTGGATGTCCTGTGAAAGTTTCAGGGATGTGCATGTGTGCTTGATGGATATGTTGTGTTCCTTTATTTTTCTTGATTGTGTACTTAGGAAAGTGAGGAACTATATGGTTTGGACATGGTTTGTACACGCAAATTCTTGAGCCCCGTAGTGGCTCAAGTTAGAGCAATTGAACTGTGAGTGCATCGACCTTGGGCACATTTTCACGTGTGCATGTTTAGACTTCCAGTTATTCTCGGCCTCCTAAATAAGGGAGATCGTTAATCTCAAGAGAGGTAGCATAAAGGTGCACAAAGCCTACACAAGATACATAGGATTGGAGAACTCTGTAAGTTCTAAACTCCGGAAGAAACACAAGGAGCATCTCCTTATTTCATTTGAGGTATTAGTAAGCTTAGGAGGTATAATGCTCTTAGAGTGTAGACATGGGGATGCATTCCCCACACCTTTCATCTGTGTGACGAAGGGCTCATGCTTATGGCCTTAGCAATTTTCCCGGCTGAGAGATAAGTGTATAGCCCACGAGGTATCTGGGAGTCACCCTAACCGTTGGATCCACATCGTGGTCAGGCCGACGCTGACCACTTCGGGAGGATGGAGGGGTTATAACACTAGAAACCCTGAATGTCAGAGTCATGAAGCTCCGAAGGCCAGAGTAAATCTTGGCCATTTCCACTAGTGACACGTGTCGCTAGATGTTGTGGTCTAGAGGCTTGACACTCTTGAGGAATTTGGATGAGATTTTTCAAGGTGTGAAGACTCCTGAAGCCGCAAACGATGGAGTAAATCTTAGTTGTTGATATACCGAGGACACATGGCACTAGATCATGTAGTCTGGAGACTTGGTACTTTGGGGGACTTGAGGTGTGGCATGGTGATAAGGCCTGAGTCCTGAAGCCACGAGAGTTGTATATTTTTGATCTACATGGATAGACCCTAGTCATTAGATCTAGGTTGTGGTCAACCCAGTGCTGACCAATTCCGGGAATCATGAGGAGTTTACACTGTAAAACTCTCGAAGGCTGAAGTCCAGAAGCCAAGAGAACCATAGATCTTTGAATATACATGGATAGAGCTTAACCATTAGATCTAGGACATGGTCAGCGTGACAGTGACCAACTTTGGGAGTAGGGAGTAAGTCACACCACAGATTCCCTGAATGCCAAAATTACAAAGTAATGAAGGCCATCGATCCAGGGGTTACATGGAGACACCTTGACTATGATATTGAAGGTCTTGGAAGGCTATCAGTCTGGAGTGACATGGTAGAGTGATGTCATCTAGGGTGATGTGGATCCATGATCAACATGCGACTTGTCACCTGGATTCATGCATTTTGCAAACCCTATAGGAATATTAACACGTGACATGTGTCACCCATTGAAGTGACCACATGTCATCTCTTCCTTGCCATGTATCACACCTAGCACTTACCTTTTGGGGGAGAAGTATGTGGGACCCACATGTAATTTCCTTCGCATCTAGTACGTCACCCTGTGCGAGGGTGGACCCTTTGGGAGTCCAAGACTTTGGAGGTTTGGAGTGTAGTGACAAGGATAATCCAAAAGGCCCGAAGGCTAGAGTCACGTGGGAATCTCATGGGGCTTCAGGAGATAGGTACTCCGGGAGACTTGGGTCATTAGACCACATATTCCCAAAAGGGTCGAAGTTTCAAATGTCGAAACTTTCCCTTAGGTGTAAGCGTTAACGTGGAGGAATATTCATCGTCGTATTAATGGTGGTTGGATCTCCACCATAGATTTAGGAGCATTGGGAGCTCCATGAATTTGGGGAACTTGGGATGACATGTATGAGAAGGACCACGTGGATGCCACATGGCCCTTGACCAATGAACGCCCTAAGAAATTGGGAAGGAAATATCTTTAGTCTGGAGCTCAGTTTTGAGCGTGGAGACAGTGGTTGGAGAGATCTGGATGAGAAGAACATGATAGAGACCCTGGAAGGAGTGTTTTATTAATTAAGGAAAAAATGAAATTATGATGCCCCACCCCTTAAAAGAGTATTTAGGGGTCGAGTGTGTTACAAAGTGGTATCAGAGCATGGCAACAACACTTGGCTTTCTTGGGCTCATGCATGACTTGTATAAAAATATTATTAGAGGAATTTAAGGGGTAACACCCTATTTTACTCATTCCTAAGAGGCTTAGTTGAACCTCTACCAAAGAAAGGAATGAAACCTAATGCTATTGATAGATGTTTTGTAAATCTTCATTGTATGTTGCTAGTGTTTCCAAATAAAGTAGTTGTCTTCACCTTGCAATTGTACATGATTTTGTACAGTCATAAAATTGGATTCCCATGGCTAATATGAGCTTGTTGAGAATATTAATACCAAATATAAATCATCTGCATAAGTTCCTTGAGTAGAAGGATGCTGATTTAAAATTTCAATTGGGATTTTACCCAACGACATTGAATCATGCTAAGTCTATGGAAGAGGAAGCCTACCATTCCTTTTCAGAAATGATGGCCAATTCCATAGGAGTAGGATTATGATTATGAGAACTAATAGAGATACTTGGATATGAAGGGGTTGAAAGGATCCGTAGCAGTAATAATTACTGCTTCAATAAAGGATTGAATCTAGTATATGTGTACGACCCCTCATGATCAAAGGATTAATGAGAGACCGATGCAAGGAATGATTGAAGAGGTGTCAAAACACCTTTGGATGACCAAGGAGTTAGATTGACATCCAATGGTGGATGGTATCCATCTAGATATGGCTTGGTATACTCAAATAACTATAAGAGGGAGTTTAGGGAGAGATTCCATTAGGACTGTGATACTAGTCATATGAGTGGTTGTAATATGTCACTAAAGAACCCTTATATTTAGACTAAAATAGCAATGTGAATGGAAGAGGTGACATAAACCCTGTTATGAAACTGCATGAGGCAAACAAGGGACATGGGCTGATTTGTTTTGTTATAGTGTAACATTGTCTATTTGTTAGGGCAGGTAGAGTCTCTTGTTGTTAATACGACTAATTATATAAGGATTAAGATCCTCATGGATAATTCCTTCATGGTTAAGGAAATAAGGTAAGGATAGGTAGGATACTTAGCAGTTATAATCACTGCATTATTAAAAGACTAAACCCTAAGTATATAACTCCTCATGACCAAAGGCCTGATGAAAATGTGTAGGGTCAGTTTACTTGACCTATAATGGTTGCATGAATGTAACATGAAAATAGACTCAATTCAACCTATGGTTTGTTGTAGTGTAAGACCTGCTGCTAGTTTTCATTGGTCATTAATGATCTGATGACAATAGGGGTGTAATGACATGAATGAAATGTAGATATATAAATGAGATAGAAAGGTGCAAGAGGTGCACCTACATATATTTAAAATTGTGTATATATGCTTACAATAATAATATGGTTGCAAGCTCTCAGCAGAGACAGAAGCTCGGTGATGAGTATCCCTATGAGACTTATCATAAGAATGATTGGAAGATCCTTGGGAGAAGGATCTGGGAGTTTGGCATGTCCATGTGTGTGAAGGACATGGAAAAGGTGCAAGCAATAATCTTTCATGATGAATGCTTAGCTATGTTTAATTATTCATGAGTGCATGGATTTAATGCATTGTGAAGCTTCTTGATATGAAGCCTGGTATTAATACCAACTAGGTATGAAAGATAATAAATGTGCAAGTGATGCACACATATGATGTAAAAGTGCATGTAAACTAAAGGCACAAATGGTTGCCTTGATGAGTGATATGTAAGGAAAGAATTGCACTTGCCAAGATTAAATGAATACCATGGATGCATGGTTGACTCTATTATGAAGAGTCATGAAAGTTATGTTTAAAATGATAACTTGAGGGGAATGTATCCCATTAACTCAAGAAAGACTAATATAAATAGATTAAAAATTAAATGAGAAAAGATGCTATGTTGTCATGATAAGAGGCAAATGATTATACATTTGGGGGTCACATGAGAAGGATTGCAAACAATCCTAAGTTGAATGATTTTAAAGTAGGTACATATGTGGGATGTGAAATATACATATTGTAGCTACACACAGGCTTATGATTATGCATATGGCTAAGTACATCATGGGTGTAAGTTAACAAAAACCATAATAGGTGTGGATAAAGAAGTTGGATGCATGACCGAAATGCATGTTTACATTCCTTCGGGAATGCTTGGTAACAAGTTGAAGCTAACTCAAGATTGAGGCCATAACAGATAGTGATGGATACATAACAAGGAAAGTTGCATGTTGAAGAAGTTCCTTGTGGAGGAACTATGTGAAGACTTAGGAGAACAGAGTCATAACTTTAATGACTATTGAGAATTGAGCAATGGGCTACAAGATGATATATATATATATATATATATATATATATATATATAAGAATCTTGTATTACACTCTAAAACAAATGAATGAATGGAATACAAATGAATGAATTTTGACCATTCTGACTAACTGAAAATATAATGTGCAATATGCATAGGTTCATGATCCATTATGAACAAAAAAAAGTTTTCTATGAAAGCATGTTGATGTATGAAAAATGTTTAAGGTGAGGCCTAACCGAGGTTGTTCAAGGAAAAGAGTAGGAAAGTCCCAAAATGGACTAAATTGCAAAAGAAAAGAAAGGGAAAAGGGAGGAGCACTTTTCCCCACCCTAAGAACTTTGAACTATTTAACAGAATTATAAGCCTTAGATGAGAAACTATGAGAACCAATACAATTGGAAAAAGGATGAATCCCTTAACTCCTTTCTTGTTGTCTAATGTGTTTCTCCGGGATAAGAGAAAATTGAAAGGATGGTATGTGAAATTTTTTAAGACATGAGAATATGGTTGGCTATACAATATTGAAATAGTTGAAAGTTTGATTGAGGTCGCACTCACAAAAACGTTGAGGATAATGTGACAAGTGCATAAAGATATGCTAGGACATATCTGAAATTGTTTATTGATTTAAATGATATGGTACTTGAATTATTTTATTTTACATGGAAACTAATATATTTATGATGTATGTCATGTGTAGAAAGAAATTGGAGCCGTTGAGGAAGACAGTTGCCAATGATGAACAACCTCAAGAAGAGGATGACTATGAGAAGGTTTTTATTGAAATATTGTTGAAGGGACTGTAAAAGTTCCCATAAAGCACTATTGATGAGGTAAAAGAAATAAATATGGTGCTAACAGCCAAGAACATGTATAAAAGTGTCCATAACTACTTGGCATAAGGCATGAAGGAATTTGGTAAGAATCCCTTCTAAAAAGATTTCATTATCTTAAAGATATGCAAATAATTGTTAGTGGTTGTTGTATACCATTGCTACCCAAGAAGGGTAAGATTCAGGAAACAAGAATATGAACAATAGAGAGAGGAAGTCTATGCCAGTCAAGGATGAGTTATAATCCTTGCAAGAAAATGCATGAGCAAAGCATACCATTGGTACAATGACCAATCTAGGGAGATTGGGAATATAGGTGCTCATAATTAGTACATTGCATGGAATTTCTTCAAGGAAATGCATGTTTGCATAAAGGGTAGACAATGGATTGACCATCGAGGAAGGAGGACCTTCCAATACTCTACTTGAATTGTAGAGGTGTTAAAGAAAAAAAAAAATGGATGGCCATGAGTGTTGACACCCTGGTTACTAATGAAGGAATAATTCTTGGGTGCATTCAAAAGAAACTTCTAGTTTTATATGTGTTGATCTGGGATTATGATCATCCTGTAGTAGGAAGCATAGTCCTATTGTAAGAGTGAATGAGGATGAATAAGACATATGGTGAAGAGGTTGGTTGAACTCCAATACACCATGGCAAGATGCTTGTCATAAGTATGGTAAACTTGAAATCAATGCAAGGGTGCATGGTAAGTGGATGTGGCCATGGATATTGGCCCCTTGGATTAAACTCACTTAATGTTGAACTACATTTTGAAAGGTTTGGTATGATGAAATGATGCATATGTAAGGAATGAGGTTTCCTTTCATGTTTTTATAGATGTTATTTGAATGTTAGCATGCACAATTTAAGAATTTCTTGTGATGTCATTGTAAAGGTGCAATGAAAATTTATGTGCATGGAAAACTAAAAATTTGTTTGGATGATTGAAGTTGAAAGTGCAGGAAGAAAAGGGTCTTGGATATGGCAGTGTTGTAAGCTCATAATAAATACCAATTGTCTGTTGAGCTAAAATTCTATGGGAAGGAAAGTCCCATATTACTTGTGAATCTGGTTCCTATGCGGAACATATCTGAAAATAAATGGGGAATGTAGAAATTTGTGGGTAACAGATTTGCAAGAAAATTATGAATTTTAAATTGATGATAATTTATCATAATTTTATATACCCGTGATATAGGTGAGATGAAAAATATATGTCTAGGGAGGACATATGAAGGCTTCCAAGCCGAAAAGCGTGAAATATGCTACTGTTGAGACATGAGAACCTCGTGGTAAGCCATGGTCACCTAAAATATGTTGTGTTGTGGAAACACAAGCCAGAGGGACACCTCGAAAGATAAATTATGAGGGATTCCTGGAATGTTAGTCTAAATGAAGTCTCTAAAATTCGTCTTGTGAAAGAAATCCTTGGCATGGAAATATGGATCGCCCGAGGAACTGTATAGTAGAGAAGGGGATGCTTGAGCCTGAGCCTGGAAGGTGAGTGACTACAAGGAAGAGGAGATTTTGATAATTATTATAAAATATTTATTGGGATCATTAAAACAATGGGTATATCTAGGAAAAACAATGAGCAAAGAAAAACAAGACAACCATGTGGATACAAATCCACAAACTGCACATATGAGTATTGTGCTAAGTTATGAAATTCTCTTGAATTTTATGTAACAGTGAAATGTTTACACATGAAATATGTGATTAATATGATTGTTGTCTAATATTATTGAAGACATGTGACAAAGGACAAGAGTTTGAAAAGGATCTGACCAAGAAAGAGGGTCGATATTTCTGAAGCGGTTGAACAAGAAAAGGAGTGACAGGTGTTACTGAGAAAGAACACCGAGGACAGTGTTCCTTTAAGGGGGAGGGTATTGTAACACACAGTTTTCCTCTAGCTTGTAATTAATCATTAATCATGATTACCATGCTGTGAAATGGGAACAATGTAAGTGTATTATGGTTTAAACTACCAATGATTGATTGTGGGGGTGAAGCCTTGAAGTACTGGCCATGATATCACTAGAGGAGAGAATGGGAAAACTATAAGAGAGGGTTCACTATGTCAAATGACCCCAATTTTCACCTTGTTGGGAATAATAAACCCCCTATGAATCCCAAGGTGAGGGATCAATTAAGGAAGGATGGACTGGTGGTTGAATAATCAACCACCCCCAGGAATGGAAGCATGGTATGGCCAAAGAATGTCAGCTTGGAGTACCACAGGGTCTGACAGACCCAGGCTAACCCAAGTTTGCTTCTGATAGAAGGAAGAGGGAAGAAATCAGAACCTTCCCAAGGAGGGATGTGTGCAAAGAGAGAAGAGAATGCATACAAATTGGGGGGAAGAAAAGGGCATGTGAGGCTCTCCAGTGGAAAAATGGTAGAGAAAAGAACCTGAGTAGAAGGTCACGAGCTTGATGTTGAGGAAGCATCTGATAAACCTCACAGAGGTTGTGATAGAGAAAGGATGTCTAAGAATTTGGCATAAATTCCCTAGTGATATCATGGCCTAGAACAGGGGTGGCTAGAGTACTAAGAGTGAATGCCTCTGAGCCTATGGTTGGGCAGAAAGGTGAACACCCACATTTATTTAGTTGGTTGTGACTTGTAATAGATAAGTATTCTTATACCCTGTGTAATTGAGTTGTAACTGTAAAATAAATTTGGATACCCCGTGAATGTTTTAGGGATGTGCATGTGTGCTTGATGGATGTGTTGTGTTCCTTTATTTTGGTTGATTGTGTACTTCGAAAAGTAAGGAACTATATGGTTTGGACATGGTTTGTACACGCAAATGATCGATCCTTATATTGGCTCAAATTAGAGCGATTGAACTGTGAGTGTGTCAACCTTGGGCACAGTTTCATGTGTGCATGTTTACACTTCTAGTTATTCCAGGTCTCCTAGATAAGGGATCTCATTAATATCAAGAAAGGTAGCATGGAGGTGCAAAGAGCCTACACAAGCTACGTAGGAGCATCCCCTTATTTCATTTGAGGTACCAATAAACTCAGGAGGTATAATGCTCTTAGAGCGTAGACATGGGAGTGCATTCCCAAGATATTTCATCTGTGTGACTGATGGATCATGTTCAAGGCCTTTAAGGTATAGCCCATAATTGTATTCCCGGCTGAGAGATAATTGTATAGCCCATAAGGTATTCAAGAGTCTCCCTGATCGTTGGATCTACACTGTGGTTATCCCAGTGCTGACCACTTCGGGAGGACGGAGGGATTATAACACTAGACACCCCAAATGCCAGAGTTGTAAAGCTCCACAGTACGGAGTAAATCCTAGCCATTTCCACTAGTGACATGTGGCACTAGATCTCGTGGTTTGGAGGCTTGACACTCTAGAGAAATTTGGACGAGAGTCTTTAAGGTGTGAAGAATTTCGAAGCCGCAAACGATGAAGTAAATCTCAACCATCGATATACAAGGGATGCGTGGCGCTAGATCCCATAGTCCGGAGACTTGGTACTCTAGGGGACTTGAGGTTTGGTGTGTCGATAAGGCCAAAGTCCCAAAGCCACGAGAGCCATAGATCTGTGATCTACATGGATAGACCCTAGCCATTAGATCAAAGTTGTGGTCATCCCGGTGATGACCAAATTCAGGAGTCATGAGGATTTTGCACTGCAAAACTATCGAAGGACGAAGTCCTGAAGCCATGAGAGCCATATATATGTGAGTATACATGGACAAATCCTGACCATAAGGAGTAAGTAGGAAGTCACACCATAGATTCATCGAATGCCGAAATTATGAAGTAACGGAGGCCATCGATCCAAGGGTTACTTGGACACACCCTGACCATGATATTGAAGGGATTGGAAGGCTATCATTCTGGAGTGATGTGGTAGAGTGACATCATCCAGGGTGATGTGGACCTAGGATCAACGTGTCACTTGTCACTTGGATTCGTGCATTTTGCAGACCCTATAGGCCTATTAACACGTAACACATGTCACCCACTAAAGGGACCATGTGTCATCTTTGCCTTGCCGCATATCACACCTGAAACTTACTGTTTGGTTCATTTGGCAGAAGAATTAGGTGGAACCCACTTTTAATCCATTCACATCTATTACGTCACCTCATGCGAGGGTGGAACCTTCAGGATTCCGGGACTTCAGAGGTTTGGAGTGTAGTGTCGAGGATAAGCCAAAAGGCCTGAAGGTCGGAGTCACATGGAAATCTCATGGGGATTTAGGAGATAGGTACTCTAGGAGACTTGGGTCATTAGACCGCATATTCCCAAAAGGGTCGAAGCACCGAATGTCGAACCTTTCCCTTAGGCATAAGCGTTAATGTGGAGGAAGATCCATTGTCAAATTAATGGTGGTTGGATCTCCGCCATATATTCAGGAGCACTGGGAACTCTGTGACTTAGGGGAAGTCAGGACGACATGTATGAGAAGGACCACATGGATGCCACATGGCCCTTGACCAATAAATGCACAAAGAACTTGGAAAGAACATATCTTTCAGTCTGAAGCTCAATTTTGAGCGTGGAGATAGTGGTTGGAGAGATTTGAATGAGAAAAAAATGATAGAGACCCTGGAAGGAGGGTTTGATTAATTAAGGAAAAAATGAAATTATGATGCCCCACCCCTTAAAAGAGTATTTAGGGGTTGAATGTGTTACAGTCAGGCATTTTGGGAGACTCTTGTCTCAACATATCGCCTCGATAGATATGCTTTGAAAATTCATGAATATGAAAGTTCATAAGTTATAGAAACATAAAATGGAAATATAATTCATAAAACAACTTGAAGGCATTTAAGCATTTAAAACAACTTCAAAGAATCAAAGACATATATTGAAAAAAATAACAACTATATTTTTTACTATGATGTTATATCTAATAAACATGAAAATATTTAAATATAAAAAAAATGTAACATGTAGAAGATCATCTATATCTGTGTAAATTGTAGAAGGTAATATTTAAGATAATATATGTGTAACATGTTAAAATTTAAGGGAAAAAATATATCTAGATAAAACATAAATATTTATTTTAATTTCTAAACATTAGCTACTTGTATGTTACAATCAACAAGACATTAAAACTTCTGATCCATAATCTGGTAGCATAAAAACAATAATTGACAGAACATTTACTTAGCTGAAACAAGAAACAATATTACATGATCTATTTTTGTTATCCTCTTAGATATATGCTCAGAAAAAGATTTAAGGGATCATTGATCAAACCCGCAGGGCAGATCTCATCATGAAACTTAGAACAAATTGCCAAGAAGAACTTTTAGGGTAAAATATCAAAAGAATAACCAACAAAATACATAGGTGGCATGAGCAGTAGAAGAGGACAACGACAACATGCACAACGTTGCATCAGCAAGGAGATGAGGAGGGCGGAACCAACAATGATAAGAGGAGGATGACACCAGCAAGGAGAACTAGAAGCCCAAAACAACAACCAATAAGAGACATGTGGCAAGATGAAAAATAAACTTAGGGGTCAATGACAACAAGAGGTTGGAGAGGTAATCCCACGGTGGCTTAATACACCAAGAAGAACTGTCCTAGAGGGGCCACAACCACTCAACAATCTGAACAAGGAGTCGTAGAAAACCTCAAATCAAAACTTGTGTTAAGCCCTAATATTGGCTCATTACCACTTAATTGGGGCATATTAGATTAGTAATGATATTTTATTTATGTCGGCTTTAGGCCATTAGTTGTGATTTAGATTAGTAATGTTA
>JZKD02S2141441.1:305351-318465 GCA_000966675.3 Picea glauca
TAAAAGGAGGTTTCCCCCTCGAAGAGGCTTATTATCTGAAATTATCTCTTTTTCAAGGCGTTGATTACCTTTCCTGAAGTTTTTCTATGCTATATTGATGTTTGGTTCTTAACAACTTGACTTACAAGAGAGAGTGTGTGTAAACAATGAGGATAGGTCTCTTTTCTAGTTTTGGTAGGTAGTTTAGGGCTAGCATATTAGTACTAACTTTAGGGTTAGGTTTAAACCCTAATAATTAAATAATTTAAACAAATAATATTTTATAACATAAAATATTAATTGTTAAATCATAAAAGTCAACAAGAAAAAAACAAGTCAAGGAGAGGGGATCCAAAGTCAAGGAAACTAACTTTCTTTAGGAAGAAGAAAAGAACCAAACCAAAAACCCACACAACAATTAAGGGGGACATAACTCAAGCAAGGGGGGTTTCAAGACAAAGTCAACAAGGTAATTTCTTCTTTAATGGCAAAATGTCCACATGAGTCTCATGATATAACTTACAAGTTTTTATCATCCCAACATATGAGGAAGATCAATGATGTGATCATTACCTTCTTCTTAACTACTCCTAGGTCTCATGGACCATCCCAAGAGAAAAGAGGGTCACACATTATCTCAGCTTGGTAATTAACCAAGAAACAAAATAAAAGAAGAAAAGATAAATATCCAATCGGTTACCCTCTCTTTTATATGGCCCTAAATAGAACTCATTTTTACATATATTCTTCAAGGAGAAATGGGACTAAGTGGATTGGACTCAAATTTCACTTTTCACTAATTTTAAAATTAAATTAATTTAAAATCATCAATTTAGATTTATCTTCAACCTGAAGCAACAACAACCAACATCAACCAATGGCCCTTGGGTTAATCATAATGAATCTTACTTGTATAAGTAATAAGGTTGATTAGGATCATAAGTTTATCCATATTAACCAAGCAGGTGTTATTTACTCTATTACACTTACTTAACAAGACTAAGTTACTAGTAGTGATTAGCACGATTGAGTTATATGAGTACACATAACAAGTCAATAGTGATCTCAATACTAAGCGGGAAACAAGTACATGTTAATTACAGGTATTGCTTATATGTTTACTCGTAGTACAGTGTACATATCCTTATAGTAATTAATAGAGTGAATCAATGGGATTATTAGTAAATAGCTAACCTGTTGCAAGCTATGTAAACTAACATGTAATTCGGCATTGTCCATGTACAGGAATAGGATTGAATTCGGTCCTGTCTATGTACAAGGACATGGATGAATTTTATGTAAAATAACATGTAATTTGACACTGCCCATGTATAGGGACAGGGTCAAATCTGTCCCTAACCATTTACAGGGACATGCATATAGGGAAAGGGTCAAATTTGGCCTATCCTTGTACAGGGACATGCCCAAATTCGACCATGTCCATGTACATGGACAAGCCCAAATTTGGGCTTGTCCCTTTACATGGACAAGACAAATTTGACCTTGTCCATGTACAGGGACAGGCCCGAATTTGGGCATGTCCATGTACATGGAAAGGACCGAATTGGCCTATCCACAAGTCTAAATCCTCAAGAATAGGCGTAAGCCTTTATATAACCCAAGGAACAAACCTAAATCATATGCCCAAGCCTCACATAATACTTCCTTGCATAAAATGAGAATAATTATTTGAACAAATTTATAATACAAAAATACACAACTTAACTCAAATCCATTTTTTAATATGGAATAAAGAATCATTGATCCATTTTGTTATTTGAAGTAAACATTACACCATTGAAAATTGGCAATATGACCTTCTGCTTATTTTTAATAGCTATGGATATTGGTTGCTTGTTCTTTTTATTTTAGTTTGTATTTTTTTTTTTAAACATTTATTGTTTCATGTTTCCCAACTAAAGAGACACTATCATTTTAGAGCACTCATCAACAACAACAATCATAACATCAAATATTTATTCTCCAACTTGAAGATACAAACTGAACAATATCAACAACAACACCATGACACCTATGTATATATATGATTAGCTTAGTGTGATTTTATAGGCCCACATAGCAGGATTGATAGTTCTTACGAGCTAGTCCTTGTACATGGATAGGGCCAATTCGACCCTATCCATGTACAGGGACAATCCTGAATTCGGCCTTGTCCATGTACATAGACAGGCCCAAATTCAGGCCTGTCCCTGTACATGGATAAGCCCAAATTGGCCTATCCATATGTCTAAATCCTGAAGAATAAGTCTAAACCTTTATATAACCCAAGGAACAAACCTAAATCATATTCCCAAGCCTCACATAATACTTCCTTGCACATGAGAATAATTATTTGAAAAAATTTATAATAAAAAAATACACAACTTTACTCAAATCCATTTTTTACTATGGAATAAAGAATCATTGATCCATTATGTTATTTGATGTAAAAATTACACCATTGAAAATTGAAAATATGACCTTCCACTTATTTTTAATAGCTTTGGATATTGGCTGCCTATTTTTAATTTTAGTTTGTATTTCTTTAAAAAAACATCTATTGTTTTTTGTTTCCCAACTAAAGAGACATTATCATTTTAGAGCACAACAGTCATAACATCAAATATTTATTGTCCAACTTGAAGATACAAACTGAAAAATATCAGCAGAAACACCACAACACCTTTGTAATATATATGATTATCTTAGTGTGATATTATAGGCCTACATAGAAGTATTGGTAGTTCTTATGGGCCATTCCCTATACATGGACAAGGTTGAATTAAAGAACTAAATATAGAGCATATAATTTAAATTTTATTGTTTTATTAATAATTTAAAGATCCAGGATCATCGAGTTAGGGATTCTCTTAAACCCTAGAAAAACCCCAGTGAGACTCCGCATGAACTACTCCTTCCATAGCCAAAATGGTCGCACAAGAAGTGTCGGACGGATTTGATATGCTGAAACTGACCACAGGATGAGCATAGAGGGGGGGGATGGGGGAAACCCCCCTTGTACCAGAATGTTGCAGCAAACGATAGAGCATGATTGTGTGCCAAGAGACCTGCTTTTGAGTCGCCACCACACCTGAGAGAAAAGATCCTAGATAAGGAGCAGGGATTCAACAAAGAAATGGATGTGGAGCCAAGAACTTCTCATCCAAAGGCATCTCGATGATGGGAGCTAGGAAAATGAATTCCCCAATCTGATAAACCACCAAGATATCTCATAAGCTCAACCTAGGCTAGGGAACACACTTAGTTTATGCGAGAGCATGCCCTCATCGAAAAGTTTTTGGGTCTTTTGCCTTCAAAACAAGATCTCTTGAGATGGATCAAGGACTGGTGGAACCCCAAGGGAGATTATGAAGTACATCTCAACTCCAAGGGGTTTTTTACGCTCATCCTTTACAATATGGAAGACAAGGACATAATTTTTATAATGGGCCATAATTTTACAACTCAACCGGGCTATTTCTTCGAGTCTAGATGGACCGCTTCAGCCCAGAGAAAGAAGATTTCACAATGGCTTCGGTCTGGATAAGGCTATACTCCCTGCCGCATGAATTCTGGTTGGAGGAAATCCTAATGGGTATAGGAAATATTGTGGGAAGATATTTCAAAACCTCGGAAGCCATAAAGAAAAGTAAATACACCTCCTATGCTTGGATCTGTGTTTACATGGACATTTCAAAATCTTTACCAGGCTCAGTAACCCTAGAATATCAGGATGAATAATGGAATAAAACAATGGACTATGAGCATATTCCCTTCCACTAGAGGAAGTGTCACGAGCATGGCCACCTCTTTCAGGACTGTCCCTTAAATGCATGGAATCCTAAAGAAATGGAGGGGAAGAAAAATGATGGCTTTACCATGGTCACTGGAAGGAAACGACACCCACACAGAAAGAAAAATCAAGACAATGCTCCAAAAATATCCACTAAAAAATCCTATGACAATCTTAATCAACTCCCTAGGGAAGAGGAGGTAGAATATCCACACAAAAAAGATAGCTAGGAAAAGGAAAAAGGCAAAGCCAAGCACCAAACCAAAACAGAAAAAGATGACAACCAAGACACAAGCCCCGCTAGTAGGGTGTTTTGGGATAAGCTAGAAGAAAGTCAGGACACTCTCATACAGCTTGATGAGCAAGATCTAGCGGACATAGATCTTGAAAAACTGGAGGAAGCCTTCAACTGAAAGGATCTGCACACCATCCCAGTGGAACAACGTAGAAAGTTTCACAAGGTATTCATTGAATCCACTACAAGATCTACCTCGCGACTAGGGATATCCTTAGACCCAGCCAATGAGCTCAAACGAACCTCCCGAGAAAGTAAAATATGGGGGCATAAATCTACACGACAACTTATCAAAGAAGTAGGTAACTTCATGCTCAACTCGGAGCAGATCCAAAGACTCAGAGAGGGATACCTCCATCCACCTCCCAACTCATCATGATGAAGATCATAACATGGAGTATCAGAGGGCTCAATAGAATATCCAAGTAGAGGACTCTTCGAGACTATATTCATGTTGAGAACATGGACATTCTCCTTTTGAAGGAGACAAATGTGTTGGTGAAGAAGTGACATATATCTTTCGGCACTGCTAGAGAGGATGCGACTCCCTTCATATGGAATCCAACGAAGCGATAGGTGGTCTGGCGATCTTGTGGAATCTAACAATAATCATCATAGATCGACCCTTTTCCACAGTGGGTATGATTACGACTCACTTAAAACTCATAGGATCTACCAAAGAAGGTGAGATCACAAATGCATATGGGCCTCAAAGTACCCAAGACAAAGAGTTATTCTTGAAGCAAATAACCACCATCAAAACACTGTTGATCTCTCCCAACTAGATGCTAGGGGGTTATTTCAACATCATCCTAAGGTTGGAGGAAAATGCAGGAGGCACCAAGAGGTTTGATCAAGGCAGTGGTAAGTTTTGGGCCTTCATAGACCAACAGAATTAAGTAGATATAGAAACTAGGAATGGCATTTTCACCTGGTCCAATCGTAGATCTGGACATCAGCTTGTATCTTTTCAATTATACTGTTTCCTTGTTTCAGAAGCCCTATTGTTGGAGGACCCCGTCATTGAAGCCAACATCCTCTCGAAAACAGGCTTGGACCACTAGCCCATTTCGCTCTGTCTTGATGTCGGGGTGACACCGAAATTCAAGTTCTTCAGATTTGAGAAATTTTGTCTCTCCCACCGAAACTTCCAACAAATTTAAGAATCCCGGTGGAAGCAAGTAGAAATAGAACATGGTACTTGCATGTACAAATTCCAACAACATCTCAAAAACTTTAAGTCACAACTAAAGAGCTGGAATAGGAATTTTTTTGGGAACATCCTACAAAGAATGCAGGAAATCGAGCAGTGCCTGGAAAACTTGCAAAAGACCTTCATTATGGGGGACAAAATGATAGCCTTAATGAAGGAAGAGGAGGATATCAAGGAAAAAATGGAGGAGAGAAAGGAACAAGAGGAAATACTCTAGAGACAGAAATCGAGGGTACAATGGCTCAAAGAAGGTGAAAAGAACACCAAATTCTTTCATCGATCCATGGTGCACTGAAGATATATCAATAGAATAACCCAACTAGAGGATGCTCAGGGTAATCCCATCAGGGACCATAAAAAAATAGAAAAAGAATTGATCAACTACTACAAAGACCTCCTAACAGATCCCATCGATGACAGAATGCCAACGATATGAAAAATCACCAGGAACATGCCCTCCCTAGTCACTCAGAAACAAAATGAAGCCCTGATGCGACCCATTACTAAAGAGGACTTGGATCAAGTAGTTAAAGAAATGCCCCTAGGTAAATCTCTCGATCCAAACAGATTCACGACAAACTTCTTTCACTACTATTGGTCAATGATCAGAGAAGAAGTCTGGCAAGTGGTGGAGGAATCTAGAACCTCGGGACAAGTCCTCTCAACCTTCAATTCCACCTTCCTCATGCTCATCCCAAATGAGGAAAGGGTCACATATCCCAAACAATATAGACCGATATATATCTGTAAAGTCATCTACAAAATTATCACTAAGGTCATTGCCATGTGTCTCAAACCAATTCCTCCTTTCATTATCTCCAAAGAGTAGGCAAGCTACGTGGAAGGTAGGAAAATCATGGACAAAATCATCATAGATCACGAATTCATTCACTCGCCGAAAACAACCAATACTCCAAGTATTCTCATCAAACATGACCTTTCTAGATATTTTGATAGAATCAATTGGCGATACATGCGCTCCCTCCTCAAGGCTTTTGGCTTGGATAGTCAGTGGGTGGCTTGGATCATGTGTCTCACTTCCTTAGCCTTTTCCTCTATCTTAGTTAATGGAGTGTCTTCCCATCCTTTCTCTCCCACTAGAGGCATATGAAAAGGGGACACCCTCTCCCCCTTTCTTTTTTTCATAATGGCAGAGGGACTGGGGCATTACCTCAAGGCCTCTGTGGTGGAAGGCTCCCTTAAAGGTCTACCCCTACAAAATATTTAGCCAACCCCCTCTCATAGCCAGTTTGTCGATGACACTCTCCCGCTGAACACTCCGACGGCACAGGAAGCCACTAAGCTCAATTTCATCCTCAGACATTTCGCCAAAGCTTCAAGAATGTCCTTAAACCTTTATAAATCACAACTCTACTTCTTCAATACCCCAGTGGCTATCCACAACCATATATATCGTCTCCTAGGAATCCCCAAGAGATCCCTTCCATCCAATTATCTAGGTGTCCCACTCACAAGGGCGTCTCATTGTAATATCTCTTGGGACAACCTACTGCTCTCCATATCCAACAAAGTCAACAACTAGACCTTCAAATATCTTAATCTTGCATCTCGAATGGTTCTTTTAAAATATGTTTTTCAACCCTTTCCAACATACCTCGTTACCTATCTAGCAACACCCCAATACATCACGAGGGCCATTAGGAACATCCATCGTAGCTTCCTATGGCACGAGAATCACCCAAACAAGAAGTGGGCATTAGTAGGTTGGGACAAAATCTGCAAGCCTAAAGCCTTAGGGGGTCTAGGGCTTTAGGATCCAGGGAAACTAAATCAAGTCATGTGGGAAAAAATGTGGTGGCGTTGGATCAAGCACCCCAAATAACTATGGGAAAAAATATGGAAATGGAAGTATGCTCCCACCACCAGAGAAAAGCAGCTAATCAGATTCAATGATCAGGTTCATGGATCTAATATCTGGAACACGATTTGGAACAATCAAATTCTCATTCATAAGCATACTTTCTGGGAAATCTGAAATGGTGAACACTCCCTATTCTGGAAAGACTCATGGCAACAACAACCACCTCTAACCACTCTTGAGGGCCTCATCACCCTACGTCAACAAATGCATTTTGGGGACTCTCGGTTGGTGAAGGATCTATGGAGAGAATGATAGGCACCGACCATGGCACAACTGGGGGACTGAGCCTCAAGAACTTTAACTTCAAATGGAGCTGGATCTATAGGCCTGGAAAAATTGTTCAAATCAAAGGAAAATTTACATCAGGGAAGGCCCGAATATACTCACATGGGATTACTCCATAGCAGGAAACTTCTCATTCAAATAAGCTTACTATTTATAGAGGAATTACAAGTAGAAACCAAAGGAACGTATCTGGGGCAAGATCTGGAACCCAAAATACTGGACAACGGTGTCCTTCTTCCTATGTCTTACCATCCAAAATCGCATTCTCACTTGGGACAATATTAAGAAATGAGGTTTCATAGGCCCCTCAATATGCCCCCTCTGTCATCAACAGGAAGAAACGATGGAGCATATATTTAACCATTGAAACTACAGTGAGATAATTTGGGACATGGGGAAACAAGTAATGCGTCGCTCCAACATAAATCGAGCCAGTATCATAAGCACAGTGGATAACTGAGACTCGATTTCCTATCAAAACCCAATCCTGGATCACATCTAGAAGCTTCTACCTGGTTTCACCATGTGGAAAATATGGAAGGAAAGAAACAAAAGTATTTTTCCTCAACAACCTCCCCCACTCTCTCAACTTGGGAAAGAATTATGAACTTGATTAGGGAAACGATTAAGAGTGGGAAATGGTCCCAAGAGGACCTAAAATGCAATCCAGGAGAAATTCATATCCTTCGGGTCTGGCAGCTCAATCTTATTGGTGAAAGACATGACAATGGGGTCACCAGAATAACTGGAAACCCATGCACCTAGTCCCCCCCACCCACTGGTTTCATTAAATTAAACTTTGATGGCACGTCAAAAGGGAATCCAGGTCCGACAGGCTTTGGGGCGATCCTCTGTAAGGAAGAAGGGAAAATTCTCTATTATGCAATAGGTTATCTAGGATTTAATACAAATAATGCTATTGAGCTTTGGAGCCTTCTCAGAGGAATCAACTTAGAAATGGACCACAAATTAAATAATCTCATAGTGGAGGGGGATTCTCAAATCATCATCCAACTCATTACCAAAATTATTCATGGGTCACACACCCTGGAGGTCTCACCCAACTGGAGATAATCAGGATTGCTGGAAGAGTTTGAATCCCTCTTACAGCCTAATCTCACCCTCATCCCCTCGCATGTGAAAAGAGAGGGAAAAAAATAGTTGATTGTCTGGAAAATGAAGGTGTGGCTTCCACGGTGGAGTTGATTCACTAGAACGCGCAAACCTCTCCTCGATCCGAGCTATCAGATCGCTTCTTCGACTTGGCCAGGAAATATTATCAAATCTCGGATGGGGTTCCACGTTGCAATGGGAGGCCACGCAGCCTGCCCCAGACCCAATCCATTAATATGGTAGGTCGACACCCTTCACCTAATTATTAAACAGAGGGAGGTCATTACTGTCTGTCGAGAAGGGGAGGACAACTCCCTCACGTTATAAGAATGGTGGCCACAAGGTGTAATTGCAATGGGAGGCTTGGTACATGGATCATGTCGGGCCTTAGAATTTTACTCCCACTCGGACAAGGTTGGCTTCATTTCACCTTTGAGCTCCATCAACCTGGCTTCTCTAGGCACTGGATCTGCATCCAGACAACTCTTATTGAATTTTCCCTACACATTATCAACCTTCCTAACCCCGCCATGCCAATGGAAAGAACAAATCCACAACGTGACCCTTCCTGGTATAGTTTTCCTTCTAGATAGTGGAGGGTGCAGATATTGGAGCGTGCCCTATCCATTTATCGGACTCAGCAATAGGAGAAACCCAAAACGTCGCCAATGGCATACATTGAGGAGGAGATTCTAGAGGAACCTATCTAGTTTCCTCCAGAATCCCTCCTCTTCACAGTGTCGAATAATTGGCAACCCCCCAACCATTTTCTAGCAAGCACAAGTGCCCCATCTATTTTCCAACAAGCACAAGAAGAAAAGGAATAGGACACCTGTATAATTGAGGAGGAATTCCCAAGAGAATTCCTCCACTTGTACTCTATGGCCATAATTTAGAACACAGACTCTGTGGGGGGAGGAGATTAAGGTGGTGGAGGCTATGGAAGCGGCTTCGGTGGACCCAGGTGAGGTGACAACGGTCTTAGATGTTGGTTGTGGAGCCTGATTATCTTCTTGATTCATAGGTCTTTTGCCTTCAGCCGTGTTTATATCCCATGAAGACTTTACACCCCAAAAGTATGTACACTCTTCCACGCAAGGGAGTGTAGATACGGGGTCCAGGGGAAAAGCCCCCAAAGGAAAAAATTACCTTGTAAATGTATATTGTAATTTCATTGTAAATATGGACTGTTCATTATAAGGTCACAGATCTAACGATAGAAGTTATGTTAGGGTTTTTTTCCCTAGAAGGAAATCCTCTTTTGTGAGGGAAATGTACTGCAGCTTTGGATGATTGGGGGAATATTGTATTCTGAGATGAGACACTGTGAGAGAAAGAAGAGGAAGTTACAATGGGTTTTTTATAGGTTGTATCCCTTCATATGTTGGATAATAATTAATGACGGACTTGGCAATTTTTCTGGTGGACATAGCCCACACTGGGTGAACCACGTAAATTTTTGTCTCTATTGTATTGTGTATATTTTGTGTTTTGTTTCCGCATTTGTTTTATTTTATTACTCCATGGTCCTAATTTTATAACAACTAGTATCAGAGCGAAAGATAACTCGTAGGAAAAGAGGATTCCTGGTTCGAGTGGGAGCAATGGAGAAAGATGGAAAGTTTAGGGTCGAGAAATTTAATGGCCAAAACTACCAGTTATGAAAGATGTAGATGGAATATTATTTATATCAGAGGGATATATTCCTACCATTGGGCGGAGTTGAAAAGAAATCGACGACCATGAAGGATGAAGAATGGGAGATTCTTGACAGAAAGGCTCTAGGAATGATACGACTGAGCCTGGCAGCATCGATGGCTTTCAATATTTCGAAAGAAAAGAAAACAAAGGCTTGGATGGACGCATTGGCTAAATTATATGAAAAACCCTCAACATCCAATAAGGTATTTCTAATGAAGAGATTATTTAATATGAATATGTCAGAAGGTGGGTCTGTTGCAAATCATTTAAATGATTTTAATACGGTTACTAATCAACTAAGTTCTGTAAAAGTGGACTTTGATGATGAGGTCAAGGCTCTTCTAATCTTGTGTTCATTGCCAAAAAGATGGAATGGCTTGGTCATGGATGCAAATAACTCTGTCTCTGGTTCAAATACTTTAAAATTTGATGATGTTGTTGGTTTTATCCTTAGTGAGGAAATGCGACGGAAAAGCACAGGTGAGACATCAGGTAATGCATTGAACATGGAGAACAAGGGAATACAAAAGGATAGAGGAAAGGGCCTAGGGAACCATGGGAATTCTAGGAAGGGAAGATCCAAATCCATACTTGGAAAGATAGAGTGTTGGAATTGTGGGAAGAAATGACATATGAAGAAATACTGCAGAGCTCCAAAGAAACAAAGAGATGGATAGCAAGAGAGAAATCAGGAAGCAAATGTAACAGGAGATGTGTTACAGGATGCTTTGATTTTTTCTGTAGATAATATTCCTGAGTCTTGGGTAGTTGATTCAGGGGCTTGATTTCATGCCACACCCCATAGGAAACATTTTCTAGGTTATGTTCAAGGTGATTTTGGACAGGTTCATTTGGGTGATGATGCACCATGCAAAATTGTTGGAATGGGAAAGGTAAAAATAAAGCAATGCAATGGAAACCAATGGTTTTTGAAAGAGGTAAGACATGTTCTAGATCTAAGGAAAAATATGATTTCAAAAGGGCAGTTGGCAAGTGAAGGGTGTATATCCATATTTACAGATAAGACGTGGAAGGTCATCAAAGGATCATTGGTGATAGCAAAAGGAGATAAGGTAGGTACATTGTATTTATGTACTAGTAATACTGACTCTTCTATCTCTTTAGCTTCTACAAGAGTGGATACAACACTATGGAATCATAGGCTGGGACACATGAGTGAGAAGGGAATGTAGATACTTTACAAAATAAATTTGTTTCCAGATCTTAAAAAAATTAATTTGGACTTCTGCGAGCATTGTGTTTATGGAAAACAGAAGAGAGCCAGATTTCTCAGAGTCAAAAAAGAAAAGAAGAATGAAAGGTTAGAGATTGCGCATAGAGATGTATGGGGACCAAATCAGGTATCATCTCTTGGTGGCTCTCGTTATTATGTTACTTTTATTGATGATGCAACTAGAAAAACTTGGGTTTATTGCATTCGACAAAAAATTGATGTTTTTGATACTTTTAAGAAATGGAAAGATTTGGTTGAGAATGAGACAAGAAAAAGTTTGAAGTGTCTCTGATCAGATAATGGAGGTGAATATTGCAGCAAGGAGTTTGATGATTACTGTTCATACCATGGGATTCGTAGAGAGAAGACGGTTCCAAGAACACCACAAGAAAATGATGTGTCGGAAACGATGAATAGGACAATCATGGAGTGTGCAAGGAGTATGAGATTGCATGCTAGTTTTCCCTTACAGTTCTGGGAAGATGTTGTAGATATTGTTGTGTACTTAATAAACAGAGGACCTTCAAGCTCTTTGGATGGTATAATTTCAGAGGAGGCATGGACAAGAAAAAAAGTAAACTATTATTTTTTGAAAACTTTTGGTTGTGAAGCATTTGTCCATATTGATAAAGAAAATAGAATAAAGCTTGAGGCAAAATCCAAGAAGTGTACCTTTATTGGATACAGTGTTAATGATTTTGGTTATCGCTTATGGGATTATGAAAATAAAAAAAATCATTAGGAGTAGAGATCTCATATTCAATGAGAAGGTCATGTAAAAAGATCAATTGTAGGGAAAGAAACAGGAAAAAGAAAAAGAAAAAAACAAGAATACACAGTGCTTGATGAGATCAGTGAAAAAGAAATTCCAAAGGAACCAGAAAATCAAAATATACAACAACAAGAGCAGCATGTACCTCAAACACCTACAAGTATTGTTAGAAAATCTACCAGGTTAAGTATACCCCCGGAACGATACTCTCCTTCATTGTATTATTTATTGTTGACAGATTCTAGTGAACCAGAATGTTATGAAGAGGCAATGCAAGTAGACACCAAAAAGAAGTGGGAGTAAGGCATGAAAGAGGAAATGGATTCCTTGGTAAACAACTAGACTTGGGACTTGGTTCAGTTGCCTATAGGAAAAAGAGCATTGCAGAATAAATGGATTTACAAGTTGAAGGAAGAAGATGGAGGAGAAAAGCAGTACAAGGCTAGACTTGTTGTAAATGGATTTGCACAAAAGAAACGTATAGATTTTGATGAAATATTTTCTCCTGCTGTTAAAATGACTTCAATTAGAACTATTTTAAGTCTTGTGGCAGTAGAATATTTGCATCTTAAACAATTAGATGTAAAAACAACTTTTCTCCATGGGGATTTGGAGGAAGAGATTTATATGCAGCAACCACAGGGGTATGAGGTCAAATGAAAGGAGAATTTAGTATGCAGGTTGAAGAAGAGATTGTATGGCCTAAATCAAGATACAAGGAAGTGGTATTTCAAGTTTGACAGGTTTATGACAGAACAGGGTTATAGTAGATGTCATTCTGATCACTATGTTTATTTTAAAAGGCTAGAAAATGGAAGCTATATTATCTTGCTATTATATGTAGATG
>JZKD02S2141441.1:318515-330936 GCA_000966675.3 Picea glauca
TTGCACAAGACCAGATATTGCACATGCAGTGGGAGTTGTGAGCACGTATATGAACAATCCAGGTAAAGAACATTGGGAGGAAGTAAAGTGGATTCTCAGGTATTTGAGAGGTACTTCTACTCATGAGTTATGTTTTGGAGGTTCAAACACTTTTCTACAGGGATATGTTGATTCATATATGGTAGGTGATAAAGATAGTAGAAGGAGCATCACAAGGTATGTTTTTACTATAGGTGGAACAACAGTAAGTTGGATTTCGAAACTAAAAAAGGTTGTTGCACTTTCAACAATAGAGGCAGAGTATGTTGCTTCTACAAAGCCTAGTAAAGAGATGATTTGGTTACAGAGGTTTATGGACGAATTGGGAAAGAAGTAAGAGAATAACAGGTTGTACAGTGACAGTGAGAGTGCCATTCATATTGCAAAGAACTCAGCCTTCCATTCGAAGACTAAGAATATATAGTTGAGGTACCACTTCATATGATCCACCTTGGAAGATGGACATTTGAAGTTGTAAAAGATACACACTAGCCAGAATCCTACAGACATGTTAACAAAGGGAGTAAACAGGGAGAAATTGAGTTCCTACTCAGTTTCAGTTGGTCTTCAAGAATGAAGATGAATATGAGAAATTTTCCAGGTCCAAGAAGGTTTAAAGTCTAGCATATAAAGAAATGACTGAGTTGTTGAGATCAGTCTCCAAGTGGGAGATTGTTGGTTACGAAGCGTAATTATATTCCTGATTCATAGGTCTTTTTTTTCGATCGTGTTTATAACCCATGAAGACTTTACACCCCAGAAGTATGTACACTCTTCCACGTGGGGGAGTGCAGAGGGGGGTTACCCCCTCCGCGGGAGAAGCATCCCTCGATGGGGGTGTTGTCACAGGGAAAGAACTAGGTTTCATCTCCAAGAGTGCACCAACAAGCCCTAGCTACTGGCCCTTTCGGCAGCACCTGTGAGGCAGATGCAGTTTCACCCGAAGCAACTATGAGGGGGTTGTAGGACAGATATTTCTACAACCAAAAGGAATGTAAATTGTATTCAAAGTGATCGACACACACCAATATAGTATTCTTTATCTTATTACAACCTACTTCGCAAGTTATGTCTTAGATCTAACAGATTATCATGATAGCAACATATTAAATGACAAAGAACAGAGCATCAATCACACACACAACACAAGATATATGTGGTTCACTCTCTCTCTAGGGATACGTCCACAAAACTATGCTTTATAATGTATTAAGATGAAGCATACAATGCTTATTTGTGCTCTTAGCTAGAATATCTTCTTTCATCTCTCTCTTTCTCACTTCCCTTCCCTGTACACCCAGCTATAGGGTTGATCTTCGCACCCTGTTGAAGATATTACAATACAGAAGGCTCTTGCGCTCAACACTTATTTTCCTCACACTCTACTCTCTTGCAACATAATAATAACAACTCAATAGCAGCGAGCCAACAACAACCCAACCCAGGTCCTCCTGACCTCTATTTATACATTACAATAGCTCACCGACCTCCTTAGGCCGAAACCTAGGTGTCAAAACCCTAGATACCAAAACCCTAGGTGTTTAAAACCTTAGGTCAACTTGACCTGGGTTTTCGAGTCTTCACCAGCCTGTCTTTCCTTCCTTCTCGCGCGGTACTCCAAAGCATCTGACAATGTATTTTTCTGCTTGTTGAGTTGTCCACGATCCTCATTTCTTGTTGATCTGTCATCCTCGATCTCCTCATTCAACGACTTGATTCCTTTTACTTCACTCCATCATTTCTAATTTTTTTCTCACTTCGACCCAGTAACAGTCACCGTGTCTTCCGTGTTGTTCGCATTCTACCTTTTTTTTTCTTGATCTTCGCTTATTTCCATAACCAAGGGCCAAAATTCCCCCAACACTCACCTATGACTCATCCCGAGGCACTTCGAATATGATCCTTATGTGTTACTTTGACTTCAGATTACGCAGGGCAACCTCTTCTTTCTGTTCGATGCCCTCTATTCTTCCTTGTGCAAACTCTCTTTTCCGTGTCTAGTACCCTGTTTCAATTGCACCTAGTACCTATACCCTTTTCCTCTTGCTTTTACTGAGAGTTTCGGGGCATTTGGTTGTCATAATACAATTTCAACTGGCTCCCATTCACTAATCCTTCCTTCCATTCTCCCTTCAAAGTATTTAACTGTGCAGCTCCTCCTTCTGTAACATAGGAAACCTCATATGGCCCGATCCAATGAATTCTGAACTTCCCAGGATGTGTTATGAACTTACTATCATATACCAGTACTGGATCGCCTTACTTAAATGTCTTCTTCTTGATGTGCCTGTCATGGTAGGCCTTCTCTCTTTCTTTTGGTACCTGTTGATGGAATCCTGTAATAAATCTGTCTTCTTCTAGTTCTATCAACTGTGCAAGCCTTTCTTTAACAAGACCAATATCATCCATATCTATAAAGGAAACAATTCTTAGTCTTGATACCAAATATTCCATTAGGAAAACAACTTCAATACCATACACCAACTTAAAATGGGTCTGCATTGTTAGCTTCTTGCAAGTCGTTCTATAGGCCCATAGTACTGTCGGTATTCTTAAATCCCAATCATCCCTATTCACACTACAAATCTTTGTCAGTGTTGTCTCCAAGATCTTGTTGAATGTTTCCACTGTGCCATTTTCTTATGGATGATAAGGCATGCTCTTTTGATGGTGGACTGCAAATTCCTCAGTCAGGGCTTCAATTATTTTGTTTATGAAATCTGTGCCTTGATCACTCATAAGGATCTTTGGGCATCCAAATTTGGTTATGATGTCATCAAATATGAAGTGCACAGCTATAGTTTGACTACAGTCCTTAACTTCTCTTTCTTCGGCCCATCTGGTCAAGTATTTTGTCGCAATAATTATGTATCTTTCTCCTGTGTGCTTTCCTGGTGGGTTTATAGGTCCAACGAAGTCAATGGACTATTTCTCAAATTCTTGGAGGGTCAACTACGATTCTAATGGCATTTCATCTCTTCTGGACAGTTTCCCAACTCTTTGGCATACATTGCAGGCTCTGTAATAGTCTTTAGCATCTTTGTGTAAGGTAGGCCACCAAAGGCCAGCTCTAAGAATATTCTGTGCAGTTGCTTTATGTCTTCATGTGATGCCTTCATGAGCTTGTGTGAGGATCAGTAGTCACTCTACCTCCATAAAACACCTTCTCAATATCTCATCAGGTCCCATATTGTATAGTTGTCCTGCTATAGGTAAAAATTATGCAACGCGCACTACTAGTTGTTTCTTCCATGGAATTGTATACTCGCTAGGTGTCATTCTTATTGACAGGAAATTGACTATATTTGTGAAGTGGTCATCAATATTTCTAATGTCCAGTAACTGTGCATCCGGTAGTGCATCCTCCAAACTGGTCGGCTCTTTGTCGTGTTCCAACCTTGACAAATGGTTAGGACATTTGTTCATTCTTCCTGGTTTTAGTATGATCTCAAAGTGATATTCTTGAAATAACAGAAGCCATCTTCATATTCTCCCCCCCAACACTGGCTTGTTGACTATATATTTTAGCGTGGAGTGATCAGTAAACATTTTAAAGTGTCCTCCCAACAAGTAGTGGCAAAATTTCTGCAGTGCATACACCATGGCTAACCCTTATCGCTCTGTGGTGGTGTAATTAATCTCAGTCGTTGATAGATTCCTACTAGAAAAATATAACGGATGTTCAATATATTCTTCTCCAGGTTGTGCTAACACTACTCCTAAGGAAATAGAATATGCATCGACATGGACATGCAATTCCTTGCTCTAATCGGGGAAAACCAGAAGAGGCAAAATAACCATTTCCTGTGTCAGTGTGTCGAAGCTCTGCTGGCAGTCTTCTGTCCAACTAAACCGACAATCCTTCTTCAATAGCTTCTCCATGGGTGTTTTAATCTGAACATATCCTTTAATGAACTTCCTGTAGTATGTTGCGTGTCCTAGTGCAGTGCAAAATTGTTTGATTGAAGTAGGAGGGGGTAGATCAACTATACTGGCAATTTTAGATGGATCTACCAAGAATCCTTGCTTGCATACAATATGACCTAAAAACACTCCAAATGGTCAGAAAAATATGCATTTATTCAAGTTCAACGCAATTTGACACTGCCTTCATTTATCCAACATTAGCCTTAGACATTCAATATGATTTTTCAATAAACTAAAAACAGTCCAATCATCAAAATATGATTCTAAGAATTTATGTAGAAACTCCTTGAATTCTTCAACCACCACCCTAGAAAATATGGTTGGGGCATTCTTCAATTCAAATGGCATCACTGTATACTGGTAGGACCCCCATTATGTTTCAAATGTGGTCTTATGGAGATCTTCCTTGGCAATTCAGATCTGATGGTATCCCGCGAATCCATCTGTAAAAGAATATACCTCCTGGCCTCCCACATTATCTAACACTTCATCAGTGAATGGTGTAGGGAAGGGGTCATGTAAACAGGAATCATTCATATTCTTAAAATCTAGATATATCCTGATCTCTCATGTCTTCTTTTCTTGCACCACCATAGGGCTAATCCATTCTAATTCTTCGATAGGTTCTATAATCCCTACTTCCATCATTTTGTCGATCTCAATCTTCACTTTCTCCTTATATTTAGGGTTCAACCTATAGGGTCTCTGTTTGATGAGTCTTGCATCTGGATTCAAAGGGATCCTCATCTCTCCCATAGGCCCTTTAATGCCCTTCATATCAGTGAACTTGGTAGGAAACAAGTCCTGATATTCATGCAGTAACTCTTTAATATTGTCAATGGTAGAAGCATCCCAATAATCTCTAACATTTGCAAGCTTAGGTGTCTACTATGTTCCAATATTGAACTCATTAGTGTTGATCGGCTGTCCAATAAATGGTAACTCAAATCCTGGCCCTTCCACATCTCCTTGACCTTCTGTTTCTGCAATGTTCACCTTCCTAGGATCATCGTCTTCATCAGCATTGATGTTGTAACAGCCTTGCAATTTCTGAAGGGGTGTATCCCGTTCATCCTCTTCTTGTTCTAAAGAGAGGCTAGAGGCCTCCTCAAATACTTTCTATCTTACAGTCTGTAACTCTTGGTCTACTGAAGCATATTGACTTTCAAATAAGAAGGTAGTTACAAAATTCCAAGTCATACCTTCCCAATCTATAGTGATGAGACACAACTATGCTTGAAGGTATGATGCAAGAGCATCTCTCCACACCAGCCACGCACCAGCCAGATCAGTGCATTCAAGCACACACATTCAATGAGGAGAAGAGGCGCCAACCCTCTCACATTTAAAATTTGAATGTAAATGTAATTAAATATTGTAAGGCCATTGAGCCATGAAGCCGCACCTTTGCGCAAGAATAGATGTAGGTAGCCTTAATGGTTTGTAAGGCTGAGATCTAGCTCCAATTCATACTAGACAGCCCATTCAATTGTACAGTTAATGCAGATTGAATAGGGTAGGTAGCTTTGGAGGGAAGAGCTCGAAGAACCGCCTCATGTAAAAGATCTTTTGATCTTGTTTTGAGTTAGTCTTAGTGAGCAAGAGATAGAGAAGAGAGTAGAGAGGAGGAGTTGAGACTCTGTCAAAGTCTGAGCTTAAGAACACCTTGTAAAGAGAGGCATTTTATTAATACAAACCAGAGCATTTTTTCTTGCATATTAACTGTGTTGTGTGAATGCTTTCATGTGTTCTTTGTATGCTATCAATGTATGTTGTAGATGTGTAATTGCAGGGACAAATAGGTTCTTCTATTTGAGGAGTTGTTTGACTTCAGGTTTAGGAGATCTTTGAGGCTTCATGCCAAGAGGGTGTGACATAACACTGTGGGTTCTGATAGCCAGTGCTAGAGATCACTTCCAATTCTGCGGAATTTGGACAAGGACGTGCCATGAGGGCACCAGCTGAAATCTTAAACTCAAGGAAAGAGACCTCAAGGTTACTGAACACCTTGAAGGCAAGACTGTGTAGAAGAGGACATAGTATAAGATAGAATCTCTGAGGAGTTCTGTAGATATATGCCGAGAAGGCATCGAGCAGGTGCATAGAGTGCACAGAGGAACTCTGTTAAGTTCAGGAGGAAGATAGAATCACTAAGGATTATATAGAGCTCTGCCAGGAGGGAATTGAGTATAGGAACAGGGTGTTGAGGAGGAACTCTGCTGAGAGTTCATAGAGAAACATAATCACTGAATATTCTGGACACTATGCTAGGAGGGCATTGAGTTAGTGTGCAGACGGAGAGCACGGGAAAGAAATCTTTGAGTTCAGAGACAAAGAAGAATCCAAAGAGGGATCTTCACAGGGTTACTGAACACCCTGTAGTCTCAACAAGAAGTTTACTTGAGAAAAGGCGTGCCAGGAGGGCATCAAATTCTCCATCTGAAAGAGAAGGAAGGAAAAGGATAAATTCCCATTAGAGATATGAGTAGTGGAGAAGCTCAGAAGAGATAGCATCAAGTTAGCATGTAGAGATTCTGCAAGGTGTGCAGGAGTCGTGGAAACCTTTTAAGGTTTCAGAGTAGGCCAAGATCAAGAGGGAGAGTGCTTTTACGCACAGAGGCCACAAGAGGTTGCAGAGGTTGAAAGGGAGAACACTTTGGAGATTTTAGAGTCCTGGAAGTTCAGGAGGGACAACATCTTTGAATACGTAGGCGAGACTCAAGGTTGTAGATTTCACAGAGGGAAAGAGCAAAGTTAGAGGCCTTTGGACACTTGGAGAATTCTTCCAAGTTTAGGAAGACCACACATGCTTAGGAGGAGCACAACTTTCATCGTATCAGGCCGAGAAAGAGATCAGGACCGTGGGATTTCCACATCTAGGGAGCAGCATAGGAGGTGTGCACAGTAGGAGCAGTTGTGAGCCATTGAATCTCACATGGATCATCGATAGTTGTCGGATGGGTTGGAAGATGCACAAGGTTTAAACCCTTGTGAGCAGAGGATAAAAGTCCCGAAATAGTGAACGTATCAGGACTTCGGAGGTCCCGATGGCGAAATATCGGGATACTCCATAGTGATAGTCCCGAAATAAGCGAAGAGATCTGAGCTGTCCATTTAGAGGAAGACACGTGTCGCAAGATCACCCATTTCAGGGATTCGGACAGCAGAAAACAGAAGAGGAAGGAGTCTTTTGACTTCACGAGTGGCGAAGTCTCGAAAACAATTTGGACCGTCCAAGCAGGAGGACAATTGGCAGAGATCAGGGAGTCCATCGAGATTTTGGATACCGGGGATTCGAACAAACAGAGGAAGTGCCACAAGGATCGTGGAGTCCCAAAATCCAAAAGAGGATTGAAAGCATCCAAGGAGAGGACATGTGGAATTAGGAGGGTACTTCGGTACTTCAGGTACCAAGAGTACCAGAGGTTAGTGAAAATTGATGTAACGAGATTCGTGAAATTCCGAAACGCGAAGTCCCGAAAGTGTTCAGAAGAGGAGTATTTCCAGGAGCATTTCAGCATACCGGATATCGGGATTTTGGAAATCCTTAGAACGAGAGATCAGGGCTCTTCAGGAGGAAAGTCCCAAAAGGATCAAGGATGTTGAACCGAGGAGCAGATCATAGCCGTTTATCTTGGCTAGGAGTTAAAAGGCCATATTGTCTCTTCGGCATTTCAGATACCGGAAGTGAAAAAGAACATGGGTAGAGGAGAAGACCGGGTAAAGCCATTTCAGGATACCAAGGTTTGGCATTTCGGGGATCCCTTAGATAGGAGGCCTAATCATTTCAGTGTTTGAAAACCTAAAATTGTGAAAGAAGAAGGAGGCCAAGAAATAGGTGTTTCGGCATTTCTCATATCAGGTTTTTGGGAGTCCAGAGGACGAGAGGTCGAACACTTGTATCTATAAACCCTGAAATATGACTGCAGTCATATAAGGAGCGGTCACATAGACCAGGGCTATAGCCCTGGGGATAATTACTGTTAAATCCATTTTGACAAATCGACATTTCAGAGATCGAAAGATTGAAGAGTCAAGGACTCTCGACATTAGGACACGGGGAGTTCCGAAACCCGAAAATTCCAGTTTGGGAAAAGGTCACGGTCGTGCTGAGGTTGTGTGTAGGTGGAAGCTCATGCCGGTTGCATGCTTGTGCAGGCAGAGTTTCATGAAGGACCTGTGAATTTAAGATTGAAGATTCCATCAGGGAATAAAAAGAGTCGCTTCAACTGAGAAGAGGAATTTGAACGATCCTTAGACTGGGAGTTTGCGCAGAATCGGCCTGAGGGCTAGGGTTCTGCGTCAGTTGTGGTATCAAATCTTGAATCTATTTGTATATTTCAGGTAGAGAGAGCAGGAAGGAGAAACTATGGTACACATCAATTTTGTATCAGAGGCAGCTTGCAAAGAAGGCAAAGGAAGATAGAGTGTTGGGAGCTCTATGATGATTGTTGTAGGTGCGCAATAGCCAAGGAGACAGTCGAGAGGACTATAGAGAAGAGTTGGAACCACTCAGGGTTGCAGAGTGACAACAAGTTTTCCAGGAGGGCAGACAGAAAGAAGGAAAATGGCTACTGAAGGCCATAGACATGATGAAAAGAAGAACCATAAGCAGTCGAGCAAGACTGATATGGACAAGCAGCTTGTCGAGATCAGGGCAAGGATGGATGAACTTGAATTGCAGATGCAGTAGGATGCAAGGTCGTGATAGGTATATGAATGGCCCATGAGGACGAAAGAAAAATGGCTAGTCAAGGAGTTGATGGCTAAAAGACAGAAGAGGTTTTTGAGGATATGGTTGAGGCATGCTGAAAACCTCAACAGACCAGAGAAGAAAATGGTTCAGGTGTGTGAACCAGAGGATGGGAGAAACCGCAGTAGTGAGGATGACATGGGATCAGCTGAAGATCTCAAAGACTTCCAAGAGGGTAGAACAAAAATTCCCAATTGCTAAGAGGGAAATGAGATGAGATTACTACGGGATCTCATAGACTGTCATGAGGACAGCTGGGGGATTTCACATTGCCAAGAGGGCAATGAGACGGGATCACTGCGTGATCTCATAGACTGCCAGGAGGGCAGTAGGAAAATCCCAATTTGCCATGTGGGCATGGGAACTGAAATGAGGCTATGTGAAAGTCTCATGAAGTCGGAGGTGACTTCATATCAGCAAGGAATGTTGGTAAGTGAAGATTCATGTGGTTTTACAGGCCATGTGAATGAAGATGATGACAATTTAAAAACTTGCACCATCTAACAGGAGGATTAGAGTAATCTTCTGATGATTGGGGGAATTGGAATATTCCTTCCACTTAGCCCAGATGAGGCAAAAGCTTGTGTTGTCGATGAAGCAACAACAGCAAGAGAAGGACAACCAGCTGTGATTTTCAAAGAATAATTGGAGCAGATGTTAGAAGCTACCCAAGAAGAGGAAGAGGATGAGCATTCTGAGGAGTGGCTCAATATTTTCATCCAGGAAGCTGAAAAGACTGCAGCCTTGGAGCTTGCAGAAGTAGAAAAAGAGGAAGCAAACAACATAGATTTTTTTGATATGTGTGAACATATTGAATCCCTGGAGAGAAGGGTGAAGGTGTAGGGCATGCATATCCAACAGATCAAGTTGGAAGCAGATGAAGGGAAAATGCAGCTGAGGAGACTGCATGGATAGAACCAGCCACTTCAGCAGCTAGACGAAATGATATAAGACATCAAGAGGATGATTTTGAGATCAGCAGAGAATGCCAGCAAGGAAAGGCTAAGCAGAAGGAAAGAAGAAGCAACAGCAGCAATAGGGAAGTGGAGTAGATGAACAACTCCAAAGAGTTGTTTGGGATCCAGGAGGATTTCAACAGCTAAGGCGGAGAGCTCATGAGTAGGAGCTCATGAATTTTGCAGCTAAGGAGTATGATACAGGAGAATCTCTCCACACTAGCCATGTGTCGGCTAGCTTAGTGCATTCAAGCACACACATTCAATGAGGAGAAGAGGCGCCAACCCCCTCACATTTAAAATTTGAATGTAAATGTAATTAAATGTTGTAAGGCCATTGAGCCATGAATCCGTGCCTTTTCACAGGCATAGTTGTAGGTAGCCTTAATGGTTTGTAAGGCTGAGATCTAGCTCTGATTCAGACTAGACAGCCCATTCAATTGTAGAGTTAATGTAGATTGAATAGGGTAGGTAGCTTTGGAGGGAAGAGCTCGAAGAGCCCCCTCATGTAAAAGATCTTTTCATCTTGTTTTGAGTTATTCTTAGTGAGCAAGAGATAGAGAAGAGAGTAGAGAGGAGGAACCAAGACTCTGTCAAAGTCTGAGCTTAGGAACACCTTGTAAAGAGAGGCATTTTATTAATACAAACGAAAGCAGTTTTTCGTGCATATTAACTGTGTTGTGTGAATGCTTTCATGTGTTCTTTGTATGTTGTGAATGTATGTTGTAGATGTGAAATTGCAGGGACAAATAGGTTATGCTATCTAAGGAGTTGTTTGATTTCAGGTTTAGGAGATCTTTGAGGCTTCATGCCAAGAGGGTGTGACAAAACACTACGGGTTCTGATAACCAGTGCCAGAGAGCACTTCCAATTCTACAAAATTTGGACAAGGATGTGCCAGGAGGGCACCACTTGAAATCTTAAACTCAGGGAAAGAGACCTCAAGGTTACTGAACACCTTGAAGGCAAGACTATGTAGAAGAGGACACAGTAGAAGACAAAATCTCTTAGGAGTTTTGTAGAACTCTTCCAAGAGGGCATTGAGCAGGTGCATAGAGTGCACAGAGGAACTCTGTTGAGTTCAGGAGGAAGATAGAATCACTAATGATTCTATAGAGCTCTGCCAGGAGGGCATTGAGTACAGGCACAAGGTGATGAGGAGGAACTCTGTTGAGAGTTCATAGAGAAACAGAATCACTGAAGATTCTGGACACTCTGCCAGGAGGGCATTTAGTTAGTGTGTAGACAGAGAGCATAGAAAAGAAATCTTTGAGTTCAGAGACAAAGAAGAGTCCAAAGGGGGATCTTCACAGGGTTACTAAACACCTTGTATTCTCAGCAAGAAATTTACTTGAGAAAAGGAGTGCCAGGAGGGCATCAAATTATCCATCTGAAAGAGAAGGGAGGAAAAGGGTAAAGTCCCCTTAGAGATCTGACTAGTGGAGAATCTCAGAAGAGATAGCACTGAGTTAGCGTTCAGAGATTCTGCAAGGTGTGCAGGAGTCATGGAAACCTTTTGAGGTTTCAGAGCAGGCCAAGCTCAAGAGGGAGAGTGCTTTTACACACACAGGCCACAAGAGGTTGCAGAGGTTGAGAGGGAGAACTCTTTGGAGAGTTTAGAGTCCCGGAAGCTCAGGAGGGACAACGTCTTCGAATACGCGGGTGAGACTCAAGGTTGTAGAGTTCACAGAGGTAAAGAGAAAAGGTCGAGGCCTTTGGACACTTGGAGAATTCTTCCAAGTTTAGGAAGAACGCGCATGCTCAAGAGGAGCACAGCTTCCATCGGATCAGACCAAGAAAGAGATATGGACCGTTGGATTTCCACGTTTAGGGAGCAGCGTAGGAGGTGCACACAGTTGGAGCAATTGTGAGCCATTGGATCTCACATGGATCACCGACAGTCATCGGATGGGTCAAAAGTTGCACGAGGTTTAAACCCTTGTGAGTAGAGGAGAAAAGTCCCGAAATAGCGAATGTATCGGGATTTCAGACTTCAAGATTTTGGAGGTCCTCATGGCAAAAGATTGGGATAATCCATAGTGATAGTCCCGAAATAAGAAAAGAGATTTGAGCCATCCGTTTAGAGGAGGACACATGTCGCGAGATCACCCATTTCGGGGTTTCGGACACCAAAAAATAGAACATGAAGGATTCTTTCGACTTCATGAGTGGCGAAGTCCTGAAAACGATTTGGACCATCCAAGCGGGAGGACACGTGGTGGAGATCAGGGAGTCCATGGGGATTTCAGATACCGGGGATTTGAACAAACAGAGGAAGTGCCACAGGGATCGTGGAGTCCTGAAATTCGAAAGAGGATCAGAAGCATCCATGAAGAGGACACATGGAAGAAGGAGGTTACTTCGGTACTTCAGATACCGGGAATACCAGATCTCAGTGAAAATTGATGCAACGGGATTCGCAAAATTCTGAAACGCGAAGTCCCAAAAGCGTTCAGAAGAGGAGTATTGTCAGGAGCATTTCGGCATACCAGATATCGGGATTTTGGAAATCCTTGGGACGAGAGATTAGGGCTCTTCGGGAGAAAAGTTCCGAAAGGATCAGGGACGTTGAATCGAGGAGTGGATCATAGTCATTGATCTTGGCCAGTGTAATGCCCATATATTACTAAGGGTCATTAAGTGTGATCAACAGTTAATTTATTAGTTTGTTAACTGCAATTATCCCTTAATTAAATCTTACTTAATAATCTTTATCCATTTATCAATTTAGGGTCGTTACATACTC
>JZKD02S2141441.1:352780-378589 GCA_000966675.3 Picea glauca
GTGGAGTATACCTTGTTGTTGCTTGCATGATGATGCCTTGAGATTTGCAAAAATTTGCAAATTCTCTGGAGTTGTATTCTCCTCCTCCATCTGACCTGAGTGCTTTGATATATTTTCCACTCTGTTTTTCATCTTCTGCCTTGAATTCTTTGAATTTTGTAAATGTTTCAGACTTGTGTTTGAGAAAATAGATCCATATTTTTCTGCTGAAATCATCAATAAACGTTAGAAAGTAAAAGCTACCACCTATTGACTTTGTTTGCATTGGTCCACATAGGTCAGTGTGAACAAGTTCAAGATGTTGTTTGGCTTGATTGGAAGACTGTGGAAAGCTAGTTCTCTTATGTTTTCCAAGTATGCAAGACTCACATGGGGGAATTTTCTCTTTAAAGATGGGTAGACCTTTGACCATGTTGTTCTTCTAAAGAAGACTTAGAAACTGAAATGGTAGAAGTCCAAATCTTGTATGCCAAACCATTGTTTCATTCAGGGTAGATGCACTTTGTGCATATGGTTGACTCAGATTTGCAGTTCTAAGGGTAAGGGGAAACATCCTATTTGGGGTCATGTGGATTTCAAAAATCAATTTTCTGCTTGGGAATTTGTCATATATTTTGCAAGATGCTCCCTCAAAAAGTACCTTATAGCCATGTTCAATGAGCTATCCTACACTTAGAAAATTATGTTTCAAATATGGTACATGATAGACATTGTTTATGTCTTTCTTTACATTCTATTTAGTAAGAATAGGAACAGTTCCTTTTCCTTGAACTTTGACTAAATAATTGTTTCCAAGAGTAATATCAGATGAGATTGAAGAATCAATGCATGAAAGTAATTCTTTGTTACCTGTCTTGTGATTGTTGCATCCAATGTCCAGCAACCAGAGATCTTTAGGTTGTTGTTCAGTCTTGTGGCATGAGAGAAACATACCTCTTGAGTTTTCTCCTGTGTGATTTGACACATGTGCTCTGCCTGAGAGCTGATCTGCTTGCTTCTTCCTGCATTCAGATTCATAGTGCCCATACTTTTTGTAGTAATAGCATTGTATTCTTGATTTTTCATTTGATCTTCTCCCTCTACCTCTTTGAGGCTGGAAATTCTGATGTTGATTTTGTTGTTGTTGTCTTTGACCTTGGAAATTTTGATTCAGATATTGTTGTCTATTACCTCCACTGGAGTGAGAGTTATTCTGATTGCTCCCTCTTCCTTAGTGACCTCTGCTTCTTCCTCTGCCTCTCCCTCTGCTGAAGGAGAATTGAGTTTTGAAGGCATTCGAGATTACTCATCTGTGAGATGCAGTCTAGTCTCATGTGTCACCAGAGAACCAATTAGTTCATCTGTTGAAAATCTTGACAGATCCTTGGATTCAAGGATTGTTGTTACAACCATTTCGAATTTCTTTGGTAAACTTCTGAGAATTTTCTCAACAATGCGTTGATCAGTGATGGCTTCGCCAGTCAATCTGATCTGGTTCATGATGCCCATGAATCTGGTCATGAACTGATCCACATTTTCAAACTCTGTCATCCTTAGAGTCTCGAATTGCGTCCTCAAGGTCTGCAATTTAACTGTTTTGACCCTGTCATTTCCTTGATAGGAAGATTTAAGGATGTCCCAGGCCTGTTTGGAAGTACCAGCGCCTGTGATTTTTGAAAAAATCAAGTCATCCACAAAATTTTGAATCCAGAATTTTGCTTTGCTTTCTTTGTTCCTCAGTGTTGCCTGAGCAATTCTCTACGCATTTGTCATGGTAGAAAGGACGGCTGGATCTGGTTCCACATATCCAAGATCCACTGGTTCCCAACACTCTTGTGCTTGCAAGAAAAACCTCATTCGAAGAGACCAAAACTCATAATTCTTTCCCAGAAGAATCGGACCCTAAGTTGGTCCTAAATTGTTAAACGATGCCATAAAAAAAATTGCAGAAAAAATAGAGGGAAATTTTGTATTTACCTCCGATCACCGAAACGCCGATTTGCCGATGGCCGAAGGGAGCTTATCGACCTTGAATTTTCCTTTGTCACGGTGTAATGTGACCACACACCTTGTTGTTAAAGTGCTACAGGCTTTTCCGGTTTTTTGCCTTTCAATTTGTCGAAATGCGAAAGTTGCCTTTGGACAATTTTAACGGTCCAGATCTTTCTATGATCTGACGGTCTAGATCTTATCGGGATATTGCGAATCGGGACTTCGTGAACCCTGATGACGAGCTCTTCTTACTCCTTGATACCCCGATATCCGATTTACCGATGGCGCATTCCTTTCGGGAAATTTCCCAACTCCTTTGATCTCCGCCACGCGTCCTCCTATATTGGACGGTTCTGATTTCTCCTCGTGATTTCGTGATTTTTTCTGTTATGGACTTGTTGTCTCCAGGATCCACGATTTGCCAAATCCCGTAATGTCGATGGACTCTGCTTTCGAGAAATTTTCTGAAAGCCTCGATCTCTGCCACGTGTCCTCGATAGATGGACGTCTCAAGGCTGCTTCGGGGTTTTCACCGTGGAGATTCCCGATCCCTTGAGATGACGTCAGCTGGGCCCCAAAACGGAACTTTCCTCCTGTCGGAATTTCGGACTTCACAGTTCTGAAATGCTTGTGCTTCTTGTCCTCAGGATTCGCGAAATGCTGAATCCTGATGTGTCGATTGACTCACCCGATATCGCCCATGTGTATCTTCTAAATGGATGGCTCTGATCGTTTACGAGGTTTTCACCATAAAGAAACCCGATCTTTTGTTCTTAGGATTCGCGATTTATCGAATCGCGATGCGCCAATGGACTCTCCTCTTTTGGGACTTTTTTCGAGCCCTCGGATTTATGCCACGCGTCCCCTCAAGATGGACATTCTGCGTCGTTTCACAAGTTCATGACTTGCGACTCCAAAATTTTCTGACAACTTGAAACCGCGATTGCTGAAACGTCGACGGTTTCCTCGATGTCCGCCACGTGTCTGAGCAAATGGACAGCTAAGATCTTATCGCTATATCGTGAATCGCGATTTCACGAGTATAGAACTCTTGTTGCAACGGTCTTTCAAAACCGTGAACTCTGATATGCCGATTTGACGACACTTGGATCTGCTACCACCTGTTCTCTGAGATGGATGGCTCACAAGTCCTCTCGGGATTTTGCGTATCAGAGTTTTGGAGTGCAAATAACCTTTGCTCGTCCAACTCATGATTACCGATTTTGTGATGGAATAGGATCTCACCACGTGTCTCTTGATGGACGGTCCAGATGATGTCGGGACTTCACAAGTCCAAAATTTCTCCTGTGCACTTCAGAGGACTAAACCTCGTGCACTTTCTCGCTGATCCAACGGCTGTCAGGCCTTTGCGCAAGATCTAACGGCTGAAAGTCTTTCGTCTTTTCCTTGCTCCTGCTTCCCTTCTGAACTGGTTTCCCGCTCCGGATCCATTCACAAGACGAATCTTACGGCCTCAATGGTTTTTCTTTGCACATGGAATGCGTTCTTTGCTCCTGTGGAAGAAAGATTCGTGAATTTTTCAAAGATTTGAAAGAATTTCACGAGTTCTTCGTTCTCTGCTACAATCTTTGACAGATTTGAGTGATTTTCCTTAAATCTTTAAACGATTCTGCCTTCTGCAGTAATCTTTAGAGAATTTGAACGATTCTTTGAATTCTTTAAATGTTTTTCCGTCTTGCAGCTCTTCTTCGTCAATCTTTGACGATTCTTGAAAAATGCACAAGAATCTTTACAGTTTCTTCTTTCTCGGTCTCTGCTTCCTCGTTCTTTCGAGCGTAATACGCTCTGCAACCTCTGCAAGCTTCCTACGTTGATCTTTTGAATGTAAGACAGACTGCTTCCTCGTGGAAGTTTCCTGCGAGGATATTTCGAGAGTATGACGGACGGCTCTCCAAACTTTGTGAAAGAGACTGTGTCGCATGCTCTCAAGATCCGTGTAGCTCTGCGCTCTGAGGATCGTGTTGCTCTACAGACTGTGTGAAGAGGCTTACTACTGAAGCTCTGATACCATGATAAATTGTGAAGCAAAGAGAAATGCAGAGAGAAAAGAATAGAACAGTATATTGAAATGTATGAAGAAGAGAAGATAAGTACAATGCAAGATGGTTGAGCTAAATAGGCTCAAGCAAGACAAAAATAGAAAGTACAGTTGGCCAGGACAGCTGGCAGTGTACTATCAGACTGTTGAGGTTACATTATATTTAACAAATTCCACGATCTTCCATGTGACCTTACAGGACCATGATAACTCACCCCTTGTCGAGGTCTTGGCCAATTTTCAAGTATGTCCAACCGTTGGCCTAAGGATGTCAAGGATCAAGAAAACTACTTCAAGGTGTAAGGTCTTCTTCAAGTCGTAGCTTTGACCTGAATGCTACCTCCTCCAAAAATCATGTATTCAAAATAGAAGAAAAGGAAGGGAGATCAACCGGGCCACTCAATTTGCCTTGGAAATTACAAGAACTCCGACCTATTCTACATGTTTCCTAAAGACAGTGTACTAGGTATTCAAGTCATAGTTTCCTACCTCCTCCAAATATCAAATAAATGATGGCAGCCATTGTGTTTTAGGATAATACTTCCACATAAAACATCTTTATCGTTTTTATTATTTCCATAATAAAACCAAGGTAACCAAAATCCTTAATTCAATTCCTACAAGCATCCCACTGGAATTCCTAACCCTACTGCAAAACCCCTTATCATTGAAAGATAATTGTTCTTGACTCAGACACTTACATGTTACAAAGTAATCAGACCCACTCAATGCATGGATTTCTAAAGCTCTGTGTCCTTTGATGTAGTTTTTCACACTCTTCTCATGAAGCTCTTGTTCACAAAATCTTCAATTTTTTTGAGAATAGATTGTGGATATTTTTCTTCAAGAATATCCCTCCTCTTGTTGTCTACAACAACGATCAGATAATGTAGAATGCATCAGCTACCGTTTCATGGTATGGGCGGTCAGGAAAACAACCAGCACCGTCATCCAAAATTGAGAGCTACATTTTATAAATTACACGTCTAATTGCACTGAGTAGCGATGCATATTATTTAGCTAAAAAATAGATCATTGAACCTACAACGATCTCAACAACTCTCTACTTACCTTAGTTAGATTCTTTGGAGCATCAAACTAAAGCAACTCTCAACATACCTTAGTTAGATTCTTTGGAGCATCAAACTAAAGCTCCATATAGAGAATCACGCTAGAACGAGGTTTCATAGGTATTTGTCATTGTGTATTGCTTGGCTTTAGATGCATATGACATGCCTTTAGATGGACCTCTTCTCATGCGCAAAGCTTTCAGAGACTCCTTTAAGGCTCCCGCAAAAGAGTCCTAAAACCGCAGACCTGAAAGTGTAACCTAAAACAAATTACAGTCCGGTTTTGTGGGCATATCTGAGGTCTGTATTTTTTAAAGGTGATCTGAAGAAAATTTCTGGGTTAAAATTAATGAGCTTCAAACCTACAATGAGGCCTATTCCGTGGCAAAGATAAGGCACAAGTCTGAGGCTGTTGAAGGTGAATTTTATATCAGTTTTGTGTGCAGAATTGAACAAAAGATAAGGCAGATCCGAGGTAGTTTTCAAGGCAAATTAAGGGAAGATCTAGAGATGTTTTCTAGGCTCAACTTGTTGCAGGACTTAGGCGAATATTTGAGGCAGTTTAAGCATAGAATCTGAGGCTGTGACAAAGGGAAAATATGAGGCTGTGACAATGAGAAGAACTGAGGTGCAGATCTGAAGTAAACCTGAGGCAACAAAGCAAATTCTGAAGTTGGTCTAAAGACTGAATTTGTGACAGAACTTATGAAAAATCTAAGGCAGCATTGAGTGGATCTAAAGACAGCTCTTGTGACAGAGCTTGTGCCATTTTTGAACAAGTGATAAGGTAGATCTAATGCACAATTCTGAGACCGTATCTGAGTATTCAAGCAACATTATTGGAGGCAAATCTGAAGAGCATTCAAACAACATCCTGAGGTGAATTCCTTGATCAGCTTTTATAAATTCTTGAAGTTTTTTCCAGTCCTATACCGAGGCTTATTCTGAAGAAAACACAAGACTAGATCTAAGGCAACGATGAATATTTAGTGACAGAAAATTGATGAAGATTAGAAATGGATGTGTCATCCATTTGTCAAATCATCAAACATGAAGTACTCTCCAGAATGATGAAAGCTTGAAGATAGTTGATGTGAGAGGTATGTTACAAATTGTACTGATTTCAAAATTGATCCTTGAGGTGAATTTTGAGCGTGGTGTATATGGGAGCTCTAGTGGACATCACAGAGACTAGACTTGCAGCCCTTGTCACTAGGAGACTAGACTTGCAACGAGTAATATGAAAGGGTTCAAACCCTTGTCACTATGAGACTAAGCTTGCAGCTAGTGATGTGCAAGGGAAATAACATTAGCCACCTCAAAAGAAGTCAAGGAATGCAAGAAAAAATGACGAGGAGTTCTTCACTACCTCAGTCTCCTTCGGAAGACCAAAAGCAATATTGAGCATGATTTCGGACTAAGGTAAGTCTTGTACTACTTTCCTTAATTGATTTCATCATTACTCTGTAGTATTTTTCTTTTGATGATGAAGGGTATTACACCTCGTGTGGGAGCCCTCATGACTTAGACCATTATCCCTAATGTGGGAGCCCTCATGACTTGGACCATTATGCGGGAGTCCAAATTTTTGTTTGGTTGGTCACTATCCCTTTATGAGGCCATCTTGGTTATTATTCTATTACAGGAGGCCATTTTGGTTCTTATCCGTTCGAGAGGCAATCTTGGTTATTATCCTAGTACACGAGGCCATGTTGGTTGCTATCCCTATGGGAGGCCAGATTTCTTATTTCATTATTGAAGGGCTATTATCCCTGGTACGGGAGCCCATTTGTGTTGGTTGGTTATTATCCTAGTATAGTAGGCTAGTTTGATTGTTATCCCTACAGGAGGTCATCTTGGTTATTATCCTAGTACGAGAGGCCAACATAATAATGTAGAGACAATAGAGGACATGAGAAGACATGGGATGTCTCCAGGTTAGCAACACATGAAAATGAATATGTTCATTCTTCAGACTTCAAAGGGAGTCACTTGACTCAGAGAGAGTCAAACTATTTGAGAAGAAGGAAGAGATAATACCTTCTCCCCCTTCAACAGTTCAGAGGGAGACAATTATTGATCATCTTGATCTAGTTGATGTTCCTAGAGACATTGTAGTAGGCCTGAAGAGGCCTACATGGACTCGACAGAATCTACTAGAGGCAGAGGGACATGCAGCTATGGAAGTGTCAAAAAGTACAAAGTGATATTTGTGGCTAGAAGATTCTCTCAGGTGCAGGGAATAGATTATGAGACATTTGCTCGCGTTGCCCAAATACACTTCCATATGTATGATTATTGATCTTATAACATCCATGGGTTGGAGACAACATATGATGGATGTAAATACAAGCCTTTCTCAATGATGATATTGAAGAAGAAGTTGCCATTGAGAAGCCAGATGGATTTATGACACATGAGAAGGATTCTCATGTATGCAAGTTGAAGAAAGCCTTGTATGGACTAATGCATGCACATCATACTTGGTATGATATACTTGATGAGTTTGGACTTCAACAAGAGTGTTGTTGATCCAAACCTATACTACAACATTGTTGGTGACGAGTGCCTAATTTTTGGTCCTATATGATTCAAAAATCCTTACTATCGAATGAAAGTGTGCATTAGCTTCTAAATTTGAGATGAAGGACCTTGGTATGATGCACTACTTCTTGGAATAGAAGTGTGGTGAGAGGACTAATGAGATTTTCCTCAGTTAAGGAAAATACACAGTGGAGATATTGAAGAAATTCGGGATGATGGACTGCAAATCCATGCCTACACCGATGGTGATTAATTTGAAGAAAATGAATGAGGCTTCTACTGAGTCAGGCGAGATTGATCCACATATTTATAGACAGTTGATTGGATCATTGATGTATCCGGTTAACACCAGACCTAATATATGTTATGCAGTGAGTATACGCGTCAGGATACACACACTGGATAGCAGTGAAGCATGTGTTGAGATATCTACAAGTCACAATTGGTTATGGCCTGAGATATGCCTTCGGTGTAGACATGAGATTGTAGGGATATGTCGATGCAGAATTGGGTCAGGAGCACAGTGGACCAGGAGAGCACATCTGGTTGTTGCTTTACTTTGGGATCTGCCATGGTTTCTTGTGCAGCAGGAAACAAGAGCTATGTGGCTTTGAGTACCATAGAAGCAAAGTACATAGCGTTATGTGTGGAAGTCCATGAAGCAGTGTGGCTTCACAAGCTCCTTGCTGACTTATTTGAACATGAGATGGATTCCACTGTTATTCATTGCGATAACCAAAGCTATGTGAAGATCTCATAGAATCCTATGTTTCACGATAAATCGAAACACATTGAGATAAAATACCATTACATCAGAGATATGGTGCAGAGGAAGGTAGTACATGTGTTGTACATTTCTACACATGAGAAGGTTGCATATGTCTTCACCAAACCTCTTTCTAGGAAGAAGTTCGAGTACTTTCATGGGAGACTTGGCCTAGTGGAGAATGCCTCCCTAGCTGAGAGGGAGTGTTGATGATTGTAACGCCATGTGACATTCTCCAGGTCATTCTCCCCTGGACTGAGTTGAGTCAATTTGTGAGAGGGCCCATGTGATGGGTGTGGTGTTCTTCTCTGGGCTAAGTTTATACCATGTGTTCCCATGTGTTGGGTGTGCCCATGTGATGGGTGTGCGTCAGACTCTGGACTGATTTGTTATGACATGTGGTCTCTTGTCTACTCCTCTAGACTAAGTTGGGATGACTTGAGATGATCTCCTACCTTGTACTCTTCTGGATTGAGTTGAGTTGGCTTGAGATGGTGCCATGCCTTGTACTTCTATGGACTTAGTTGAGGCGACTTGAGATGGCTCTCCAGATGGTACTCTTGTGGACTAAGTTGAGTGATATGTTGAGAGTGACATCACTGTGGCTGAGCACATGTGGGCGTGTCCATAGTGGCTAAGAACTAATGGATGTGTGAGATCCCTTGCTATATTTTCAAAGAGTAAGACTTTGGTAAAACCCTAATTTATGATGTAAATGGTACAAGTCGTCCCCACCATGTGAAAGATAATTAATATTGTGTAATTATTAATTATATTATTATGTTGTATAGGTCCGCCTTATTGTGCCAATAGACACATCATTTGATGTGATAGGTTTTGTATAAATAAAGAGTGAATCCCCATATTGGATCACACTTAGTTGTAATCTCATGATTTCAGAAGTTGTGGTATGAAATTATAAGAACTGCAATTCACACTTCTCTCGGAGCTATATTTCTCAGTCATAGTAGCACCCTTTTGTGTGCTAGGTTTGGTGGTGGATGGTGGATCTTCTCTTGGAAGTATAGCAAAGGATTGTTGGGTTTTTCCCTTGATTGAGAAGGGTTTTCCCAAGTTACTTCATGTGTTCTTTTGTGCATGGTTATTCTTCTTGTGATCTTGATTTATTACAGCTAGTCTTATTGGGTTGCTGCAGTCACTGTTTTTAGTTCAAGTAATGATAAAATGAAATAAACCTCATTGTTGAGCTAAACTTTAACATATTAAACAAAACTTAAAATATGGTTTACAAATTAATAAAGTTTTGAAGTATACTCGTTACTATAGTACCTCTTTGGCAAATACTAATAATACTAAAACAAACATATTAACGAGTGTTAATTAAGAAGCATCATTGATAATGGAAGTACCATTTACTCTAAGCTTCTACAACTCCTAACTCTTTTCAAGACTTAAAAATTAATGCATCCATTATGGTAGAGCGTGAATAATCATATTTTCAGTCTTCTATTAACTTACTACATAGAATGAGAGAGAGTGAATCATGATATTTTCACTATTGTATTAAATTATTATTTAAAAGTGATTTTGGTTGAAAGGAATTAATAATTGTGAAGTTTGTAAACAAATTCAATATTAACCCAATAGTAAGATATGATAACTAATCTATAGCTAGGGTGTCAAGCACAAGAGAGAGAGAGTGAATCATGATATTTTCACTATTATATTAAATTATTATTTAAAAGTGATTTTGGTTGAAAGGAATTAATAATTGTGAAGTTTGTAAACAAATTCAATATTAACCCAATAGTAAGATATGATAACTAATATATAGATAGGGTGTCAAGCACAAGAGAGATGACTTATCCCACATGGCTAAGAAGAGTCACATGTGATGAACAACATCGTCTAGTCCCTTCAATGCTATGTAGATGATATTGTGTTGGTATAAAATGTCTTATGGTTGGATTGGTTCATCTAGACGGTAGTTGTGTGAATGATGAGGGTGAAGTAATGGTTGGGATTTTAATTATGGAAAGAATTGGCACGAGAGTTTTTATAGCCTATGATGAAGCTAGGTAGGAAAACCATGAAATAAAAGCTACAACTCTGACCTTCTCTAGACATGGAAGAATTGAGCTTGATTCATGTAATTGGAAGCAAGTTTTGCATCCCTTGGTAATTGATTTTCTTCATGTTCTTATAGTGTGGGTTTCATTTGGTTTATTCTATCAAGGTGCTAAGGGATGGATTGATGACTATTGCTTTTGTTGGGAGATGGGGGTGGTTTTTGGAAGAAAATCTCTACTTCCTCCCTATTTTGAATCTCATCTTTCTATCTTCTCTCTCCTTCTTGAGCCCCTACTCTCAATATAGTTTTGAATTTTTTCCTTGGAATTACATTCCCCTTGGTTGTATTTGTCTTTGGCCTTCCCTATGTCTTAGGTGTGCTCTATGTGGGGATGTTACCTTCTCTTCCTCTTCTTTTGGGGTAGGATCAATCTTGAAAATGATTCATGAGGAATTCAAAGGAATGATGTGAATTCATTCCCTTTCTCTTAAAATCACAGTCTTTGTTTGGATTGTAGTCTCTCCTATGCCACTAAATATTTTTTTCTTCAAACCTTAATGTGTTTTTTCACTCTGTTTATTTTGTGGGTGGTGCTCCTTTGTTTAATCTCTATCTTTTTTGGTTTCATGCTAGTCTCTACTGCTACTTTTTATTCAATTATGACACCTAATGACATGTTGTTTCCCTTTTATACAGTAGGAAGAGCACTTGCAAAGATAATCCCTTGTCTCCTAAACTCTTTCCTCCTTTCAAGACTCCTAGGAGCTTGACCAGGTCCCAATTTGATGCAATGGAGGCCACCTCAGACTTATAGATTTGGTTTTTTGAGGATACCAATAGAGAAATGTCTGACATGGAGAATAGAGTAAAGTAGCATAGGAAACGAATCACAAAGGAACCATTGGAGATAGATTTTAAAGACTAGATTCTTGAATCTAGATATTCTCGAACTAGGGAATTTTTTTTTCAAAGTCATAGAATTATACTAGGTGAACAAAGTGTTTATTGCACAAGTTTATGAGAATAAGTGTATCCAATAGAAGGGCATAATGGACAAGATACATGTCATGGATCATAAATTTGATTCTCTTTGTTGAAAAATATTTAATATTGAAATTTTTGTGAATACTCCTACAAACTTTTAAGGCACTACCAAGGAAAAAATAGAAATTTCCCTAGCATATGAAGGAACTCCCTCCAAACCTATACTAGTGGATGAGGAGCCAATGGAGTAGCACTACAAAGGAGGATGTGTGAAGCAGAAGCATGGCCCCTCATCATATTTTTTGTTGTTTATCTTGGTTTCTATAGAGGGGGAGCATCAACTACCCTCTCCATCACTATTTTTATGATTTTCTTTTCCAATTTATATTAGGATAGATAGAAATTTATGATCGTGTATAGTTAGTATCAAATACATTATAGTTTTGTTTTCATGATGGAAACAATTATATATTATCGGTCCTTTCTTTCTAGGTGGAAGGGCATAGAGAGTATCATCTATAGTCTTTTTTGTGTCATACTAATACTAAATATTGCTAGTTTACACAAAAAAAAATCTATGATAACTAAGAAAAACTAATTTAAATAAAAATGATATGGATAATTATTCTCTTTTCCTTGGGTTTGAAACACAAGAAAATGTAAATTTTAAATTAAATTCATGACCAAAAAAAAGGTGTAAGCCAACTTGAACCATAATTAACAACAACAATATGTGGTTGTGATGAGAGGTGTTAACTCATGACACTTAAAAGAATGATAAAATATTCAACAAACAAAAAAGATATAGTGTTGACCCTAATTATATATACATATGAAACATTACTGGTCCTTGATGTTGAACAACTGAGAGGGGGGGTGAATCAGTTGTTACTGAGCTTAAACAATTATGCTTCTTTTAAAACTCTTTGCAGAAACAATTGAATGATGATCACAATAATGAAGATAAATAAACACTAGCACATTCAGCGTCAGTCACATATATGAGAAACACAGAGACAGATATTTTCCAAGGAAACCCATACAGGGTAAAAACCTCTTTTTCTTTATATGATAAGTAATAATTACATTCTTTACATTATCATACATATGAGCACCAACTCATAATGAGGCTACAACCTCCGTTTAGCAAGCTACAACTTGCTGAGAGCACCAACTCTTTGTTTTTCTCTAGCACCAACTAGAAGGAAGCACCGACTCCCTGGATTCTCTAGCACCAACTAGAAGGAAGCACTAACTCCCTGTGTTCAAGCACCCACTTGAACCTCTGAGGACAACAGTCCTCCCTAGCACCTCCCAACCACCTTGAAATATAACTCTTTGAATCTGAAACTTACTACAATGATATAATGTTCAACAATGACTTACCCGACTTATCACTGTTCTGTTGTATCTCGTTGCTCTTTCTGTCACACTGCCTTTCTGCACATCTCACTTTCGCTGTCTATTCTTCTGCAATCTATCCTCTGTGCGCCATGTCCATTCACTGCACAGTTCCTCTTCAGATCAATTCAGCTACTGCACCATCTTCCTTCTTCACGCATGAATCACTTTCCACATCAACAAACACCACCACTCGAACAATAGCAGCAACAACTCCCATCTCTTCTCTGTACCGTGTATTTATAGCTTTTGTGCACCTTGTGCATGCAGTGTTCACAATGCCTCTGCATGTTGAATCTGCGTCGTTATCCTCCACCTCTCGAGTGCTCTGTCTGATCATCATCGTGATTCTTCAGCTTCTCTCGTGGTTCATCCTGCGTGTCCAACATCACTGTATGTTATACTAGATTCCTCAGTCTCTCTGGCAGTTTAAGACTCTTCGTCTTCTCTGAGACAGTCGAACTCTTGATCTTCATCGACCCTAATCGACGGTTCATGATCTTGATGAATCAACGGTCCTGATCTCATCGTGATCTCGCATCTCGTTGTTCCTTCGTTGGAGATTTTCGTCACTCCAAGTCGCGATAGGCGAGACTCTTAGATCAACGGTCCACATCTTTTGATGTATTGACGGTCAAGATCATTTCGTGATCTCGCATCTCATTGATCCTAAGATGGTGATTTTCATCACTACAAGTCGCGATAGGCAAGACTCTGAGATGGAGCTTTATGGTGCTCTGATCTTTTGCCACGCATCCTCTTGATCCAACGGTCCTTGATTAAATCGTGATCTCGCGTCTTCGTTGTTCCTTTGACTTTCCAGTCAGTGAGATGACGATCTTTCGCCACGTGTGATCCCCCATGCAAATCCAACGGTCCTCCTGTGATCCGGATCCGACGGTTGTCCTTCTCTGGCTACCTCGCGACCTCGCGACTTGGAGTACCCAATGTTTGGGCTCTCAACCTGTGAACTCCCGAGTTCGCGAGATCTCTCGATCTCTCACCACCTGTCCCCTCAGATGGACAGCTATAAATCTCTCACCACTTCGCCGCCTCGCGTCCTCGCCCCTCGTGACTTTGAACACCCAATGCTTGGGCCTTTATCCTGCGAACCCCCGAGTTTGTGAGATCTCTCCGATCTCTGTCACGCGTCCTTCCCAGATGGACGGTCCTGATCTTCTCGCCACTTCGTCGCCTCGCATCCTCGTGCCTCGCGACTTTGAACACCCAATATTCGGGCTTTCACCCTGCGAACTCTCGATTTCACGAGATCTCTCTGATCTCTGCCACGCGTCCTTCACAGATGGACGGTCCTGATCTTCTCGCCACTTCGCTGTGCCTCACGACCTTTAACACCAAATCCTCGACTCTTCCACTTATGAGCTTCCGAGTTCTCTCAGATCTAACGCCTGAGATCTATCCTTCTCTTCAGTGTGCACTCTTCTTGTTTTTATTCAGATCTGATGGCCCTCATGCTGTCGGGAATTTTGGATGGGATCCAACGATCAACAACGCTTCTCCTCCAAGTTTACACATCCTTCTTACTTGGAAGAATTTCGACTCTGCACTAATTCCTCTTGAGCCTACGTTGTTCCTGTTTGTCCATCGATGCACATTCTGATCCTTCCATCTTCATTTTTGCACTTGCCATCAATGACAAGCATACACTATCTGTTAAACATTCGCCAACACTTGAGTCATTATGAAGTTCATTAGATGTAGTTTGGGTGGATTGAAGGAATGATTGTTACCCTCCTCACGGAGGTTCAATTCCTTGTGAGTGACATGTTATGCCCTTAAATGGGTCTACAATATGCTCTTGTTTTTTAGCCCACAATATTCTAATTTTTTTTATGAAACATTACTGTATCTTGTTGTTCTTAGAAGCTATCTCAGAAATATTATTTGAGCTTAGATTATAAGCTATATGAGAAAGATTATTTCATATTAGAGGGATAGTATAAGCATTTATTGGAATGAACATTGTGAAATCTAAAACCAATAGAAATGCATATTGAATATCAACATACAATAGAAGGGCCATAAAGAAAAAATACTTCTAAAATTCCCTTATTATTTTTTTTTGTTTGTTAATTGGTCTGGACCTTCTTGGCATCGGGATTAACCTTTGTCTTGAGAAACCGCGACTCAGGGGCATCTAAGCCGTCAAAATCACCCGGGGATCGCACTTGGCCTGAGCTGCACCAACCCTTAACATGGTTGGATTTTTTGTCCCCGCAGGTTTCGAACCAGTGACTTTTCAACACAGAGTGGCTTAACAACACACTCTGTCACCGACTATCCTACACCTCGGGGACTAAAATTCCCTTATCATTACATTGGTTATTAGAAAAGAAATTAATACCCACTTAAGATCAATGGACATAGACCACATCTTTGTTAGTGTGTAGTCTCTTTGCTCCTAGATCAAGAAATATGGAGAGAAATTGCAATCAAAATGAAAGGTGACAAAAAGGTGAAATGTGTATTTAATCACATCATCAAATAATGCCCGAAATACATCTACATATATGTAGGAAATTGCACTAGGAATAGTAACATGTACAAGTATCAACATGAATTATCCATCCTTGATATGACTATGATTAGCTAAAACCTAAAATATTTTACACATTTAATATATATTTTTATGGACACCTTTTAAATCATGTACCATAATATTTTAATTCAAAATATTTTGTAACTTTCATGGATTTACTTCTTCCCTCTATTTCAAATAACTTAGAGACAACAATGTTAGAACGTCATTTCAGTTAAAGGGTAATTGTCCACTTCGAGGCAGTAAATTACACTATTTATAAAAAGTATAAATAATAAAAAAAAACATTTGATATTCCAAAAGAATATTAGAGAATTAAGTAATAATATACTAAAATTAATAATAGAGAAGACTTTGCAAAAAAAAATATAAAGAATTAAGAAAATGAATATGCCCTTAAAATCAATCAATGGACATATGTATTTGTGCTAGTATGTACCCTCTTTACTTACATATCATATAGAATATAACATGGATGTGTACTCAAAATAAAAATAGAAAGTGACAAATGAGTGAATGACATATTTAAGGTTGTTATCATTTGACATTTAAAAAAAAAAAAAAAGTCACGTTTCAACATTTTTAAATATATGTTAGAGGGTATGTTAGAGGATCAACTTTCTAACTTTTATATAATTTTTTTCAAATTACAAAGGAAGTAGAAACAAAGTTATGACAAGTTCACATAACCATTTCAACATAAATATATTTCAACATTTTTTTACAATATTTTTTATATGATATGTTCTTAAATTTCTGAAAACAACATTAATTATAAAAACAATAAAATTCACACTCAATAATACTTTGAATAATATTACAATTATTTTAAATAATATTCCCAAATAATTAATAATATTAATATTAAATCTAGATTAATATGAAACTTATGTTAGAGGATCAACTTTCAAACTTTTATATAATTTTTTTCAAACTATAAAGGAAAAGTAGAAACAAATCTATGACAAGTTCACATAATGTTTCAATAAATATTCTTTGAAATGTTATCTTAGTTCAAACAAAACTAGCATATAACTTCCAAAAATATATTAGAGCTAGAAATGAGACTTAAGACATGATAAAGAAGTGGTAGAGAAGTCCTCACTTTTTATGTTTTGAAATTGAATTGGATTCAATTTTGATTTTTTTTTTTACCTCAAAGTTAGCATGAGATAATCTATATTTATTATATATCATATAAATATATAATATTACTTTTTAACGAGTCAAGATTACTTTCTAATGAGTTTAATATGAAAAAGTATTCATCATGACCATCTCTTTATTTATCTATTATTATTATTAGTTTCCAGAAATTATTATTTTTCATTTATTCAAATATATTTTTTTAAACTAGACCATTTTATACTTTTTCTTCAATAAAATGACAATTTATATTATCATTTTTTTTTTTAAATATAAAATAACAAGAAGTATATTGAGAATAAATATATTATTGAGATAATAGTTCAATATGAAGAGGATGAAAAACTCTTAAGACATATAATTATGCTTTAATATGTTATCAAAATGAAGAAAGTTTCAAAATTTAGGAGATAGAGATTTTCATTATTGATATGTTCTTCCTATGGAAATGAAAAAATATTGCAATATCAAGCATTGAGTACTTGTAATGATTTTATCAATGATATAACACAAACAAATAGGTATATTGATTTCAATGATGATATAACCAAAAATAATTTAGAGAAATCACCTATTTGCAATGATAAAATACATGCATTAGGTATCTACATTGATTTGAGAAAATATCTAACACAAAACAATAGGGTTCATTTATTTAAAAAATGATGCAATGAAAAATGATTTAGAACAATTAGTTGTCTTGATTTCAATAATGACATATTGAAAAACAATAGGATGCATTAATTTTAGTGATGATACTATGAAAAATGAAATTTACAATAATTAAGTAATTGTATTGGTTTTAACAATGATATAAGATAAAACATTATGATTCATTGATTTCAAAGATAATGGAATGAGAATAGTTTCAATGCATTAACTGATTAATTGAAGAAACAATACAAAGGAAATTGATCTCATACATTGATTTCAAGAACGATATAGTGCAACAAATCAAGGGAAAGACTTTAACAATAACAGAATGCAAACCAATTTGAAATTATATATTATAAGTTGAAGTGGACTATATTTTGTTTGATTGGGTGTGATTTATCTATTAGTATTTTCACATTAAAAACCTTATAATATTAAGATATATAAAATCAAAATCAAATCATGGAATCAAATGTAAATGAAATTATTGTATTAGAAAGAAAGAAAGACACACTATGATCTTCATTGCAATATCATTTATCTTCAGTTAGAGGTATGAATGGGTAAAAGAAAAAATGAAGAAGATATATTTAAATTGGTCATTAAGTAATGTGTTTAAGGATATTGTTACTTTTTTACCATTCACTTTCTTCATAATTTAACATTGTTAGTTTATTACTATTCACTTTAATCTTCAAAAATTTTGAAGTGTCATTTTTGATAGTGTTCTCTAGATTAAAAATGATACTTAGTAGATTTCAAATAATGAAATTCATCTAAAACATATACATATTGGTGATGATCTAAAGATTCTCCTTTTGTGAGTGGAAAGTGGGACAGCTTAAATTAGTGTATCTTAAATCACATATATCATGCACCGAGAGGGATCAAATCCCTAAAAGTGAAAACATTTTCTCAAGTTTTGTACTAAAAAAGTTACATTGAGGGATTTAATAACTATCTACTCATGATAGATTCATGAGTTATGATGAATTTAGGCTGGATCTGGTCCACCTAGAGGAAGCGACGGGAAGATTCCATCATTCCAAAAAGTTTGCGGCAGCGGGTAAAGGGTCAAAAAGGTCAGTAAACAAACCAGCACCCGGTATTCATCCATCGGCGCGCCTGTCATTCCCTGTCTAAATAAAAATGGAAAACTTTACACAAAATAACGGTCATTTTAATCGAGTCGTTGGTGGGTGGATTCATATTTCCTGGGAAAGTACGGAAGCCCCCGGTTTACACGTCTATTAAACGTCTCTCATGGCTTCCCCACCATCTTCATCTTTCAATCTCATATTATAATCGCCATTGTAGTTTATTTCCAGCATTGGATCCGGAGGCCCCTACAGATTTACAAAGTCAGCAGTAATTAGTTATAGGTCTATTCAATATTGTCGCCTGATCAGATCTTCTCTGGTCGGTTAGTTTATTGAATATTCATCGGGTTGATAAACTACATTTTAATTATATATATATATATATGTATATGGAACTAAATCTTTATTTCAAAGAAATTAATTAGTGTCATGAAGTCTCTTTGTTCCACTTAAAGAGGATTCATAAAAACCAACTCTAACCAACTCCTTTCAGGAGGAAATCTTTTTATCCATGTCTTGTTGCTCATCATTCTAAACATCATCATTTTTAGAAAATTTCATCTTGTTGTTCATCATTTTTAATCATTATTATTTTCTTTAAAATTCCATCTTTTTTATTTTGTTTTTGTCATTTTTTGCTGAGGAAAATGAGCATGAACATGTTCTAAAAGATATAAATCCAACAATAAAATGTCATGTTCTTTTACTTTAGAAGTCAAGAGTGTTTTGAATATTTTTCCATTTGACAAGTTCTTGGTGTGGACGACCTTTACTAAGGTCTATTTCAACACAAATGCAGGCATATTTCAACACAAATGTAAGCATATGTACATAATGTTGTTAGAGTTCTCTCGAGATGAATTTGATGTAAGTCCCCAAAGAGTTCTCAATATCCTCAAAAACTAGTAAATACCAAAAATGTAATAGCAAATTAGCAAGATGAACCCAAATTGAGATTCTAGTAATTAACATAGGGTTAGGATCAAAATCTAGAAACCAAAGAGTTATAAAAAAACTCCACATTTCCACCCAAAGCACGGACCCTCCTCAAACATTCTTTGATAATCAACGTGATCAAAGAAATGAACAATGAAAAAACTTTTAGAACAAAGAGATCTCACATTTCTTTGTCCAAGATGAATAAATCTACAAATATAAAACTAAAGTAAAAGACCAATACCCATTATGTTGACAAATCACACCATTTTTTTCATATAAAAAATGTAAATGATTGACACACTATAATCTCCACCATTAGAACCTTCTCAATATGTGAGAATAGAGAAGTTCTAAATTGAAACCATGTGAAAATAGAGAAGTATCAATTGGAATGTTAGCAAGCTTCAACCAAATATGGGTTTTGGACAATTTCCCACTACTTCACCGAACAAAACAACTGCATAACATAAGTATACATCCGATTTTCATATCAAGGAGCAAAAACTATCTGCAAGAACGACACTTCATCACCCGGGTCTCAAAAACAGGAATCTATCATTTCAGCGTTTCGAACAATGTACTACCTAACTTTCAAAGCACATGGGTTTTTCGGCTCGCAACGCTCCTGTTAACCAACCTGACCTGGCCATAATGGGTTGGATCATAAAAAGTTATTCAATTATCGACATTTGAGAATAATCTGCATGCATTAGTTATTTTACAATTTTTTATCTAATTATAAATCGTAATCAAGGAGAACAGATAGATGGTTCCTCTGAATCTGTTTGAAATTAAGTTGCAAGTTAATTTGCCTTATGGGTGGACTGGTAGTGGGTTTATGGTATCCAAAGTCTTTGTAGATTCTATTCTTTTTCTCTTTGTTTGTTAGTCACTGATTAGACATTTAATTCGAAGTATACTTTGACACGTGAAATAGAAATTAGAATTAGACGATTCCATTGGAAAATAGTGCACGTTTTGATTTCCCGGGTAGAAAATGTTCCGTTCTATCTTTTTCAACCCTACTCTTTTCTCATTATAATATGTTTTTTTTTCTCATCATCACATGTTTTTAATCTTTTGTTGGGTAGAGATTGGACTCCAATCTTAATAGGAATGCTAATCAAAGTTGTACTTTTATATGTTGGTATGGATACAAGATGTTACACTTAGAATTCTTTATCATTATTATTTTAATTATAATTATAAAGTAAATTATTTTAATCAAAAAATAAGAATCGCTTGAAGTGTTGTCACATTGTCATATGATTTTTGCTCGAATTTTACGATCATGCACATGTTGAGGATATGCAACACCACGGTGGTTTTCACTTGATTTCTTGGCAACATCAAGGATACTTCATCCAGACTACACTTCTTCACCTGGAGCATGCCCATACTCCATTCTAGGATACAGATGAGTCACACTCCTACTCTAGTGAAACCCACTTGTATACTTAGACAATTTGTTAATGACTTAACACTTAGTCATTTAAGCATACATCCATGAACATGCAAAACAAAGAGAACACTTGCGAAACAAACAAGAGAGACATAGATATAGTGCAGGCATCACAAGACATGCCTAGCACCCAACCAAGTCTTGTTATTGTGAAACAGTTTACAATGTGAGCACTACCAGCTTGGATTACAACTTGGGTAGAGCCACACGACTCGCGTGACCTCACCAAGACACTCATACACATATTCGTCACACCAAGTCTCATCCGTCGCAACAACTTTTTCAACTCCTACGGTGCACCCCAAATGTGCACCCACCATAGACTCATTGTCTCTTCTCTGTTGCAAGACTTCATAAATACCTTTGGTTCTGTCTCATATAATGCCTCACCAATACCTACAACAAGACTTCCCCAAAATCCAAAGTCGCCCTACTTGCTGCTAGACTCAATCCAAAGAAAGTTGCCCCAACTATATCCATAGAATCACCTCAAGGAAGTACAAGTTCTCCATGTGGAGCGACTTGGCTACCTAAGGGAGCTCGCCCCTCCTTGTTCGAATTTGCCTTATAAATTTTGTGTTGATCTTGATCTTTTCACCCTTGTTCATTTCCTTCCTTGGTTGTGCACCCTTGTGTTCTTATATAGCCTCCAAACATCACCTTCGCAAACCATCGTGTACTTTGGGTATGTTGCACCCCTTCACGTACCAATGCACCCAAATGAACCGACACACCCCTTCATGAACCAATGCGCCCATGAACCTGTACGCTCATCAACCTTCACGTCCCTTGGGATCAACATACCCAATCATGGACACGTTGGAGAGGTTGGATGACCACATTGGCATACCCACAAAGAGTCACATTGATCATCACAAGGAAGAGCACAAGGCAAGGGGTGCACACCCAAGGATGGGGTGTGTCGCTCCAAGAGACACGAAGTTTGACGAGCGCACAAGTATGTTTGAATGCATCGGTCCATGAAGGGGCACATTAGTTCATTTGGACATAGTGGTTCGTGAAGGGGCATGACACACCCAATGGATGTGATAATTCACGAAGGTGATGTTTGGAGTCCATATAAGAGCACAAAGCGCACAACCAAGAGGAATAAGTAAGGGAGAAAGGCATGAAACAATAATTCATTCTGAAGATGATGCATAGTTGGGGTGTAGCGTAGGCTAAGGTAGGAGGTACGACAGAGGAGTCTTGGTGTGAGGAATATGCAAGTATGGAAAATTTTTTTGTATGGGGCGAGTCATGAGACACTGGCCATATTTGTAATTGGGATAGTAGTGTTATCTCTCCATTGTATTGTATTGTATTGTATATGTTTCACAATGTAATAAACGAAGTTGGGTATTAGTCACCACTGGTGCTTCTTTTACCATATCTATGTCCCTTATGTTTCACGTGTTTTTTATTGTATGCTAGAATGACTAATTGTTAAAGAATATTAATAATTGTCTAAATATACAAGTGAGTTGCATAGAGTAGGAGTGTGACACACATGTAGCCTAGAATGGAGTATGGGTACGCTCTAGGTGAAGAGGCATAGTCCAGGTAAGTATCATTGGTTCAACCAAGCTACCAAGTGAGAACCGTCCCAGTGTCGTACATCCATGAAATGCCAAGATTAGACTTATGCATGACTCTTGGGGGCATGACAACAAGTGTGATTTATTTATTTAATTTTTCTTTTTTTTTCTTTGTAACTAGGGGAATCGGTAACAACGACAGTATCGTACTCACGTGACACGGGGTCGAATCCTGTCGGCTGCCTTTTAACCCCTAGGGAGGAACGCACAGTCTGCAAGCATGCCCTCTGGGTAAATCGGGGTGAAAATCGAACTTGAGACTTCTTTTTATATATTTCCTTCCATTTACACGACACTTGTCAATCGGTCTACACCCCTGTGAACGACAACAAGTGTGATTTTAACTATAATTATAAATTAAATATTTTTAATTGAAATAATAAAGAAGTGTGACATGTTCTTTTAATTTTGAAATAAATAATTGATTAATTATATATGTAATGAACAATTTAAAAATGATGTTGGTTTTAGATAAAAAGAAGTGTTACATAGATATGAAAGAAGTCTTGTTTACTTTTCATTTAGAGTAAAACACAAAAAAAATCTTCACGTGTAGTAAACTAGCATCCTTTGGTCTTTACAACTTGAGAATTTTTAAGGAAATTTATAATTAAGAGGAAATAAAAAATTTGAAAACTCATGTGGTAAGGTGATCATCTCGCACGTCGATTTCAAATTGCTCGAACAAACGAGCAATAGAAATCAACTCCTCAATAAGTGCACAAAACATGCACTAATGAAAATTTAAGGAGAGACTAAATGTCATGGAAGTGTTAATATTCAAATTGAAAACCAAAAGGGTATGGATAGAAGTATTAGTTTAATGGAATTTTTTAATAATAATATGATACGAAAATTATTGTTATCAATTAAGAATATGAAACAAATTTATTCTAAATATATATGTTTACTATCCATATTATATATATTTTTAAACTATTTATACAATTTGTTGGTCTACAAGATGGGAAATCATAGTAAAAAAATATGTTTCCTCTTCAAATTAACTTAAGAAAACATTAAACTACAAATCGAAAACACTAAACTACAAATCATTCAAATTAACTTAAGAAAACATTAAACTACAAATCATTTTATGCCAAAAACTAAGTGTAGAAAAATTAATTCTAAGTGTAGCTTGTCTAAAACCCTAATGTGTTGGTCTACAAGATGGGAAATCATGGTAATTTTTTTTTTCTATTCTAATTAACTTAAGAAAACATTAAATTACAAATAATTTTATGTCAAAAACTAAGTGTAAAATAATTAATTCTAAGTGTAGCTTGTCTAAAACCCTAATGCCTAAGATGAGGAGGGCTAGAGCTTCTTTGCCTCTAATTCTAGAAAACAAAAAAAATTAACAAAACAATTATATACAAAAACTTGACCAAAGGAGGATGGTCATTTATAACTGGAACCTAAAATTGAGGAAAGACCATTTTGGTGGGGTCCATATCTGCAATCTTCTTAACCAATGAATTGATTTTGTGATCCATGAGATTAATATGAAGTTGAACATCATCTAGATGGAGAAGTGTTGGCACAGGGGCAGACCCAGGATTCAACTCTAACAATGCACCAACAAGCCCTAACTACTGGCCCTTTCGGCAACACCTGCGAAGCAGATAAAGTTTCACCCAAAGTAGCAATAGGGGGGTTGCAAGACACAGGTGTCTACAACCAGAGGAAATGCAAAGTGATTCTAGAACAACAACGCAACATATCTTAGAGGTTCTTTAACAGTCCTATGCTTACTTCACGAAGTTAGTTATAACTCTTATCCTTAACAGAGAATACCACAATGCAATAAGAGTATAACAGATAGCAAATAACACAACATCAACCACACAGAACAACAAGATTTATGTGGTTCACCCTCACCCTAGGGCCATGTCCACAAAAATGTGTTTCTTGATATATTAGATGAAAACATACAGTTCTATCTGTGCACTTAGCTGCAGATTATTCTCTCTCTTTCTCTTTATTCCCTCTCCCCGCGCACCCAACTACAGGGTTGATCTTCACACCCAGATGAAGATCTCAAAATAAAGCATACTATAATATCCCTCGGTAGTGCCCCAGTTTTATTATGAATTGTAATCATGTTTATAGGCTGGTGAGCCAAGTGTATATAAGTTGGTGGGCTTATGTGTTTATTAGGCCGGAGAGCCTAAGTGTTAAAGGCCAAGAGCCTAATTTTTGTATATGTAATTATGCATATCATTAATAAAATATAAAATTGTTGCATGCAGACCAACCATGAAGAAAGAGTGATGGGGGACTAAGCTTCCACAAGGTTGGGTAAGGGAGGAGGCTAAGTGTGTGGGCCTAGGGGATAAGCTAGGTGGCTTACCTCTAAAGGGGATAATACTTTATTATTATTTCATGAAGGTTAAGGTGGACATGTTGAGTGTTGTCCTAAGTTCCTGTAAAGGGAACGTGTGCTAAGTGGAACTCATGTGGCTCCAGGAAGACAAGTTTCGACCTGGGCGCATGCAGTTAAAACGGATAAGTCAGTCATGTTGGGGGGTCATTCTCCCAACCTCCCCATGGGTTCACTGATCATTCTTCCATCTGGAGTCTAAACCCAAAAGCCTTTGTATTTGACCTTTGAAATATTCACAAACACACCTAAGACCCGAAATTTGTGAGTCATTCTATGTTTTGTCCTCTGGTCACTCATCTTGAACCTAGAAGAACCTGTGGACTGAGTCACGTCTTCTGTGAATCCTAAGCATCCTTTATATGTCTGTGTCGTGTGTGTGTCATAGCTATTGGCGGTTGTGGCCACACAATTTCTGGACTGAGTGTGGCTTGATGCCTTCTGTTTTCTTGAGTTGTATTGGCCAGTGGTTGTTGTCCTCACCTTGCGAGAATTGAGTTGAAACTGGTTGAAGAAGCAAGTTGTCAAGCTCATGGATGAAGAGGTGGGTTTCTAGGTCTGTGAGCAACTCTCCCAGGTGAGAGAGTTTGCTGGGAAGTGGTTTTCTCCCACAGAGAGTCCATCACCAACTACAAAGATCTAAGAATTCCTGATCTGGCATGTTGCTGAGACCCAGAGAGGGAGGTGAAGCAATCAATGAACTGTTCTTGTGAAGGTGTATACTCTCGGGTGGAACAGGCATGTGGGGAATGAGATTCCATGAGTAGTGGGCGTAAGAAGGCTCCTGGAGAGAATCCTTCTGGTTGCATTGTGCAGTGTTCCTGTAACCTCAACATAGTCTAGGATTCCCTTGCCCTCGGTGGAGCTTAGTCCCATCTTGGGGGTGACCCATTATTGAGCGTGATGAGTTGTGGTCTATGGTTGGAAGGTTTGTGGAATTTCTGCACGTAGTTGGTGGATTTACTCCATCTAAAAGATAAGTATTAGTCTATGCTTAATTTATATGTATGCATGTTTGTGCTACTGATGCTTGAATGTTATCATGTGTTTCGTTGCATGTGGATTTACTGTTAATATTGTCTGAATATGAATGGTAACAATAACTCTGTCTTATGTGTTTTATTTCGATTTAAAATGCAT
>JZKD02S2141441.1:378639-392545 GCA_000966675.3 Picea glauca
AGAGAATCCTTCTGGTTGCATTGTGCAGTGTTCCTGTAACCTCAACATAGTCTAGGATTCCCTTGCCCTCGGTGGAGCTTAGTCCCATCTTGGGGGTGACCCATTATTGAGCGTGTTGAGTTGGGGTCTATGGTTGGAAGGTTTGTGGAATTTCTGCACGTAGTTGGTGGATTTCCTTCATTTAACAGATAAGTAATAGTCTATGCTTAATTTATATGTATGACTGTTTGTGCTACTTATGCTTTTATGTTATCATGTGTTTCGTTGCGTGTGGATTTATTGTTATTATTTTCTGAATATGAATGGTAACAATAACTCTGTATTATGTGTTTTATTTCTATTTAAAATGCATGTTAGATATATATATATATATATATATATATATATATATATATATGAATGTTCCACAATGGTAGTGTTACCTGGTCTCTATGGAGGGCCGAGGATGCTACAGTGTGGCATCAGAGCAAAGTGAAGCATCTGTGTAGTAGCATTTCCTGGCTTGTGGATGTTCGGGGATGTTACAATATGGTATTAGAGATTGGTTACAACACTAAGCCTAGATGGGCTAGATAAGCGGTCATTGGACCCAAAGTTTCAAGAGGAAATTGTGTCTGGAGGACCAATTTTGAACCTTAGAATGTTTCTGAGTGCCAAGGGGTTACGTGGCCATGTTACGAAGCTCAGGAGGAGTAGCGGTAGAATAAAACTGGAGCCGGCATGGTATTTGACCACAGAGAGAGAGCTCAACACTTGGGGTGTTGGAGCCATAGGATCTGTTTGGAAGGAGAGGAAAAACCTTTACGACTGTCAAATCTAGAGAAAGTGCAGAAAGGATAACCTGGAAGTACTTCGGACTTCGCGACGTTGGTGAAACTGAATGCAAAGGAAAGAGAAGGGTCGAAGCCCGAAGCTATGAAGTCCCGAAGTGGACCTGCACCGTAGATCTAGTGAGAAGCCTTACCATTAGATCTCACAACAAATCGTAATTTCAGAGTTCGGCTATCGGGAGAAGAGAGATGTGTTGATGCAAAAACTTTCGAAGCTCCGAAGTGGATCTACACCATAGATCTGGGAAGGAGAGCTCGACCATTGGATCAAGCCAATGTTAAAATGTCAAACTCAGTAGTGAAGGGTGAAAGCTCCCGAAGAACCGAAGTAGTGAGTCATGATGACGTCACTTGGATTGATGTAGACACATGGGTTGTGTGCCACGTATCAGTGAGTTCCAAACCGTGGAATATTGAGAGGACATTTGGAACGTGACGAGTGTCACCCATATGATTGGTCCACGTATCAGCCGCTAGTATTCTGCCATGTGGCTTGTCGTATGAGCAGGGCTAGTGGTGCCCGAGGTTACGTAACGTAGTTAAGGGTCGGAGTACCCACACTGGCATTGATCATGATACATCAAGATCGACAACCAGGAGGCATTGCGGGGATCCAAGTTTCATGAGAGTTAATTCTCCAAGGCGGTCCCACAATCCAAACCCCGATTTCACTGAGGGGTTACGTGTCAGCGTCAGAAGAATTGTGGGATGAAAGGCAGGTTACTCCAAACTGCTACCGCATGTCCCCGCAATTGGAAAAAATAAGTGGTGTGACATAATGATGTCAACAAAGGTGAAATGGAAAATGTTCGGATACTAACTGGTTTGAATGTGTAAATTGGTGAAGTATTGAATAAGTTTCAATTGTTTTCTCTTGTTTGAGTTTTCAAGTGCAAGGAGTGCACACTGTCCGCAAGGAGTGCGTTGACAGAGGTCAGTTAACCTCAGAGAAGCTTAGGAGAGATATTATTGAACTTTCCTCAACAGAAGTGCAAGGAGTGCATAGGATGAATTCTGTGTTGAGTTTAGAGAGAGATAGAGTCATTGAGAACTCTGTAGGGCTTTGCCAAGCAGGCATTGAGCGAGTGAAAGTGTGCACATAGAGAACTCTTTGTTGAGTTCAGGGAGAAGAGTATCCAGGGAATATACTCACAAAGTTGTTGAAGACTCTATAGAAAACGCTCAGCAAGGTGTGCTTTGAGCAGAAGGTTGCTAGGAGGGCACGAAGTTTTCTTTTGAAAGGAAATAGAAGGGTCGAGACCCTTAGGAGACTGAGTAAATCGAAAAGCTCAAAAGAGATAACGCAAGGAGTGCGTGGGAGACAGACTCATTCTAAGTCCTAAATCTCAAAAGATATAACGCTTACGAGAGCGAAGAATAGATCCAAGAGGCAGACATGCAGGAGAAAGGTCAAAGGCCGAAGCCTGATCAAATCTTCTTTGGTCAATTAGTTTATTGAATATTCATTGTGTTGATATCTCATCAATATATAATCTATGATGGAGATGAGCGAGGGTGATTCGAGAACAAGAGGGGCGACCCCCTCAGTAAAGAGTATTTCTTCATGTTCTTTTAGCAAACTACTTCTCTCTCGTGATGATAATTATGTTCAGGGTCAGCAATTAATAGTATAATTAATTAACTAGAGGTTTACTTTGATAAAATTACTTTTATTAAATTATATAGAAACTATTTTAGTTCTGAGTTTGTAAGTTTACACAGTTAGTCATAATAATAACTAAAATCGTCTCAAAAAATTGTGTGAGAGTTTAAAAAACATTTTATGTTTTGAGTGGATATTCCACAAATATATTGTGTTTTGTATATTACTCCCCCACCCTCATATATGTGTTTTGTCTATTACTCTCTCCACTCTCACCATCATATACGATAGCTGGGTGAGGGGAATAATAGAGAAAACACACATGTTTTTTCTATTATTCCCCCCACCCCACCAGATCAGAGTGGGAGAGTTTTCTCTATTATTTCCCCGACCCCGTCCTTAGTGAGAACAATAAAGAAAACATATTGTGTTTTATCTATTACTCCTCTACCGAGAAAGACAAATAAAACTCTAATGATATTGAAGAAAATAATAATACTAATAAATCACCAACTCTTTTTTAACATTTTATCTCTCAACTTATCGAAAATACTAGTCTCAACCAAAGTCAGCCAACCCTCCTTTATGGTAGATCAACCACCCTTACGCCATGGCTCTTACAACCTCGACAAATCCCACACCCACCCTTACATAAGGAAGTGGCTACCTAATTCTTTCTTTCAAGTCGTTGGCCAAGGATGTTCCTAATGGCCCTCCCTAATTCATTTTATAGTCTCCTTGAGACAATCCTTTTTGTTTTTTGTTAAGTTCACAAGTCATAAGCATGAGAAGTATTATAAATAGCTTGAAATAGGTCCGTAATGTGTATATAAGAAGTGTCTTTTTACATAAGTTATTTTTAATTTTTTTAATTTTTTTAAGGTTGAGTTTAATAACCATTCAAAAAGAAAGGGAGAATTAATTTTATATATGTTTAAGAAGTGAATAGTTATGTTTATTTATTTATTTTTAAGATAAAAATGATAATCTTTATTCTTTAGATAAAGAAATCACATTTTTAAGATGTTAATAACATAATACAAAAGAGTAAGTTCATGCATTAAGACACTTACAAGAGTATAGAGGTAAACTACACTCACTAACTAACTATATATATATATATATTACATTTCAAATTATAGAGGAAACTAAATCTTTATTTCAAGGAGATGAATTAGTATCATGAAGTTTCTTTGTTCTACTTAAAGAGGATTCATAAAAACCAACTCCTTTCAAGAGGAAAGCTTTGTATTTATGTCTTCTACTATTGTTGCTCATCATTCTAAACATCATCTTTTTTCAGAAAATTCCATTTTGTTGCTCATCATTCTAATCATCATTATTTTTTTTTAAATTCCATCTTTTTTTATTTTTTTTGGTCATCATGTTCTAACAGATTCACATCCAACAATGAAATGTCATGTTCTCTTAATCTAGAACTCAAGAGTGTTTTGAATATTTTCCATTTGACAAGTATTTGGTTTAGATGACCTTTACTAAGGTCTATTTTAACACAAATGCAGGCATATTTCAACGCAAATGTAAGCATATGTAAATAATGTTGTTAGAGTTCTCTTGAGACGAATTTGATGTAAGTCCCCAAAGAGTTCCCAACATTAACAAAAACTAGTAAATAACAAAAATGTAATAGCAAATTAGCAAGATGAACCCAAATTGAGATTCTAGTAATTAACATAGGGTTAGGATCAAAATCTAGAAACCAAGGAGTTATAAAAAACTCCACATTTCCACCCAAAGCATAGATCCTCCTCCTCAAACATTCTTTGATAATCAACATGATCAAAAAAACGAACAATGAAAAAACTTTTAGAACAAAGAGAAATCTCACATTTTTCATCCAAGATGAATGAATCCACTTATATAAAGCCGAAGTAGAAGACCAATACCCATTAAGTTGGCAAATCACACCATCTTTTTCATATGAAAAATGTAGATGATTGACCTCAAACACTATAATCTCCACCATTGGAACCTTCTCAATTGGAACCATGTGAGAATGGAAAAGTTCTCAATTGGAACACAATTTCCTACTACCTCACCCAACAAAACAATTGCATATCATAAGTATACATCCGGTCTTCATATCAACCAACAAAAAATATCTGCAAGAACGACACTTCATCACCCGGGTCTCAAAAACAGGAATCTATCATTTCAGCGTTTCGAACAATGTACTACCTAACTTTAAAAGCACATGGGTTTTTGGGCTCGCAAAGCTCCTGCTAACCAACCTGACCTGGCCACAATGCGTTGGATCATAAAAAGTTATTCAATTATTGAATTTTGAGAATAATCCGCATGTATTAGTTATTTTACAATTATTTATTTAATTATAAATCGTAATCAAGGAGACTAGATATATGGTTCCTCTGAATTTGTTTGAAATTAAGTTGCAAGTTAATTTGCCTTATGGGTGGACTGCTTGTGTGTTTATGGTATCCAAAGTCTTTGTAGATTATATTCTTTTTCTCTTTGTTTGTTAGTCACTGATTAAATATTTAATTCAAAGTATACTTTGACACGTGAAATAGAAATTAAAATTAGAGGATTCCATTAGAAAATAGTGCACGTTTTGATTTCCCGGGTGACTCGGTAGAAAATGTCCCGTTCTATCTTTTTCAACCCTACTCTTTTCTTATTATTATATATATTTTTTCTCATTATCACATGTTTTTAATCTTTTGTCGGGTAGAGATTGGACTCAAATCTTAATAGGAATGCTCATCAAAGTTGTACTTTTATATGTTAGTATCGATACAAGATGTTACACTTGGAATTCTTTACCATTATTATTTTAATTTTAATTTTAATTTTAATTTTAATTATAAAGTAAATTATTTTAATTAAAACATAAGAATATCTTGAAGTGTTGTCACGTCTTCACAGGATATTTGTTTGAATTTTATGATCGTGCATCTATTGAGGTTGTGCAACACCACATTAATTTTCACTTGGTTGTTTGGCAACACCAATGATACTTCATCTAGACTATACATCTTCATCTAGAGCATATACGTACTTTATTCTAGGCTACAGGTGAGTCACACTTCTACTCTAGTGCAACCCACTTGTATACTTAGAAAATTTATTAACAACTTAACACTTAGTCATTTGAGCATACATCCATGAATATGTGAAACAAAGAGAACACTTGCGAAACAAACAAGAGACACTTAGATATAGTGCAGGCATCACAAGACATGCCTGACACCCAACGAAGTCTTGTTATTGTGAAACAATTTACAATATGAGCACTACCGACTTGGATTACAACTTGGGTAGAGTCACACGACTTGCCTCACCTCACCAAAACACTCATACACAGATTCGCCACACCAAGTCTCATCCGTTGCAACAACTTTTGCAACTCCTACAGTACACCCCAGATGTGCGCCCACCATAGAATCATTGTCTCTTCTCTGTCACAAGACTTCATAAATACTTTTGGTTATGTCTCATACAATGCCTCATCAATACCTACAACAAGACTTTCCCAAAATCCAAAGTCACCCAACTTGTTGCTAGACTCAATCCAAAGAAAGTCGCACCAACTCTATCCATAGAATCACCTCAAGGCAGTACAAGTCCTCCATGTGAAGCGACTTGGCTCCCTGAGGGAGCTCGCCCCTCCTTGTTTTAATCTGCCTCATAAAATTTGTGTTGATCTTTCTCTTTTCACCGTTGTTCATTTCCTTCCTTGGTTGTGACCCCTTGTGTTCTTATATAGACTCTAAACATCACCTTCACAAACCATCATGTCCTTTGGGTGTGTTGTGCCCCTTCACATACCAACTCACCCAAATGAACCAACACGCCCCTTCATGAACCAATGCCCATGAACATGTACACTCAACAACCTTCACGTCCCTTGGGATCAACATACCTAAGCATGGACACGTTGGAGAGGTTGGATGACCACATTGGCATACCCAAAAAGAGTCACGTTGATCATCACAAGGAAGAGCACAAGGAAAGGGGCACATGCCAAAGGATGGGGCATGTCGATCCAAGAGACATGAAGTTTGACTAGCACATGGGTTTCTTTGGACGCATTGGTCCAAACGAAGGGGTGCATTAGTTCGTTTGGACATAATCATTCGTGAAGGGGCACAACACACCCAATGGACGTGATAATTCATGAAGGTGGCGTTTGGAGTACATATAATAGCAAAAGGCGCACAACCAAGAGGAATGAGCAAGGGAGCAAGGCATGAAACAATAATCTGTTCTGAGGAGGATGCATAGTTGGGGTGTAGCGCAGGCTAAGGTAGGAGGTGCGACATAGGAGTCTTGGTGTGACGAATATGCAAGTATGGACAGTTTTTTTGTATGGGGCATGTCATGAGACTATGGCCATCTTTGTAGCCGGGATAGTAGTTCCATCTCTACATTCTATTGTATTCTATTGTATATATTTCACAATGTAATAAACGAAGTTGGGTATTTGTCACCACTGGTGTTGCTTGCACCATATCTTTGTTCCTTATGTTTCACATGTTTTTTATTATACGCTAGAATGACTAATTTTTAAAGAATACTAATAATTGTGTAAGTATACAAGTGAGTTGCATAGAGTAGGAGTGTGACACACATGTAGCCTAGAATGGAGTATGGGTATTCTCTAGGTGAAGAGGCATAATCCAAGTGAAGTATTATTGGTTCAACCAGGCTACCAAGTGAGAACCATCGCAATGCCACACATCCATGAAATGCCAAAGTTAGACTTAAGCATGACTCTTGGGGGCATGACAAGTGTGATTTTAACTATAATTATAAATTAAATATTTTTAATTGAAGTAATAAGGAAGTGTGACATGGTCTTTTAATTTTGAAATAAATAATTGATTAATAATATATGTAAGGAATAATTTAAAAATAATGTTGGTTTTAGATGAAAAGAAGTGTTACATAGATATAAAAGAAGTCTTGTTTAATTTTCATTTAAATTAAAACACAAAATAATTATTCACGTGAAGTAAACTAGGATCCTTTGGTCTTTACAACTTGAGAATTTTTAAGGGAATTTATAATTAAGAGGAAATACAAAATTTTAAAACTCATGTGGTTAAGGAAATTTATAATTAAGAGGAAATACAAAATTTTAAAACTCATGTGGTAAGTTGATCATCTTGCACATCTATTTCAAATTTCTCAAACAGACGAGCAATAAAAATCAACTCCTCAATAAACACACAAAACATGCACTAATGGCAATTTAAGGAGAGACTGAATGTCATGGAAGTGTTAATATTCACATTGAAAACCAAAAGGTATGGGTAGAAGTATTAGTTTAATGGATTCTTTTAATAATAATATGATAAGAAAATTATTGTTATCAATTAAGAATATTAAGAATATGAAACAAATTTATTTTACTATCTATATTATATCTATATATCTATATATATATATATATATTTAAATTAATTATACAATAACTATGTTGTTGGTCTATATTATATATATTTTAAAACTATTTATACAATAACTATGTTTGTTGGTCTACAAGATGGAAAACACGATGGGAAGTTATGTTGTTGGTTTATATTATATATATATTTTAAACTATTTATACAATAACTAAGTTGTTGGTCTACAAGATGGAAAACACGATGGGAAATCATAGTCAATTTTTTTTTTTTGTCTATTCAAATTAACTTAAGAAAAAAATAAACATTAAACTATAAATCATTTTATGCCAAAAACTAAGAGTAGAATAATTAATTGTGAGTGTATCTTGTCTAGAACCCTAATGCCTAAGATGAGGGGGGCTAGAGCTTCCTTTCTTTTAATTCTAGAAAACAAAAAAACTAACAAAACATTCATATACAAAAATTAGATCAAAGGAGGATGGTCATCTATAACTAGAACCTGATTGAGGAAAGACAATTTTGGCAGGGTCCATATCTGCAATCTTCTCAACCAGTGAGTTGATTTTGTGATCCATGAACTTAATATGAAGTTGAACATCATCTAGCTAGAGAAGAATTTCTTGATGGGCCTCATGAAATTAAACCAACACCTTGTCCATGAGTGCCTTCAAATGCTTGTAGAGATTGACTATTTTGTAGTATTTAGACTCCCAAAATGAGAGGACCCTGGGTTGGGAATCCATGGACCGATGTCTACATTGAAAACATCATATTCAATAAAATGGCATTAAACTATCACATATGCCTCAACAAGATCAACCTTTTCCTATACCTTGGGAGGAGTATGAACTTGATAGTCAATGATTGAATCCTTTGCCTCTAAATATGGATTGGAAACCAAAACCCTATGACATCGGCCTTGAGAATGATGATTGGAGCTTGCATGTGCCATGAAGAGGGATTTGGAAGGAGAACAAGATAGGAGGGAGAGCTAGAGGTAAGCAGTTTAATAGGGGGGAGTCAGCAAAGACATAAGAGTGAAGGAAGGGTGCAGAAAAATAACAAATATAGAAGTGGGAGGTAGAGGGTTCAACCAAGGACGGGGGAAAATAAAAACAAAGGAGCAAAAAGGGATAGGTCAAGTACAGAGGACACCATTAAACTATAATGAGAAATGAAATCCCCTAGAGCCCAAAAATCCAAGGAAGGATGAGGGAGAAATGAAATCCCCTAGAGCCCAAAAATCCAAGGAAGGATGAGGGAAATTACCATCATAGAGGGAAGGACGCCAACAAACCAGAATCAACAAACCAAAGTGGAATCATTCATTAAATGGGGAGAGATACGAGCTAGGTGTTCAAGGAATGGTCGTGAGGAGGACACGTATGTGCTCTCCCCAAGACACCTTCCTCCCATGTACTTGTGTCTCCACCACTCGATTTGGGGAAAATATATTTACTATATTGAAAAAAAAAACTATAAATAAATAAATAACTTTTTATTATTTAAAAAATACAATATTATTATAATGTATATTTTGTGATTTTAATTTTAATTGACATTTCTAAATAAAATGGTGTTATTTACCTATTTTACTAATTACAACTAATTTTACTAATTACAACTAATTGAAATTATATCTTAAAAATCATATAATTTCTTTTTATTTGATTTATTTTTTTAAGTGTTATGATTCTCATATAGTAATCGACGATGAATACTTTCATTATCAATTGAAAAACTAATCATTATCGATTGAAAACTAAGTTTTAATAAGTCGTGTCACTAATAATATAAGTCAATAATTATATCATACCTGTGGATCTATTATGTGCAAGACAGATTAAGATTTGAGGGATTTTTTCTTTGAGATAGATCAGGATTTGAGGGATGATGCATTAATAGGGATCAAATCCCTAGAGGTGCAAATTCTTCTTCATTTTTTTTCAAATTTACTTTGATTCTTCATATGTGTGTGTGTCACTTTTCAACTCCATGTTAGGACTAAAGGAAATTACACATGTACCTCATATTGAAGAACACACCATTGAAATGTGTTAACTTCTAATTGCTATCTATATATATATACACTTTATTACGGATATTGTATATATGTAATATGTTTACTATTTTTTTTCATGTGAAGGAAAGGAATATTTTCCCTCGGAAATATAAATTTCCCTTCTATTCAATTAAGAATAAAAGGAAATTAAGAATAAAAGCCATTACAACATACTCTAATCTGGGATCTTTTCATCATTACTTATAAAGAATTGTATTAAATGAGCATAAATTAAAGTGCACCGATAAAGAAGAGAAAACTTAAAAATGAAGAGACATAAACATCATATATGAACACAAAATCTTGATAACAGAGTTCATCCCTGGTGGACTACGTCTTCGGGTTCTGCTCTCAAATGGGTAGGCTCTTTCATTAACTCAACAAAAGAATTTGGCAAATACATGAATATACCTCATTCTGAAATCAAGCTGCAAAAATATTGCTCAGATCAGAAAACAAACATCACCATTGGATTCATGGCATCGAATTACCCAAAAATGGCTGTCTCCACACTTCGATCCGACTTTGGCACTCCGAGGCCCAAGAGGAATTTTGTCTCGGTTTCTGTGCCCTCTGTACAGTACGATCACACCTCTCTCCCCCAACTTTGGGAGGATTTGTACTTTTTAAATAATGGAAATGGCGGATATACCAAGCAACACCCCTTGGGACATTGGTTAGGGAGGAGTTATGAAGGCATTATACTGGGCAGAGGTTCTGGGGTCAAACCCGCCAGATTCCATTTTTGGTAGTTGGTTAATACATATATATATTTTATTTTTTATACTCTGCTACATTTAGCGGCCTGCTAGAAGCTCTGTCAATGACCATACAGAATTGGCGTGGTCTGCCAGATTTGGCAGACCCGCCATTTCTTTTTTTTAAACTAAAATCGTTTACAGGCCAACATTGGGCATTCTCGGGATGCCCCGTGTCACCCGATGATTGGGCCACATGGTGCCTGCTAATAATCCCTCTTGTATACTGATGTGTCTTTCCCTGTCACTTTCGTATTAACACATGGCGCTCTCTGGGGCAGTGCCACGTGGCATCTCCTGGGGTGCCACATGGCACTTTTCTATTGGTCCATATGGACCCATTAAAAGTGCTCTGGTGCTACCACGTGGCTCATCCTCTGGTGCTGCCACATGGCATGCTGACATCACCATCTTATACGATGATGTCACCCTGCCACATCAACTACTGACTTCATGCTGACATCAATAGTATGGATGCTGATGTGTCCCTTGTTGATGCAGGAGCATCGCCAACACATCAAGCGAGCCAGCGTAGAAGCGGAATACAGCTGGACAAGCCAACACAAATTTTGAAATTTGCCTTGCAAGTTGTTGCGTGAACATTAATGTGGAAATTTAATGAAGTGCACTTGTTAAATGTAATCGGATCTTGAGCCTTTAGCTCTCATCCTTAGTAGGTAGAGGCATTTAAAGTAGTTAATGCAGGTAGATAGAATTTAATTCTAGACTAGACAGTTGTAGAGTGCAAGAGGGAAACAGGATATAGACACCCTCATTGTGCATTTGTATTATTATTGAAAACAGAGGAAGAAGAGAAAGAGCATGCAGAGAGCTGTGTAAGAACACCCATGTACAGATACTTGAATTAATAGAAGAGATTGATTCAAATTCATGGTTTTGTGTTTGTTCTCTGTGTATTGATGCTGAATGATATGCTCATGAATGTTTTCTCCCTGTTATACATTTGCTTTATATGCTGTGTATATGATTTCATGTTTGAGTTTGAAGTCTGAAGGGAAGAAGGAATGAGTTTCAATTGTTTCTCTATCTAAGCTACAGTTCCTGCAAGGAGTGCAGTCGAAGTGTCCGTAATGAGTGCGTTGACAAAGGGCTCAGGTAGTTTAACTTTCGTTCTCATTCTCTCAAAAGTGCAGACAGGCACAGGAGCCATGCAAGGAGTGCGTAGGCCAAGAAAATTATTAGGGTTGTGAACCTGAGTGAAGCGTCAAGAGACTGTTGCTGTAGGTGTGCGTAGAGTCAAAGATTCAACACTTGGAAGTTTTTGAATGTTTGCCGCAAGGAGTGCGTGCAGGGTTCTTTGAAGGATCCAGAGTTGGAAAAAGATCAGGAGGCATAGGACCTTCGAGTAATCATTAAAGAGAAGCACAGGGAGTTCGTGTCGTGGAGTGTTCAAGCAAGCGTCATAAGTGTGCATGAAAGTGAACCAATTGTCACGAAGGAAATGGGGTTCGTCTCGCAGAAATTGTCAAAGAGGAACGGAGGGGCGGTCGAGGTGCTCTGAGGAGGATTCACGAAGTTCCGTGGACCGTTAGATCTCACAGAGGTGCAGGGGAGATACGACAGAGTATTCCCAACAGTGTTCGAAGATCAGGAGGGGCAGAACCATAGATCCAAGTCACGAGGACTGTTGGATTTACACGCAAATTCAAAGATCAGGGTTTCATAGGTTGAAACTCCGTAGTATTGCAACAGGAATCGCGAAATTGCGATACGCGATATCCCGATGGCTACGTAAACAGTGTGGGGCCATAGGAGTTGGTGATGTGGACAGGTGGCACGCCTTATCGGGGTCTCGCAATGAGAAGTCCTTAAAACATTGCATTTGGATTCACGATATTGCGAAGTCCGAAGTGTCGATAAGGTGAAGTGACATGAAGGGTCGAACTCGCGCGTGCATCGGAGTTTCGGCGTATCGGGGTTTGGAATTCGGTAAAGCAAGTTGCTTGACATCGTGATTGGTGAATTCACGATAGAAGAAATCCTAATAGGTGGAAGAAAAGGTCAGCGTTGACTATTGTCGGGGTTCGGAGTTTTGAGAATCCAACTCTCGACCATTGACCTCGTGATACCGTGAAGTCCGATCTCCCAATTGTAACAAGGGGATCGCACGAGAGTTCTATGGGTGCAGATTTCCCGATAGGGAAATAGAGGAACGTGACAATTCTTCAGGCCATAAAAGAAGGAAAGATCCTATGAGCGGGCGTGCTTGTGGCTGCGCGTCTGCATCAAGTGGTATCAAAGCATAGAAAGGTTCTTTGATTTCTGTAGCAGAGAAGAGAATTCACCATGCTGCCGAGAAGAGATAGATAGTCACCCGATCCAGAGGATAGGGAAATGGCAAGAAGAAGAGGTAGGCAGGTAACGGATCCTTTTATGGAGAGACAGATGCGTGATCTCCGAGCAAGACTCGAATACATGGAGACAACGCAAAGACGCACAACTAGTGTAGGGGATCTGAGTGATTTCGAAAGTGAGATTAAGGCTGAACGTGAGGAGGAATTTGCAGTTGAAGATGCATCAAATGAGCATTTGATCAGAGATATTGCAAGGATGGGTGCAAGAGCGAAGATGGACATTCCAGTTTATGAAGGAAATCAGGATGCAGAGGAGCTTCTAGATTGGATTATAGCTCTGGATACATACTTCGACTACGAAGATGTCAAAGAGGACAAGAAAGTCAAGCATGTTGTCACTAGATTAAAGGGACATGCAACATTGTGGTGGGATGAACTACAAGTTGATAGACGCTGCAAGGGAAAGCAGAAGATCAAGAGTCGGGATAGAAAGATCACAAAGATGAAGGCAAAATTCATCCACAGGGATTATCAAATTACTCTATTCAGGAGGATGCAAAACCTGAGACAGAAGCTGATGACAGTGAAAGAATACACTGGGGAATTCTATAAACTGAACATCATAGCAGGTCATCGGGAGAGAAATGATGAGAGAGTTTCCAGATATATGAATGGCCTGAGATATGATATCCAGGATGAAATGAGCATGGTGACCATCCGAATAGTGGAAGATGCTTATCAAATGGCTCTGAAAGCGGAGGAGAAGCTAAGCTGAAAGCAGGGTCAGAGGGGCCGAGGCAGAAGCCATCCCAGAGGCAAAGCAGTTGCCCAAGATAAATATCAGAAGCCCAAAGAGGACTAGAAGAAACCTCAGACACGAACAGAGAGAGGTGGAAGTTCACAGTGTGGGCAATATGCTGAACAAAGAGGGAAACATATTGAGCA
>JZKD02S2141441.1:392595-403266 GCA_000966675.3 Picea glauca
GAAGAGGAAGAGGTGGAGTAATCACATGCTTCACATGTGGAAAGAATGGGCACAAGTCTTACGAGTGTCCAGAGAAAAAGAAGGACATTGGAGAAGCTCACATCACCGAAGCACAAAGGCGGGATGTTGAGTCTGAAGATGTAGAAGGTGGAAGATCGCTGATGATGTGAAAAGTCCTTTTGACACCCGAGAAGGAGGTGGAGAGTTCAGTCCAAAGGACCAGACTTTTCAGAACTGCTTGCAAAACCAAGGACAGGGTATGCAAGGTCATAGTGGATAGTGGTAGCATGAATAATCTCGTTTCTACGAAGATGGTAGAGAAGCTGGAGCTGGAGACGACTGATCATCCAAGCCCATACAGAGTTTCGTGGCTACAGAAGGGACACCAGGTAACTGTCACTAAACAATGCTTGGTTGAATTCAAGATAGGTGGATATAATGGTAAAATATTGTGTGATGTTATTCCTATGGATGTTTGTCATCTATTGTTGGGGAGACCATGGAAATATGATAGAAATGTGATTCATGATGGGAGAATGAACACATACACCCTAGAAAAGAATGGGAGAACACACATGTTTCTTCCAATTAAAGATAAGGAGGTGAAGCCGGAAGTAAGAAACACTGTACTTCTCATGAGTGGGAAGGAACTTCTTACAGAGGTTAAGAAGAAGGAGGATCCATAGTTCATTGTGGTCAGAAAGCCAAAGATTGTTCTGACTAGCATGAGAGTGGATGATTTACCAGAAGAAGTTCAAGAAATGTTGGAAGAGTTCGTTGATATCGTTGTGGATGACTTACCTCGTTCGTTGCCACCGATTAGAAGTGTGAGTCATCATATTGATCTCATACTAGGATCTAGTTTGTCGAACAAAGCCACGTATAGATTGACTCCCCAAGAGAATGAAGAGGTTAAGAGGCAAGTCTAGGAGTTATTGGACAAAGGTTTGGTTAGGGAAAGATTGAGTCCATGTGCTGTTCTGACAGTACTCAGTCCAAAGAAAGACGGAGGCTGGAGGATGTGTACTGACTCAAGAGCGATAAATAAGATAACCATCAGGTACAGATTTCCATTGCTGAGGATGGATGATCTGATGGATTTCTTAAGTGGAGAAAAATATTTTTCAAAGATTGATTTGAAAAGTGGTTATGACCAGATTCACATGAGAGAAGGTGATGAATGGAAGACCGCATTCAAAACCAACGAAGGGTTGTATGAATGGCTTGTCATGCCCTTTGGATTAACAAATGCGCCAAGTACCTTCATGAGGTTGATGAACGAAGTCATGAGGGAGTTCATCGGAAAATTTGTCATTGTGTATTTAGATGGCATACTGATCTACAGTAAGATAGTGGCAGAGCATCTGAAGCATTTGGCTACAGTGATGCAGAAACTATAGCAGGAGAAGTTGTTAATAAATATGAAGAAGTCCTCATTCATGAAGATAGAGCTCATTTACTTGGGGTTTATTATCTCTGCAAATGGGTTGAGGATGGATCCAGATAACGTGGAGGTAATCAAGAATTGGCCACCACCGAAAAATATTTTTGAGGTGAGAAGTTTTCACGGATTGGCTAGTTTCTACCGAAAGTTCATCAGGAATTTCAGTGGAATTAGCGCAACAATGATGGATACAGTGAAGAAGCGGCATAAATCTTTTCACTGAACGACAGAGGCTGAGAAGAGTTTTAATCTGTTGAAAAGGAAGATTATGGAATAACCAGTTTTGGTGTTGCCGGATTTTCAGAAGACATTTCAGGTGAAATGTGATGCAAGTGGATTTGCAATTGGGGCAGTCTTGAGTCAAGAAGACAGGCCGATAGCATACTTTAGCGATAAGTTGAATGGAGAAAAATTGAAGTACTCCACTTATGATAAGGAGTTCTATGCTATCATACAGGAATTGAAGAAATGGAGACATTACTTGATCCCGAAAAAGTTTGTATTGTACAGTGACAACCATGCATTGTAGTTTGTGACTCAACAAGAGAAGTTGAATCAAAAACATGTCAAATGGGTTGAGTATATGAAAAATTTCACTTTTGTGATTAAACATATTTCTGGTACTGCTAACAAAGTTGTTGATGCTTTGAGCAGGAAGTGTTTGCTGTTGCAGGAGTTCAGAGTCAAAACGTTGGGTTTTGATGATCTCAGGAACATGTACGCAGATGATCCCGATTTTAAAGAAGCGTATGAAGCAACTGAGAATCCAGTTCTCATGGATAGAAGCCAGTGGGTAGAGTACATGATCCAGGAAGGATTATTGTTCAGGGGCAATCAACTGTGTATTCCGAAATGCTCCATGAGGGAGAATATGCTGAAAGAGAAACACAGTGGAGGATTAGCAGGGCACTTTGGCCATGACAAGCTGTTCGCAAAGCTGAGCGAGTCATACTTTTGGCCGGGAATGCGAGCATATGTCAAGAGATTCGTGGACAGATGTAGAATTTTCTAGCATTCGAAGGGAAGGAAGCAGAATGTGAGATTCTATCAACCATTGCCCATACCAGAAAGGTCGTGGGATGCGATAAGCATGGATTTTGTATTGGGGTTGCCAAGAACACAAAGAGGTTGTGATTCGATCTTTATGGTGGTGGATAGATTTTCCAAAATGGCACACTTCATTCCATGTCAGAAGACCAGTGACACAACTCACATTGCCAATCTGTTCTTCAAAGAGGTCATTCAACTTCATGGTTTGCTGAGGAGTATAGTTTCGGATCGAGATACGAAATTCATAGGGAATTTTTGGAGGACCTTATGGAAGAAGCTGGGAACTAACTTGTTGTTTAGTTTGACTTATCATCCTCAAATGGATGGATAGACAGAAGTAGTGAACATGAGTCTGGGAGACTTGTTGAGAAGCTTGGTGACAGAGCACCACAGCCAGTGGGACAACATATTACCATAAGAAGAGTTTGCATATAACGACTCGGTTAACAGGAGCATAGGGAAAAGTCCATTTCAGGTTGTTTATGGGATGCAGCCGAGAGGAATTTATGAAATGAGGGATTCAAAACAGACTGCGACTAGGAGCGCTAGTGCAGAAGATTTGGCAGAGGCGATGAAAGAACTTCACATCCAGGTGAAGGATCGACTATAGAATTCAAGCCAGGGGTATAAGCGCATGGTAGATCAACATAGAAGACAACTTCAATTTGAGGTTGGTGATCTAGTTCTGGCACATTTGAGGAAGGAAAGGTTCCCGAGGGGAACATACAATAAACTGAAGATGAATAAAATCGGGCCATGTAAGGTCTTGAAGAAGTTTGGGATGAATGATTATGAGATTGAATTACATGATGGGATCGAAATTTCTCCGATATTCAATATCTCATATTTGTACCCATATAGAGATGGAGAACTAGGGACTGGAAATGAACAGCCAGTGATCCAGTGGCCAAAACAGATGCCAGTTGCAGATAAGCCACAGATGGAGCGCATACTGGATAAGAAAGTGAGCAAGAGGACCAGGAGAAAGCAGTACTTTGAGTATTTGATCAAGCGGAAGAACCATCCAGTTGAAGATGCCAGCTGGGAGAGTGAAGCAGAAATACAAAAGCATGGACAGACTGTGCAGGAACTCATGGACAAGAGCCCATGAAAGTTTTCAAGCGAGGGAGTATGATGCAGGAGCATCGCCAACACATCAAGCGAGCCAGCGTGGAAGCAGAATATAGCTGGACAAGCCAACACAAATTTTGAAATTTACCTTGGAAGTTGTTGCACGAACATTAATGTGGAAATTTAATGAAGCGCACTTGTATAATGTAATCAAACCTTGAGCCTTTAGCTCTCATCCTTAGTAGGTAGAGGCATTTAAAGTAGTTAATGCAGGTAGATAGAATTTAATTCTACACTAGACAGTTGTAGAGCGCAAGAGGGAAACGGGATATAGACACCCTCATTGTGCAGTTGTAATATTATTGAAAATAGAGGAAGAAAAGGAAGAGCATGCAGAGAGTTGTGTAAGAACACCCATGTACAAATACTTGAATTAATAGAAAAGATTGATTCAAATTCATGGTTTTGTGTTTGTTCTCTGTGTATTGATGCTGAATGATATGCTCATGAATGTTTTCTCCCTGTTGTACATTTGCTTTATATGATGTGTATATGATTTCATGTTTGTGTTTGAAGTCTGAAGGGAAGAAGGAATGAGTTTCAATTGTTTCTCTATAGAGTTCCTGCAAGGAGTGCAGTCGAAGTGTCCGCAAGGAGTGCGTTGACAAAGGGATCAGGTAGTTTAACTTTAGTTCTCATTCTCTCAAAAGTGCAGACAGGCATAGGAGCCATGCAAGGAGTGCACAAGCCAAGAAAAGATTCAGGGTTGTGAACCTGAGTGAAGCGTCAAGAGAATGTTGCTACAAGTGTGCGCAGAGTCAAAGATTCAACACTTGGAAGTTGTTGAATGTCTTCCGCAAGGAGTACGTGCAAGGTTCTCTGAAGGATCTAGAGTTGGAAAAAGCTCAGGAGGCATAGGACCTTCGATTAATCATTAAAGAGAAGCACAGAGAGTTCGTGTCATGGAGTGTTCAAGCAAGCGTCGTAAGTTTTCGTGCAGGTGAACCAGTTGTCACAAAGGAAACGGGGTTCGTCTCACAGAAATTGTCAAAGAGGAACGGACGGTCGGTCGAGGTTCTCTGAGGAGGATTCGTGAAGTTCCGTGGACCGTTAGATCTCACAAAGGTGAAGGGGAGATATGACAGAGTATTCCCAACAGTGTTCGAAGCTCAGGAGGGGCATAACCGTAGATCCAAGTCACGAGGACTATTGGATTTACACACAAATTCACAGATCGGGGTTTCATAGGTTGAAACTCCGTAGTATTGCAACGGGAATCGCGAAATCATGATACGCGATATCCCGACGGCTACGTAAATAGTGTGGGGCCATAGGAGTTGCTGACGTGGACAGGTGGCATGCCTTATCGGGGTCTCATAGCGAGAAGTCCCGAAAACATTGCATTTGGATTCACGATACCGCGAATTCCAAAGTGCCAATAAGGTGAAGTGACGTGAAGGGTCGAACTCGCGCGTGCGTCGGAGTTTCGGCATATCAGGGTTCAGAAGTTGGTAAAGCAAGTTTCTTGACATCGCGAGTGGCGAATTCACGATAGAATAAATCCCGATAGGAGGAAGAAAAGGTCAGTGTTGACTATTGCCGGGGTTCAGTGTTTTGAGAATCCAACGCTCAACCATTGACCTCGCGATACCGCGAAGTCCGATCTCTCGATTGTAACGAGGGGATCACGTGAGAGTTCTGTGGGTGCATATTTCCCGATAGGGAAATAGAGGAACGTGACAGTTCTTCGGGCCATAAAAGAAGGAAAGATCCTGTGAGCGGGCGTGCTTGCAGCCGCAATTCTGCATCACCTGTTGATTGGCCTTGGTTGATTGCAACTTTCATTGTGAATATATTTAAAACCGTAAATTCATTTGATGATCTATTTGCATCGTTAGAAATCTTGCGACGTGCTCTTCGCGATAATTTCAGGTTTACTTAGTTTTGGGAACTTTGAATTTTTTCCCTTTCTCTGTCTACTGGAGCCATTATGAGCATTCTGAGATGCGTCTTTGAATTCTTAGTTATTCTTATCCTTCTCTGGATCCATTTTGGATCACGCCTTCCCATTGAGAGATTTTTGGACCACCAAAATATTTCATCAATAAATTGGTAAGTGAGGGAAGAGTCCCCTCACTTTGTCCTTTTCGATCCACTTTGGTTTGCTTGAATGGGTGCCTTTTAAGCCTACTCGAATATAATCAAAGTCACCCTTGCGTGAATTCCTCATCCTCTTGTCTAGGATGACATCTTCCTGTAGCTCATCCAAGTACTCAGGTACAAACTCATCAACTGATGGAATTGAAACTTCCTCATCTTGATCCATGATCATGATGGGAGGCTCAAAAAGTTTCAAGTTCTCAACGTTCAAAAATGATTAAATATGAATATAAGGCGGAAGATCCATACGAAAAACATTGGTAACACTTTTCTCTAAGATAGTGAAGGGTCCATAATGAATGGGCTTGATTTTCTTGTCTTCACCCTTCAACCTCTCCTTACTGATGTGAAGCCATGTTGTTCTTGACTTTTCTCCAACTGTTCCCTGACTTCCTTGTGTATCTGCTAAATCCTATGGATGAAATTACGGGCTCTGTCCTCTGTTTGATCTTCATTTACATCGACGTCTCTCCCATACATCAAGTCCAAAGGAACCTTTGGTAGGTACCCAAAACATGTCTCAAAAGGTGAACTCTAAGTGGATGAATGTAAAGCTCGGTTGTATGCATGTTGTACATAGGGTATCTGTTCATCCCATACCTTGGGACGCTTGTTGCAGTAGCCTCAAATCAAAAGTACCACTATTCATTTTACCACTTCTGTGTGTCCGTCAGTCTATGGATGGAAAGCAATGCTCCTCTTCAATTTGGTGTCCATCATTCTCCACAAACTAGTCCAAACGTCCCTAAGGAATATAGTATCTTGATTCAAGATGATAGCTGTGGGTAATCCAAAGTGAACCCAAACATGCTGAAAGAAGAGATTAGCAGTCTCCTCAACAATGATCTATTTTTTACAAGGAATCAAGATACACGTATTGTTGAACCTATCCACTATAACATACAAATAATCATGACTCCTTTTGGTCATGGGTAAACCCCCTACAAAATCCATGGATATACTTTCCCATGGATGAGATGGAACATGAAGTGGTGAATATAGCCCCAGTTTTCTATTAGTGGGCTTACAAATAGAAAACATCACATACCCCTTTACATATTTAGTTACAATTTATTTCATTTGAGGCCAGTAACAAAAGCTCTACAAATGAGCCATAGTTTTTCCAAAATGCCCATACACAAGAGAAGTATGAGCTTCTTGTATTACATGGAATCGTTCACTTGTAGGAATACATATATTTCCAAGATGGTACATTAAGTTTCCCTATAGATAATAGTTCTCTACCTGTGTACCAAGGGTTAGCTTCATATATACTTCTTTAAAATATTCATCGATGGCATATTGTTCTATATATCTATCATGAGATAACAAAGCATTCTTTAAAATAATAGAAGCAACAATAGGAGGTCTGGAAAGCATATCATTTACCTTGTTACTTGTAACCTTTTTTTACTTGATTACCAAGTGAAATTGTTGTAGAAACCTCATCCACTTGTAGTGTCGAGATTCTTGCAATTTGGTCTGTGATTGAAGATATTGTAAGGGTTGGTGATCTGTATGTATAATGGTTTCCTTCCCTAACAAGTAGTGCTTCCATTTACTTACAGTTTGGATTAATGCATACAACTCTTTATCATATGTAGGATAGTTAACAACAGCCTAGTTAAAATTTTCAAAGTGGTGACATATAGGCTTACGATATTTCATTAGTATTGCACCCATGGAGTATATGATGGCATATGTCTCGATCTCAAAAGGTTGTTGAAGATTTGATAGTTCTAGTACTGGTGTGTTATTGATCTTCCCTTTCAGAGTGTCAAAAGATTTTTGTTTCTTTCCTTCCCATTGAAAAGTGTTCTTCACACTGGTTAAGGCATGCAGAGGAGATTCTATGAAGGAGAAGTTAGGAATGAGTCTCCTCCAATACTGAATTGCACCTAAGAAGCTTCGAACTTCGGTTACACTTTTTGGTTCAGGCCAATTTACAATTACATCAACTTTGGAAGTGATCTAAAAATAGTGGGCTGACTTGTTATGCTATGCAAGCACCCTCTACTTCATTAAAATAAAACTTTACAGGACCTTGCTCCATGTGTTATAATATGCAAGATAAATTATGTGCCAAGTTTAAGCTTCTTCTTTTAAATGTTTATGTGTGAGGTCTTTGCAAGATTAAATATGTTTTTTTCATAAATACAATAGCAAAAATAACTTGCAGCAAATAAACCATCAAACTCACAACAATAACAAGATGATAAAGGAGTTCACCCCTCTCTGGGCTACAATCTCCTTGAGCCTCAATCAATGGACTTGGCTCTCTGGGATTAATTTGTCAAAGATTCTTTTACAAGATGCTTCTCAACTCCAATGGAAATTCTGACTGTACCATTGGAATCAGAATACATAAAAACCCCAAAAATGACTAATAAAACTCTGAAAACGAATCTTGGTTCATCTGGGCATGACCTCTCCTACATGTGGCCTTAAGCTTCCCTGAGATTCTCTGTGGTAAAAACACCTGTAAAAATCCTCAAATGGATCTGAAACCTATCCCAAAGTGTTCAGATCATAATAATTAGTCAAAAATGATTATTCAATCATAGAAAACAAACAATGGCTCATCTGAGCATTACCTCAAACAATGAGGGCTTCAAGATCCCTAGAGCTTCCTGAAACTTCAATGGTTAAAAACCTGCAAAAGAAGTCTTCAAATGTCTTTGAAAACAGTGCCAATGGATTCAGAACGTCCAAAAACCCCTAGCTGTGCTTTTTCAGCACCTCATTTGGCCAAAAAATGAAGAAGATAGGCCTCTTGCCATTCTCTTCCTTCAAGCTTGCTATCTCTGGTTCGCCAAAATGCACCTCTGGGCATTCAACCAAGAACACACTAAAAAACTCGTGCTAAAACCTAGCACATGCACGCAACCGCATAACAGTGCAAACTGTTAAACAGTTAGGGCGCGTCCAACCCCTGACCGCCAAGGCCACGGTCACAAGGGTCATCATGTGACCTCACGCTAGTGCAAAAGGGATAAGTTTACAAGACGAATGGCTAACCGACAAGTGTCGACGTATGGTTGGTGGACAAAACCATTTGAAATACCAAACCAACTCCCCGTGTGCATATGATGGCAGAGTCATATGGTAAAAAGGTGTGCGACTGGGGGCTTTTGCAATTTGTTTTAAACTGCGTGCCCTCTGTGTATGGTCATATGGTATACAATGCAACCGCGGGCTGGGGCTAAGCCCCAGCTCGATCCCCTGCCAACCATACAATAACATAAATTTAAATATATTATAAACCATATATGTTATAAGAACCAACGCGTGGCGCGCCGGTTGGGCGATCCTTTCCAAATCTTTGCACGGTGGGAGGAGGTCTAGGGTTCGATCCCCACGGACCCCATAAACTTTTGAACCAACAACCAATTACAACGGTGCCACGTGGCAGCCCATGATTGGGCCACGTAGCACCACACAATTTTCCCATTAAATGCCATGTGTCACAACATCACTCATCCACATCTACCAATCTAAAACTGCCATGTCAGCATATGGAAACTCGACGTATGGACATGCCACGTCAGCATCCGTACGGACTGCACAGTCAACACTCATTTTTTTTACTTGTTTGGCGATTCGAACATATCGTTATATTTCCCTCATCCGACGTTCGTTTGAACCCAAACAAGTTGCGTTGGGTTCATGATGACGAGGGCTACACACCCGTTCGTTTTGAGGAATTTCTGAGAACTTTGATTTTTGAGCTAAATTTTGACCCTTGGTCTAGATTTTGACCATGCCTTCCCACTGAAAGGATTTTGGACCCACAAAATCTTATGATTATATGTCTGAGATTCAATACTCCTCTTCTTTCAACTTCTATCAACTGATTCTACTTGAAAAGTCTTTTTGACAATCACCTATATACTTTGACATGCCTTGCACTGCAACTGACTATGTCCCTCAACCACTGTTCTCTGGCTGCTTCTGACCCACTATTCTCTTAGTTCTTGGAAGACTGCCAACCTTCCCACTGAGAATCAAGTCCCTCTTGTGAACTCTTTGACGTCAACACAATCATCTCTCCAATGGCTGCAAAAACTTTCCTGCGACATCTTGTCACAAACCAAGAAAACCATCAGTCTTGAAAACAAATTTATACAAGACTGAAAATGATGCCAGCAAAGTCTTTTTCCTCTTCAAGAAAACGGTCGCATCTTGTGCTTCATCAAAGCACATGGCATTTTCCTGCATCTTGGTTTACTCAAAATCAACTTACAACCAAACAAACACCATCAACTAAACACAAATCGAAAAACATGATCGACACAACATAGTCATCAAACAATCATCGACACTAGTTGAGACTCATTTGAAACATATCAACCTTCCCAAAATGACAAGTCAACAAACATGATACACAATCATGTTACAATCATGAATCATTCATGATGAACCATCACCAGGTTCACTGCTTACACATACACAAAAACAAATGCATGTGCATGACTCTTCAACTCTCCTTCCAGTACAAACATAAGTACATAAACGCGAAACATGTGGGCACATAAGATCTGAAAATGAAAAAGATAAATGGCTGCAACAAGTGAACATCATACCCATCTTTTAAATCCTCCTAGCGAAGTTGTGCAACAACAAGAATGCCTTCAAACGAATTGCATTCACATGCAACTTGCATCATACAAGTTGTGATAAACTGCTGCAACTTGTCATACTCTCAACATAAATGCACACATAAGGCTGAAAAGTGCATTTACAACAGAAAATGCAAGCCTTACTTCCTCAAAAAATCCAACCATTTCTTACTAAGCCAACTCAATGGTGACTTTTCTGCTGAAAAGCGTCCTCTTGTGAATCATCTTGACTCACATCGATGATGGAATCTCCTCTTCCATTCTTACCAATCTCTTTATCCATCTGCTTCTTGTGCTGTGGATGAGTGGTTGGATGCAATGTCCAAC
>JZKD02S2141441.1:403856-418170 GCA_000966675.3 Picea glauca
TATTCCTCTTGTGTGATTTTCAAAAACACCAAAACATTCATCTTGAGAGGAATTTGAAGATAAACTAACATTACATACCTTATGTTCATGCATGTACCTGGTAAGGGTTTCCTTTTCTTCATGGAGTTGAGTCTCCATCTCATGCGACTTTTCAAGAATCTGGTCTTTCTCCTTCTTCATGGTCATCAACTACTCTTCAAGGGCAATGCTCTCCTTTCTATCTTCACACATCTCTTTCATCACATCTCTCATGGTTAGCAACTCCTTCAACATCTCTTTGTCAAAGAACTTAGATAATGAATATGTATGAGAACTATCAATGTTTGAATCTTCCTCCATCCTTGCAAGATATCAAACTTCAACACAAAACTTGCACAAATACCAATAGCTAAATCTCAAGCTATCAATGGAAAATACATGAGCAAAACAAACTATGCTCTGATACCACCTGATCTGAAAATAGTGGGCTGACTTGTTATGCTATGCAAGCACCCTCTACTTCATTAAAATAAAACTTTATAGGACCTTGCTCCATGTGTTATAATATGCAAGATAAATTATGTGCCAAGTTTAAGCTTCTTCTTTTAAATGTTTATGTGTGATGTCTTTGCAATATTAAATATGTTTTTTTCATAAATACAACAACAAAAATAACTTGCAGCAAATAAACCATCAAACTCACAACAATAACAAGATGATAAAGGAGTTCACCCCTCTCTAGGCTACATCTCCTTGAGCCTTCATCAATGGACTTGGCTCTCTAGGATTAATTTGTCAAAGATTCTTTTACAAGATGTTGCTCAACTCCAATGGAAATTCTGACTATACCATTGGGATCAGAATACATAAAAACCCCAAAAATGACTAATAAAACTATGAAAACGGATCATGGTTCATTCGAGCATGACCTCTTCTACATGTGGCCTTAAGCTTCCCTAAGCTTCTATGTGAAAGAAACACCTGTAAAAGTCCTCAAATGGATCTAAAACCTATCCCAGAGTGTTCAAAGCATAATAATTAGTCAAAAATGATTATTCAATCACAGAAAACAAACAATAGCTCATCTGAGCATGACCTCAAACAATGAGGGCTTCAATCTCCTTGGAGCTTCCTGAAACTAAACCTGCAAAAGAAGTCTTCAAATGGGTTTGAAGATAGTGCCAATGGATTCAGAACATCCAAAAACCCCTAGCTGGGCTTTTTCGGCACCTCATTTGGCCAAAAAATGAAGAAGATAGGCCTCTTGCCATTCTCTTCCTTCAAGCTTGTTGTCTCTGGTTCGCCAAAACGCACCTCTGGGCGTTCAACCAAGAACACGCTCAAAAACTTGTGCTAAAACCTAGCACACGTGCACAACCGCATAATGGTGCAAACTGTCGAATAGTTAGGGCATGCCCAACCCCTAACTGCCAAGGCCACGGTCACAAGGGTCACCATGTGACCTCACGCTAGCGCAAAAGGGCTAAGTTTACAAGCTGAATGGCTAACCGACAAGTGTCAATGTATGGTTGGTGGGAAAAACCGTTTGAAATACCAAACCAACTCCCCGCGTGCATATGATGGCAGAGTCATATGGTAAAAAGGTTTGCGACCGGGGGATTTTGCAATTTTTTTTAAACTGCGCGTCCTCTGTGTATGGTCATATGGTATACAATGCAACTGCGGGCTAGGGCTAAGCCCCAGCCCGATCCCCCACCAACCATACAATAACATAAATTTAAATATATTATAAACCATATATGTTATAAGAACCAACGCGTGGCACACCAGTTGAGCGATCCTTGCCAAAGCTTTGCACGGTGGGAGGAGGTCCGGGGTTCGATCCCCATGGACCCCATAAACTTTTGAACCAACAACCAATTACAACGGTGCCACGTGGCAGCACATGACTAGGCCACATGGCACCACACAATTTGCCCATTAAATGCCATGTGTCGCAACATCACTCGTCCACATCTACAATCCAAAACTGCCACGTCAGCATATGCCAACTTAGCATATGGACATGCCACATCAGCATACGATCTTTATCATGTCATCATCCATACGAACTGTACGCACTGCACAGTCAGCACTCATTTTTTTTACCTGTTTGGCGATTCTAACAGATCACGATATCTCCCTCATCCAACGTCCATTGGAACCCAAACGAGTTGCGTTGGGTTCGTGACGACGACGGCTACACACCCGTTCATTTTGAGGCAATTCCGAGAGCTTTGATTTTTGAGCTAAATTTTGACTCCTGGTCCAGATTTTGATCAGGAAGGGTCAATTTTCGATTGTCCTCCTCCTACAATATGACCTAAGTATACAAGTGCAGTCTTTCCAAATGCACATTTAGACAATTTTACATACAACTTTTCCCTTTGCAAAGTATCCAATACTTTCTTTACATGCCTCACATGCTCATCCCATGTCCCACTAAAATCAAGAATTTCGTCTAAATATACAATCACAAAGTCATCTATGAAAGGCCTGAATACATCATTCATCACATGCATGAAAGTTGTCGGAGCATTACAAAGCCCAAACAACATAACCAACCACTCAAACAATCCCTCTTTGGTTTTAAAGGCAATTTTCCATGCATCCTATTCTGCGACTTTGATTTGATGATATCCACTGCGCAAATCCAATTTAGTGAAATAGACAACATTCTTCAATTGATCAAGTAAATCATCTATGTGAGGAAGAGGGTATTGATTTTTCACTGTGATTTTATTTAAGGCCCAACAATTGACACACCTTTGCCACGTGCCATATTTCTTTGGAACCATCACGATCAAAGAACCACAAGGAGATGAACTGGGCTTGATGGCCCCTTGATCCAACAAGCTCTATACCTTCTTCTTGATCTCGGTCATCTCCACAACTGACATCCGGTACATGCCCACTTTAGGCAAAGGGGAATCCTGTTGAAGATGTATCCTGTTGGATTTCCCTCTTAGGAGTTCATCCATATGGTTCCTGAAAAATATCATCATACTTAGAAACAATATCAATTAATTCCTTTTTATGAGATGGATCACAGCCTTGGAAGCGTCGAATGTCCCAACACCTTTCTCATTGACAATCATGAATACATATATCTTATTAGTGTTTATGAGTCTTTTCATTTTCCTTGTACTAACAAGTGTTGTATTTACCCTCATGTTGTGATCTCTAACAATATATTCCACTCCCCCCCTTAGTGAGGAGGTATCTTTTCTCATGTCTGTTAGAACCCTATATTTCATAGGATCAGATGGTGATTGAGATTTATTCCTTCAATGATTTTTTGTGGTAAATGATATTCCCTTCTACAAATAATTTCCCAAAGAAAAGAGAAAGAGGAAAATCAACAGGTTCTGCACAGTCAATATACCTCTTGATTGGTTAAAATTGATTATTTCTAGCTTAGGGAAAAGACCTTGGTGTAAAAAGGAAAAAAGGTAGGCCTAGCGCTACCCATTACACATTTTGTATCCTAAGTTTCTAGCGGACATGACACTTTTTTGTGTAGTGTTAAATCCCACTCAGATATTATCAGTGACACCCATCGCGCTCAGATCGACGACCCTCGATGCATTTCAGACCCCCCTGACCTTTCTGCATTTAACGGTGGGGGGGTCCGGGAAAGAGGTTTCCCAATGTGGGCCCCACATAATGTGTCAACCTCACATATTTTTGGACCCCATCCTCCTAATTCTTCTTACCATCTACCCCCCCCCTCCGGAATCCTGCATAACCACCATCTAATACCACTCCTCTCCGTACACCCCACCTATCCTCCACTCACTCTACCACCCACCATTCTCTGCTATCACATCGTCCACCTCCTCGACTACTCTCCCTCTCTTGATGCGAAACCTGTCTTCCACAATCCCATTACCCCTCGCCCCTCGTATCTACTCCTCCTCTCACCTCTCTCCATTTGTCCCCTCATTCCCGATAACGTCCACCTCTCCGCCTATCCCTATCTCTTACACTTCCACATCTACTCATACCATCTCCACTGGATACCTACTCCCACATCATCCTATTCATAGCCAATCACCTTTTCCCACATGGCTGTTGATCATCGAATGTTTCATAATGAGCTTGCGTTGAGCTGAGCTATCATTGCCATCACCCACTTTCAACTGCAATTTTTCTCCCGGCGAAGCTGTTCGAAGAGACAGATGGAAAAGTTATTTAAAGGGATAATAAACAGAGTTTGTGGAGGCAATGTTAACCTTGTCCCAAATGCTAGATGATTTGGTATACCTGATAACAGAGAATCCACATCAAATCAATCATCTCCAGATTTTCATGCATGAATTTTCCAGAAATGGCCACAACAAGAAGCAAAGACCAAACAAATAGCAGAAGTTGAAGACAGATCAACAACATACGACATTAACTTTAAATCCAAATAGATCTTAAAGATTCATATGTTTTAGTAATTAGATATATAGTTAGATTAGATATATACTGCTCAGGATCTTTGTAAAAAAATACAAATACCTCTGATTTCGAAGTATGAAGGGTTGATCATTTGGAACCCATTGAAGAAAAAGTGCTCATTATTGTAATCAACTCACACAACCACAGTTTATCAAATACATTAATACAGTTGCAACAGTTGCAGGATTCTTGTGTCACTCATGTTGGTGAAGTGTTTCTTACTGTAATATGTTTTCTTTGTTTTCATATGTGTTTCTTTTCTCTATTGTTTTAAAGATAATCAAGTTCAGTATTTGTTTTAAAACACCTTGTTCTAGTTTAAAGCAATATCAATGTTTTCTACTTGAAGGTTAATTCCAAGATTCTTAATTGCCCTGTTATAACTTGATCTACTCATTAATTCTTCCCAATCATTCATCAAACCTTAAAGAATCCAACAAAGGTGCCTACCTTGCCCTGTAAGGTTGTCTGTAGAACATGTCCTTGACTGAACTCCAGCTTGTGACTCCATTTCCCAATGGCTCATTTACCTGTTCCAACCAAACCATTTAAAAAAAAATCAAACCCTGTACTATCATAACTAGCCTACAATTCGAAGCAAACAAAGCTAAATCATAAATAGAGATCCCTCTCCGAGTCTTGAAGGGCTATATCCTTGACTCCAAAGTGATTTTGTAGTTACCTCTGCCCATTTCTTCTTCAGCCTGAGAAATTACAAAGTGATAACAATGTCGAAAGAAGACTTCTTTTCTATCATAAGGATAAGTACTTACCAACACTATGCCACATATATCAAGTGGTACAATATCCAAATCAACTTCATCAATTAATTTTGAAGCAATAGAAAATATAATCCTACATTATTTGGTGACATTAAGTTTTTCTTTGTCACGTACCCAACCAAGAGGATAAGATTTAAGATGTGGTTTTGTTTCAAGACCCATTTTCTTGACAAGTGCTTCAGATATTAAGTTTACTTGGGATCCTAGATCAAATAATGTATCTATCTTAGTATGTTTAGATACAACTCTTATGTGAAATAACTCATTCCTCTTTCATTCATCATCATGAGATTCATCATTTGAACTAGAAATAGCATGAAGAGAATATTTACCTTGTACTCCAACCACTATGATCTTTCCTTCATCTCTTGAATCAGAACGAATATCTTGTTGTACCATAGCAAGGGTCTTTGTCTTCCCCTTTCCACCGAACTGTTTCGGTTTCTTTTCTGGATGCAGTTTCCAATAGTTTTCTTCATCGTGACCGTTCTTCTTGCAATCCGTGCAAGATGGTTTTCCTCCTTCTCTCATCACTCTAGCGGTCTTCTTGTCCTTCCTTTTAAACTTCTTAAAAGTCTTCTGTGGGAAATTGGAAGGTTTCTTTGTGGGATCTTCTTGAACAAGTTTCCCCCTATTTTCGAGGTGAGTGGCTCGCACACAAAATCCCTCAAGACTACTGGGGTTAAACAAGAGCAAAGTATGTCAAATATAACTGTGAAGTGAGCCAATATACTTCATTAAAGTCTCATAAGAATCTAAAGGAATGTTGAATGAAAGAGCTTTCTTCCTAAATTCTTTTCTGAAACTTTGTACAATTTTTCCTTTACTTTGCCTTAAGGTTTGTCATTCCATCATTGCTTTATGTAAATACCGTAATGGATAAAATTGCTTCCTTATCGCTGACTTAAATTTCGACCATGAGGAAAAAAGCTTACCAAACTTACTTTTGTCCTAAAGATTTATCTCCCACGATACGAGAGAGGTGCTTTCCAACATAAGAGAAGCTAGTTGCACTTTAACCTCCTCTTCATCAATATGTTGGACATGGAAATACACTTCAACCTGTCGAATCCAATTATCTAGATTTTCAGGATTAATATCTCCATTAAACATAGGTAAAACAAATTTTACATCAAGCTTTAATAATGGTTTCTTACAAGATACCTTATGGCTAGAATGATGAGAATGCTTAGAGGAAGAAGAACTAGAAATCGAAGGTGAAGACGAAGGCTGAGGACGATCTCCTCCATCCCCTTGGTTTACCGAAGCATCATCATCTGCATGTGCTTCCTTTTTCTTTCCTTTCTTCTTCATCCTCTTCTCGTAATTTCCATACATTTGCTCGACCATTTCTGACATGCGATAAAAGACCATGTGAAAGTTTTTCTCCTGTTCATCACATTTTTCCTCTTTTGCCATTTTCTTCCTTCTGGATACACAACCAAATTCAGGATTGAAAGTATTTAGAGTTCCTTCATCATGTTTATGCTTGTCCCTAGTAAGCATTCACACTCAACAATTCAAGTCAAAGATGATTGCTCTAATACCAACATGATCCAGGATCTTTTCATCGTGACTTATAAAGAATTGTATTAAATGAGCATAAATTAAAGTGCACCAATAAAGAAGGGAAAACTTAAAAATGAAGAGACATAAGAATCAGACATGAACAAAAAATCTTGATAACGGAGTTCATCTCTGGTGGAATATGTCTCCGGGTCCTTCTCTCAAATGGGTAGGCTCTTTCATTAACTTAGCAAAAGAATTTGGCAAATACATGAATATACCACATTCTGAAATAAAGCTGTAGAAATAATGCTCAGATCAGAAAGAAAACATCACCATTGGATTCATGGTGTCGAATTACCCAAAAATGAATGTCTCCATGCTTCGATCCGACTCAGGGACTCCGAGGCCCAAGAAGAATTCTGTCACGGTTTTTGTGCCCTTTGTACCTGCGATTATGACAATCTTTGTCTCAAAATATGTGCCCATGTATTGTACAGTACGATCACACCTCTCTTCCCCGACTCTGGGCAGATTTGCACTTTTTAAATAATGGCAATGGCGGATATACCAAGAAACACCCCTTGGTGCGTTGGTTACGGTGGAGTTATGAAGGCATTGTATTGGGCAGTCGTTCTGGGGTCGAACCCGTCAGACTCCATTTTTGGTAGTTGGTTAATATATATATATATATATATACATATATTGTATTGTTTGTACTCAGCTACTTAGCGACCCGCTAGAATCTCTACCAATGATCATACATAATTGGTGTGGTCTTCCATATTTGGCAGACTCACCATTTCTTTTTTTAAAACTAAAATCATTTACGGGCCAACATTGGGCATTCTCGGGATGCTACATGTCGCCTGATGATTGGGCCACGTTGCACCTACTGATATGCCCGCATGTATGTTGATGTGGCTCGCCTTGTCACTATCGTACTGAAATGTGTCGCTCCTTGGGTGGTGCCACGTGGCATCTCCTGGGGGTGCCATGTGGCACTTTTCTATTTGTCCATATGGACCCTTGAAAAGTCCACTAGCAGGTGACACATGACAACATCTAGTATTGCCATGTGGCATGCTAACGTCAACATCCTGTATGATGATGTCACCCTGCCACATCAATTGCTAACGTCATTAGTACAAATGATGATGTGTCCCCTATTGACTGGCCCTGGTTGATTGCAACCTTGGCCGTGAATATATTTCAAACCGTAACTTTGTTTGACGAGACGTTTGTGCCATTACAAATCTTACGATGCACTCTTCGTGATCATGTTATTTTTACTGAGTTTTGGGAACTTTGAATTTTTTCCCTTTCTCTATCTATTGGAGACATTCTGAGGGTTTTGAGATGCCCTTGCAAGTTCTGAGTTATTCTTAGCCTTCTCTGGATCCTTTTTGGATCATACTCATTATGATCTTTATTCATGTCATTATGAGAATTGAACCCAGGTGGGGAGGATAACAATCATTCCTCACAACCATCCAATCTACACCCAATTGACATTATTTATTGTTTAATCATATATATAAACATTTTAAATCTAAAACTTTTATAGTTATAAAAGTTCATGATAAAAATTAATGACAAAAATCCAATAAAAACATTAAATTTAAGAGTTTTTTCTAATTTTATAAATATTAAATTGATTTAGTATATATCTTTACATGAAAATTATGGAACATGAGATTGATTCCTACCACTACCATTATAACCTCCAGATGTACCCACACTACCTCTTATGTGATACACAAGTTAAACTAAGATTTCAATCCGTTGACCTCACATAATGAAGTGCGTTAAAAATGCACTCCATTACTAACCTATCTACACATAGAACCTATATATATATATATATATATATATATATATATATATATATATATAATACAAATAATCGACCACTTCCACTTCCTTGTTCAATGTTATAATTGTATTTTTGTCTTTTGGAATGTGACTAAAAAATCAAATCATAAATATTGATGCATGAATTAATACGCAATTTCATCTTAAACTTTTCATCATTTTTATCTTTATTGATGTTTTGATATTCCATCGTTTTTCATCCATATCTTTCAAACCATTATGGAGAGAGAGAGGTTGTAATTCTTTTCTAATTATATGGCTTTCATGTGGTTAACATGATTTAATTGGGAGGCGAGCTTTGATCACATGAAATGATGAATTCACTTAAGTCTACCAATATGAATATGCGATTTGGTGTTGTATAATTAAAGAGTTGCATTATTAGTGTAAGAACTTCATCTAAATTATATTTTGGATAGGATATTTATATTATCATGGTGGCTATGCAGTTATGAAGGTTCCTTGGTTAGTGGAATGGTTGAGATGGATGACTATTATATTTTGGATAGGATATTTATATTATTATGATGCCTTTGCAGTCATGAAGGTTTCTTGTTCCCTATTTTAGTAGTGGAATGGTTGAGATGGATGACTAAGTCGTGAAGGTTGTTTTAATAGTTTGAATGGTTAAGACGGATAACTATTAATGTGGGAAAACTTATATATACTAAGTCACTACCAAGTGAGGGGTGATAAAGGGCATTACAAGAATCTCCACACAATCTCATAATTTAAGTTAAATAAATAAATATCCATTAATTTAGTGGATATTTCTAGTATTAATGGGTGGCCAAGGTTTTTAGTAGAATTGTTTTCTTTTGTAAGTTTATACCATATTGGTGCATTAGTGTGCTTAATTAACACTTCCATCAATGTTCTTACTTAACACTAGCATCAAGATAGGCCAAAATATTTTATGAAAAATATCAACTATTTTTACTAAAAATAATCTAGATTATATAGGGAATGAAATGAAACACAGAGAAATATATTACCGAGCATAGTAATATAATGAAACTCAACTTTTATTAATGAATAAAATAACAGAATACTACAGAACACAATCTTGCTAGAATGGTGATAGCTTATCTCTAAAGAGAGGGATAGATGTCGATTATGCTCATTCACAAAAAGATATTACAAGAGACCAAAAGAATCAAATTTTAACATAATGAACAAAACTTAATGGTCCAAAACCCTAACCCTAGGAGGAGAAGCACCAAAATGTTTCCAGGCCCCAAGGTGGTTAGTTGATACGCAAACTTCCCAAGGGAAATGCATACAATATCTGTTTAGGGCACATAGTAGTTGGTGGAAAGATCTAACTGATAAGTACAATTTTTTACAAGGCCAAGGAAGACCATGACAACACTTGGCCCCTGAATGACCAAAACACATCATTTAAGGTCTTAAAATGACCCCAAAAGTTTAGAACCTGAAAATTGTAGATAAAAAACTTCCAAGATGGATAACTATGTTAGACTACTAGAAAAGGTGAGTGGCTACCAATATACACATGGATCAAAAAATGCTTATCAAAACAATAAATTTTCCCTAAATTCCACTTGTATTTAACAACATCCGTGTATAACACTACCACTCACATTGAGTTAAGTTAAAACATTTTTTAATAAAATATTGGTTTTTTCCCATAAAATGTGTTGGGTGCATACTATACATTAACTCACATCAATGCATAATACTACCATGTGCCTAAAGTGCCTCAAGTCATACAAGAATTGATGCTCATTCTCCCCCTATCACAAGTTATCAGATAGTTGGATTTCTCGTTTCCTTTACATACACAATGAATTCGTTTTGGAATTTAATAAATGGGACCAACTTTTTATGTTTTATCTACAGAGTAACCATACCTCATTGACATAGAACAAAAATAGGTAAATTGATTCATATTACTTAATTTCTATTTTCAACAACTTAAAATTCAAAATTAAGCGTTATTTGATTGTTTTTTTTAATTTTTTTAAAACTTTTGCATGATGTGACCTTGACATTCATCTCACATCATCTTGTGGTGTTTTTATAAGTTGCACCATGCATAATGCTATGATACATTACCAACACACAAAAAGTTATTTTGAAACCTATACAGTAATTGTGCACTCTTCGATATGCTAATACATTATGGGTGTATCTTTAGTAGTGCCCCACATAATCTTATGTGCATCAGACATTCCTAAAATTACATACAATTTTTGTTCACTCTTTTGTGTGAACATAAATAGGAGGCAACAATATGAGTAGTGCCCCATAATATTTGGTGCATTGCTCACCCTCGGTAACTATTTCAAGGGATAGTGGTGTTCTTTGTCATTTGCAGTGCACTATAATATCGATGTAATAAAAAACATTATGGCACTTTAGTGACAATTCCCTCAAACAAACACTGTACACTGATTGTTAAATCATAGTTATTACTAATAAGGCAGCGTGGCTGCGTGTACTGTCTCCCCGAAATAACGGGGGGACCCATTGTTTGAAAACAGAATGGATGCGCGTGATCTGAACCGGATTCCGTGGTCGTACGACGAATATCCGATGTGCGTGACATGTTAGTCTGTTCGAATCCTGGAGCCAGGGAAGCCCTTTCAGGAAAAACACGGGGAAAAATCCGGTTCACAAAGACCATAAATTATTAAATACAAATATAAAATTATTAAATATAAATATAAAACATAAATTCAACTTACCCTTACCTAATGTCATTGAGTTAATTTTGATCTCAAAATATGTGAAGGCTACAATAACACTATAAAGTTATCAGCCAATGAAATGTAAGAAAAATCAGTTTTTTCTACATATTAAAAAATAAAATTTTGAGTTTGTTATGTTACACATTAAATTTTTTACAAAATTTTTAAAGTCAACCCAAATTAATAGAAAGTCAAAGTGAACTCATCACTATGTATACTGCCTGGGAAGCAGTACAATAATATTAGCGTGTGAGAATTTAAGAGTAATATTCATAATGCATTAGTTTGGAAAACATATAGTGCCATATCTGGTTGTGTATACATAAAATAAACACATCAATAAGTTTTATACATTTTTGTGAAAATTTTTTAAGAATATAATGAATATTATAAATAGTAATTTAGTATGGATGTTTTATTTTATAGACATATATGTCTAATGAAATTTTTAAATAAATTTGAGATATGGAAAATTATTTATACTAGGTCGACTTATATATTTTTGTAAGTGAGTTGTAGATGAGGTATTAATCTTACAAATAGTATTAATCTTACATATTAAATGAAAAAATTCTAAATTAAATTTGATTTATTTTTTAAATCAATTTGTTTATTAAACCTTCTACCATTAACTCATTAAATAATTCTAAATTGTATTATTATATATAAAAATAAGAGAAAAGAATTACCTCTAATTAAAGTGACCTTTGATCTTACAAATAGTGATATCATCTTTTATATTAAATTTGAAAACCTTATCATCTTATCTTCCAAATAGTAATATCATTTTTTTGTTTCTTTTAAATTGTGATTGTTTTTATTAAATCTTTGATTATGTTATGAAAATAATTCTAATTTTTTGTATTAAATATAAAAAGAAATAAACAAATACTTTCAATCAAACTGACAATAATATTTGTTAGTAGTAATCGCATAAAAGAAATAACATGTAGATTTTATCATTGAAAATGATTCATAATTCATTAAAAAATTTGAAATTACAAATTAATTTAATTTTTTTCAAGATATTGGTTGTAAATTCTTGTTAATTTTTCATATTCAAAATGAAGAAAAAAATGATTTTTCTACAGTATCAACTTTATTGAATTATTGAAACTTGGTGATTTCTAATAATTCATAAATATACTCATTATATATGTTTGAGAAATCACTAGTAATTATATTTATACTTTTATTATATAAGATTTTTTTGGTTAATAGTCTCTCTAAATACATATCATTATAAAATCTAATTAAAGTTGTGCCAATTAAAAATACATTGACACAATTGGGAAATTATAGAAAACTAAATTAAAATGATACATCCTTAACATACATGTTGAAATAAAACATGTACATATTACTATCCTTTTCCATCACCTTGATCATCTTCCTTGGAGGGTACCTTATATAAAATATATTTTAAAATTTAATTCATGACATGTTATAGTGATGCACAACCCTCATTATATACTAATAGGGTGTAAGAAGTGTAATTGTTCATACGCCCATGATATACGTTGAACTATACTAATTTATTGATTATTCACATATATCTAATCCTATTGCAGGTATATTAAAAGTCATCCCCTCTTGCAATGCCATGTGCTTGAAGCATTGGTAAATACAAGTATCTTGAGCTTCAATTCTTCATTTTCTCATGTAGATTCATCTTAAGGTGGATTCATCCACTTGGTAAGGTACATGTTGACATATAATAGATGTGCAATTATGAATTTTAAGAAACTCTCCTTTGTTAGATTAGATAGAGTAATAGATTAAATCGTATTTGATGAAACTCCTAAATTTTCATGGTCTTTAGATAGTAAATAATTTCCATTTCTAGGATTTTGTGCTATTATAGAGAAATTTCTTGAGGATGAGACATTATTATCATTATTCCCCAAATCTATCACATGACTACTCATATTAGTATGAACACCCATGAGAGATTCATAAATCTCATGCACATTAGCAACACCCTAATTCAATTTTACAATATGGCATTTCCTTAATAGGAAAATGTCCTTGACCATGTTCATTATTCATCATATTCCATATTTCCAAGTGTTTGACAATCTTGTTCCCTTCACTAGAAACATTGTTACTCAATTGTATATAAGTATTATGCGCATTATTAATATTATCCATTGAATCCTAAACAATATTATGCTCATTATCAACTCCAATATCCAACATACAAACATTACTAATAGGTGCAACACCTTGCAACTCATTTCTAGGAGCACCTTGTGTGCCTATACTTCCTTTTTTTATCCCATACAAGTTCCATGTAGAGGGAAGTTTTGAAAAAGATCCAATGTGAACAGGTAGTTCACCAACAAAAGATGGAAGCATTATGTTATGCTTGGCATCCGGGCCTTTCAAAAAATAATTCGTTTATAAAATCATTTCCTTTGTTGGTACCAAATAATTTTCTTATAAAATTGTTGCAATGTCATAATTAAAATAGAGTGACCCTTTTAAAATAGAAACAATTGAAGATGCAAGTGATTGAATTTCCTTTCTTTCCAAATACCATATTTGATGGTTTTACTTTATTATTCTTTGATTCACTACCTTGATGTTCATGTTTAAATATCATTCTTTTTCTCTCTTATTCCAAACATAGAAGAACATGTATGACTTCTAGTATAATACTACTTTCTCACTTACTTGATATATTTGATTATCATCAAGAACATATCGATTCCACTAGATGTACGAATGAAGTAGTAGTAATGAATAGAATTTGATCTTGAGCCAGGATGCACTAGAGCACAATCTAGGGTATCTTTAAAATCCCCTTCATGTAGACCACTCACATAAGGTTTCATATCTACTGCAAGCCCAAACTCAACATTTTTATTAATTATTTCCCAAAATCATGCTAGAATGAAGCAGGGATGATTTTAGGGGCTAAATTTCGCTCATGGGCTAATTTTCCATGGTTTTTCCAAAAATGAGATTCGTTATTTTAAAAATGATTCGCCCAAATTCTATAGGATAAAA
>JZKD02S2141441.1:439780-455534 GCA_000966675.3 Picea glauca
TTTTGGGATCTTTCAAACATTGAAATTTTGAAGAGATGGAGGCGACACCTCTAGGTACATTCAGTAAAAATTTCATAAGTTGATTCACTATACTTTAGGAGATATACCCTATGGAAGTTAAGGTTCTTGAATGCTCCTGAAATCAATTTCAAATAGGTATGTACGTTTGGAATTTTCACTATAAATTCTTTTATGGGACTCTTCAGACTATGATAATTTTAAAAAATAGAGGAGACATACATAATTACCTTAGGTAATAATTTTATATGTTGGTTTGTTTTACTTTCTAATATATTCCCCATGGAAGTTATATTTTTTGAATGGTCCTAACATCAATTTCAAACAGGTCAGTTTGGAATTTTCACTATAACTTATTTTCTGGGACTCTTCACACTATGAAATTTTTACATAACATAGGAGACATATGTAAGTACCTTAGGTAAAATTTTAATATTTTCTTTTGATGTAATTCATGTGATACGCTCTGTGAAATTTAGGGTTTCTAAATGGTCCTGAGATAATTTTCAAACAATTTGGTTTGAAATTTTCATTATAATTTTTTTTTAGGACTCTTCAGACTATGAAATGTTTACAGAATAGAGGAGACATACATAAATGCCTCAGGTAAAAAATTCATGATCATATTTGAAAAATTAGATACATGGCATGTTGTGCAAGTTCATTCTTGGGAAGAGGTCCAAAATAACAAGCTTTGGGAATGATACCATTTGGAAATTCAAATTTTGGTCAGGCCTTGTAAAGGTAGAAGTAGTGATAAGACTTGGTGAAGGAATATTCAATGGTTATACATGGTTAAGGAAGAAGAAATGAGAAGACCTGGTGAAGGTAGAAGTAGCCAAAAGACTCAGTGAAGGTTGGTGCACCTCACATAAAGATATGGGTGTATCTTGCTAAGATGGTGATTAGAAGTGGGGATTAGTGTCTAGAAAGATTTGTAAGAGTAGGTTGGTTCCTCTCAAACAAATATATTGGTGTCTCTTTCTATGTTGGTACTTAGCGGTAGGAATTGGTGTATACAAAAATCTCTAAGAGTATTGGTACTTAGCGGTGGGAATTGGTGTATACAAAAATCTCTAAGAGTATGTCAGTGCCTACCAGAATTTGTAATAGTGGGGAAAGGTGTCTCAATAGTTTGGTTCCTACAAATATTTGTAAAAATAGGTTGGTTCCTACAAATAATTATAAAGAGAAGTTTTTTTTCTTTCTCCTGAAAGGGTTTCCACATAAATCATGTGTTTCTTTTTCCACAATTAATAGATCTCATATGTGATTGTTTTATTATGGTTGACGAATGTTTGGAAAAGTAAACGAATTTCTTATATTGATTCACCCCCCCATTAGTTAAGTATGTGCTAAAAAATTGGTGTTAGAGAGGGTTCCTTTGAAAACAATCTAACCACTTGAAGTTAAATCTCAGGAGCGCACATGGCCAGTCAAGAAGTTTTCTCCACAAACACGGATTCATTATTTTACAAAACTAACCATGCCTTCTGGAGCATCAAAATGCAAACTTCTTTAATGGTTCTTGGTTTTGATATTTGAAAATCATGCATTAATTATTATAAATCCCCAACAACTACAACAATAGATGTGATCGAGACGAAGCCTAGTGAAAATAATTCAAAAGAAATGAATTGCATATGTTATCACCATTTATTCACACACCTAGCCCAGAAGGCAAAGGATTACCGATATGCATCATCATATTCCATGTATCACTTGTCATACACACTTTCACATCATAATTCCCTTGCATAGCTTAGGAAACCTCCTTTTTTCTGAAGTTATTTCACTTAATTAAAGTCATAATCCCCTTTTATGAATTTTCCTCTCTTTATTTTATTTAAATTAAAGGAGAAAATCAAATTAGTGGTTAAAATTGATTTGGTTAAATATAACATTTTATTATTTTGGCCATATATCAAGGATAACCGCTATTTTTCCTATAAAATAAAGAGAGCTATACCATTTCCATAAATGAATTTTCATGAGAATACAAAGATTCTACCAAAATTTGTATTGACCTTTTATCTTCATCTCATCGTAGCTACTTTTATCTAAGAGGAGAATCTAGCTAGTGCTACCACACATACAATAAATAAAGAAGAAACTCCCCATAGAGAGTCCACCAGAGGAAATTTGTCTTCATCATTTTCTTCATAGGTGTTGTGTATTTATCTAGGTACTATACATTATCTTGATTCTTTACATCTTCTTGTTATTCAAGTAATTTTATATGGAATGAATGTTCTATTTTTGAATTACATATATCTAAAGGAATTTAATCACTAGAGAACTAGGGTTTCTTGTGTTCTCACCCACTTTGTTTTGTAGCTTTGACACAACCAAAAAGTTTGAAGATATGATCACCCTTGCTACACATTTTCACCAATAGAATGATGACTCCACTAGGGATATAATGTTTACTCATGATCCTTGGTTGTGGGTGTGTGGTACACATTTATTCTCTCATTTTTATTGTGTTTTATTGAGTTTTTTGTGTGTTTTTACACTCCTGTATTTTTTTTTATGTTTCACAAGTTACTAGTGATGATAATCAACTTAGGAAACCCTCAAATATGACGCCACATATCTTCTGTAGAACAATTTTCCCAACACACTTTTTGGCCCTTTTTTTCTACCATTGGTCAATGCATAAATTGGGAAGTTTTCTGCCACTGTTCAATGCACTTTCTAACCAGTTTTCTGCCACTGGTCAACTCACTTTTTGGGCCCTTTTATATCACTACTCAATGTTATTTTTTGGCATTTTTCCACCACTGATAAATGCACATTTCTAGGTTTTTCCTAATGATCAATTTTTTTAATTTACTTTCACTTTTAGTGTTTTATTTTATTGTTGTAGGTGCTATTTAGGGCCTACATTTGCCCATAGTTTGATTATTTATTAAGTGTTTTAAAAACCCTAACTAAACCTTATGGATTTAGCAGAAATCCCAAGGGGGTTTTGATCCTTTTTCCTCAATAGATTTCTTGAGGGTTTGGCTCTTTATTTGTTGTTGCAAATAGGTTATATCTCTACCACTTGATTTTTTTCCTCCCCCTTTAGTTTTTTTTCTTGATTTTCATACCATTAAAAGTGCATCCAAAAGAACAAAGAGAAGCATATAGGGTAGGACCTTAGGTTTGGTTTAATTACACATAGTTCTTTTCTAATTTCTACATCCATTGCCTTCCATTAGATTGTTGTTGTGTAACCTTGAGTATCTTGTTATTACATACCAGAACAATTAGTGAAGAGAGAGACCATTTAGTCCTTTTATTTTTACTTACCAATATGGGTTTACCATTGCAATCTAGATACATCATTGGAAAGAAAAGTTTGCATGGTTAGATTTTTTATTTTTCTTGAAACACATTTTTTGTTTTTCAAGAAGAAAATCCATCCCTTAGTAAGCTTTATTAGGTTGCTTTCATCCATAGAAATTGATTTTACACACTTTATTTTCAAAGTTCTTTATTTTCAACAAGTTATTTTTGTCATCAACAATTTACTTTCAAGCGTTTAAAACCAATTTCACAAACTCATAAAGACACCAAAGAAACCTGAAAATAGGAAACTTGAATAAGATTGAAACTCAATCCCCCTTGGACACCATTTATCCCTCAAGGAGACAGTCCCATAGGTTGAAATACCTTCACCCAAAGTTTCCCAACCGACCTGCCCTTGTATCAACTTGATAAGGAGAGGTCCTTAACCTTAGTCATTCTTCCTTATCTAGCTCCTCAGATTCGAAACTCCCATCCCTTTTGTGAGGTACTAGTATAGCCACATCTCACCATATACCTCCTTCACCAGGACCATATCTTTCTAGTTATCCCATGGATGTAACTACCCCAACCATATTGATTTTCATGTTTGGATTGAGTATCCCAACCTAAGTCAGTTGATCAATGACCCCATTAACCATGATCCCAACTAGCCCACCATGCCCACGAAGTTACCCTTTGACATACCAAAGTTTGAGGGAAGGTTAGGAGAAGACCCTTCCACCCATGTGATGTCATTCTTCCTATGGTGTTCATAGAACTCCATAACGAAAGAATTTGTAACATTACTTATTTCCCAAAGAACCTTGATGGGTGTCAATGCAAAGTGGAACATAGACAAGATAGGAAACTCTCACTAGAATTTAGAGTCGATCGCAAAGGTATTTCTCGCATTCTTCCAGTTACCTGTTCACCGTAACCTGGGAATTGAGATCCTTACCTTGTGTTTCCAGACCACAACCACCCACATCTTGAACCACATCCATGAGTGGTGCATATGGTGTGGCTTGTGTAAATCCAATCTCAAAAACATATTCCTCAAGGATTTGTTTCTAAAATCCTTCCTTCCTTACACCACCAAGGATGTCACAATGATATTGTCCAAGAATGAGGAAGAGGCCATACAAAAGGAGAAATAGTATGAATTTATCTACACTCAATATGGGTATCTATACACCATCCTCCCTGATGCCCCTCGTTCCTAATTAGCTGACTTAACCACTCTAGACACCTCCCATGTAATAAATGGTCTCATTGTCTCTATCTCTCTAGCATGTCCACCAAAAACACCTATACATAGTGGATATGCCTCTCCTTATGATGGGTCCCCCAATCCTTATAGATACCTGAATCCACCTCTTTTCGATGTGGAGCGGGAAGACCCGGGGTTCAACATTAATTCACCAAAAAAAAACTAAAGATATTGACACTTTCAGCATCACTTGTAAGAAGGTGAAGTCTCACCTATGGTATGTATGGGGATTATAAGAACCAAGTTTTTGTAGTCAAAAAAGGATATGATGCATTAATTCTTACCAGTCTGCTTAACATTCATTTATTATAGAATTTAACATATGTGTAGAACCAACATATAGCATATTCATATTAACCATTCATTCATTAAGTATGTGACATAATCAAAGTAGTATACAAACACATCAAAACATACATAATGAAACCATAATTAACTTGGTTCACCCCAAACTAGGCTATGTCCACAATGACAGGATTTTATATTATTATTCAACAACATTTCTTACAAAAGATGCGCACTGTGCTCATACATGATAATCCAGTTCTACCCAATATGTTTTGATTAATTGGTTTGGTTGTTATTGATGTCAACCCTTGAAGCAAGTCCAGTATCAAATTCTAGTAGCCCCAACATTATGATTAAGGGACTTCAGTTTGATTGATGTATAATGGTATGTAGTTTAATATATTTATAGGTAAGACTATTCTACATGGAAAGTACATGTCATGCCATTTTTGGTAATATGTAGAATGTCACATAACTCCTCATGGTTACATATTTATGGACTGGTGAAGTGGAGAACCCTCATGATTTCTCTAGAAGGTCAAAGAAGTCAAATTAATTCTAGAATCTCCTAGAAGAAGTTGACTAGTCAAGTGAGTGAAACTAGGAGTTAGTCATGGATTAAGTTGTTGCAATAAGAAAATAATTAAAATAATTTAGCTGCAACTAGAAGTGAATAATTTACTATTTGTAGAAAATTGAGTTAGAAATGGACAAGTGGTTAGAAGTGGGTTAGCCCTAAAAGAAGGAAAGTGGGTTAACTTGGTTAGAAGGTAATCCCTTGAGGAAGCTACATGGAAGTGTAAATAAAAGAGAAAATCTCTCCCATTAGCACCTATTGAATATGATTGAATATCTATTTTGTGAAAGGTTATTTGGGAAGGTATTATTGATAGAGAAAAGTGTGGTAGGAAAAGTGCAGCAGAAAAATCACGGCAGGAAAAGTGCGGAAGAAAAAGAGCGGAAAAAAAATTGTGGCAGAAAAAGTGCGGCAAGAAAAGTGCGACAGGAAAAGTGCAGCAGAAAAACCGTGGCAAAAAAATCACAACAACAAACCCATGGTAGCAGAACACTGCAAGAAGAAAACATGTATGGTTTTCATATGTGTAGTGTTGAATTTATGAATCTGGTTGAGGGTTTTCCTTGTAATTTTTTTGGATTCCCTCTTGGAAGTTTAGGGCTTGTTGTAGAGTTGATCTGAGGCAGATCTACTAAATTTTAGTATTGGTTCATGTTTGATGGATTTTGGTTGAGGGATGTTGTTGGCATAGGGTCAGATCCAGGGTTCAACGCTTCAACAACACACCAAAAACACCCTAACTATTGGCCCTTTCGGCAACACCTGTGAAGAAGATGAAGTCTCACTCGAGGTAGAGGTAGGGGTGGTTGCAGGACTGAGATATCTGGAACCTAGATGGGATACAGATCTTTGATTACAACACCTTAACATAGCACTTAGAAGTTGTCATTCATTAGCATTTATCCTTTGTATACAACACAAATAAACCCTAATTATAGAACAACACAGTATTCAATAGGATCCAACACAATCAAGCACTAAGCACATCAAAATAGATTCAATCTAGTACTTATTTACATCACCAAGAACTAAGCTATCATATCAGATACATCTAAACATACATTACTACTCTAAGCATAAATCATATGAACAATAAAACAACCATAATGCACAAATAAACCACAACAAAGGATGTACGTGGTTCACCCCCATCCTGGGGCTACATCCACCAACTCTTCTTCTCTTTATTGTATTATGTCAATCATCTACATGCACAGGGCCACAAGATCCTACTCTGTTTAGGAAAGGAGATCTATGCAGACTTCGCCAAATCCTCCTTCCCCGAGATAGGTTACATCAAAAAGCCTTTACACAGTCACTTGCACTTAGCCTTGCAATCCTCACACAATATGCACAAAGAATTTACAACTATTACTTGCACTTAGCATAACATCACACACAGAGTTCTCGTGTCTAGTGTATTAGCACTTAGCATGGCACCCTTTGCTTACAATACCTAGATATCTATTTATACATTACAAAATAGGCCTAATAATGGGTAAACCCATGGGCCGTAATCCCCATACCCGTTACATAAGCCCAAAAACAAAAAATCCCTAAACAATGGGTCAAGATCTCGTGATCTCCACTTCGACTTGCGCTCCACCTTCGACAGCCTGTCGAAGTCCAAAAATAGGTCTAACTTGAAGAAGGATCTCTAATACTTGGTCAAGGGCCAATAGGCCCCCAACACTCACCTTTGACTTGTCTTGAGTCACTCTGCTCTGGGTAATTATGCCTCAAATGCCTCGATCTTGGATCAGGATGCTTCGACCTATTGCTTCGCCAAGGCCTCCCACTCATTGAACTCTTGAATAACTTACTCATTCACAGGTCCCTCTAAGCACTGTTCTACTGAAGTGACTACATGTTCGAACTCTTCTCCTTGGTGTTTAGTCTCCTCAAACAGTTGGCAAGATTCATCTTGGACTGGCTGGAGCCTCTGAGTCACTTCCATGACTTTGCTCTGTATGGCCTGTTGCTGAGCAGTGCACTTTTCCTGGGATCTTTTCATTCTCTCAATTGTTGATAGGAGCTTCAACTATGCCTGTACTGTCGTCGCTTACTACTTTTCCTCCTGGAGTTGTGACTCCAGTGTCTTTAGTTCAGGGTCCTCAGTAAGTTACTCATAAGTCTGCATACTTCTACTGTTAAGTTGTTTAAATTCCAAATCTAATGCTCTGATCCTCTCACATATGCTCCAGGAAGTGGCTTCTATTTGGTCTCACACATCCTACGAAGTGCTTGGTACTATTTGTATCTCTAGATCTGTTATTCTCTATTGAAGCTGTTGGATGGCTTCAAGAAGCTGTGTTGCTTGATGCTCTATTGGGTCTTCCTCCTTTTTCTCTAAGCCCATCACAGAGTGAAGTTCTCTGCTGACTGCTTCTTTTACTCCAACCTTCTTAGCGAGCATTTGTTCTTTCTCATGTTGGATCTGCTCTTTCTCCTCTTCAAACTTTGTTTGGAGGTTGTCCTTATCTTGCTGCACAACTCGACGTTTCTCTATCACTTCCTCTTGTTATTTATTCAAGGACAATGTGGCATGTTTTATTTCTTCTTGTGCGGGATGAAGGCGAGCTTCAGTCGCATCATCTAGTCTGTGGAGTTGGGTAGGATCATCTCCCAACTCTATTTCTTCTGATGGTGGGGCTGCAGTGGAAACTGTGCAACTGGAGTGAAGGGTTTGTTGTACCCATCGCAGTTTTTCTTCAATTATTTCATACATGGTCTCTTGCTTAGCTTCATTTCTCTACAAAAAATCTTCTGAGGTGTCTGATACAACTACGATGATGAAGTCGAAGTCATTGAGTGTGAGTGCATTCTACAACTTGGTCTTACTAGATTTCGAGTTCTTCTGCGATGTGGGTTTCATGGGAGAAACCTTTCTTTTGTTAGATGGCTCTGTGTCATCAGGGGGATTCTGTGTTGTTGTTAATTGACCTTTCTTCTACTGATATTCTTTTCCATTGTTCTCTTCTTTGTCTACTTCATCATCACCTCCTCCGCTAGGTGATTCTGAAGCAGTCTCTTCGGATGCGTTGTTCATCTTCTGTAACTCTTCTTCCTTCTTCCTTCTACTAGTTATAGGTGTATCATGACCTTTGTGAGTGACCATTGGGCTTTCGATTAGTTTGGGGCCAAACAGTTCTGCGGGGTCAACAGGGATAAGGAGCTCTGCAAGCCATTCCTTAGTTATTTCTTCTAGGTCCTCCTCTATGAGTTTGTAATAACTCTGTAGTACTTCTTTGTGTTCGTCTCCGTGCGTAGTGATATAGATAAAAATTTTGTCTGTGTGGAAATTCACAAATGGAATGAACCTGTGTAGGGTGTTCAACGTCATACGAGGGAAAACCTCAATAGCCCTCTTTAACTATAGGTAGTAGATGTGGACCACCGCGTTTGACTGCCATTTTTTTCCCATATCGCTCGAATACCAGAGCATGGTGAAATTCACGACTAAGGGTTCGTATGACTTTATTTCAGGGAAATTCACAACTTCTGGCATCTCCCAAGCAATAAATGTGATGAGGATTAAAAGATAACTAAAATGGAACTCATAGTCCTAATCCTAAGCTTCGTGACATTCTTGTTATAACTGGTTAACTAAGTACTTTTCCCAGTTCATTTTTATCCCCTCCATGCATTTTTGTGCGAGGTCAACAACAAACCCTTTGACTTGCATGGGTTTGTTCTTCTGGACTAGCTTACCAGTAATCAAATGACAAGCAAGGCACACTGTGCCATTCTGGATGGAGGCTACCTTGTAGCCTCTCTTCCCCTTCCCCACATCGTTGTAGGTATCTTTAATCTTATGAACCAGGGCGCGGTCTGCAGCCTTCCCTGGGTAAAAGTCTTGCAGGTCTGGTCCTTGCATGCTCAATCCAGTGATCTGATGTTTCAGCTCTAGATCGATGGTGATGCATCTGTATATCCACAAGTAGATTCCATGGAAGCTTTATAACAGGAGATGAATGCATGCATTAAACTTCTAGTGGCTTCCAAAATGGGTTATTTTCATCACGTTCAGAATGGTGGAATGCGCGAGGTCCGTAGTCCATTTTTGGGGGATTATCCTCGACTTCTTCCCCTTCGTCCTAGTCAAATACCTATGAGGGGAAAGCATGCTGAAGTTCTTTAGATCCCCTAGGTTGAAGTCAATTATATTTAATGTCATGTTCTTATCCAGCTGTGTTTTAACTGCACGTATCCCCTTCGGGAGGTATGTAATAACCAAGGTGTAGTCGAAGTCCCTTGGGACACTATAATGATTCATTGCATCGACTAGAGGCATGATGTAATCAGGCAGGATGGATGGGATTAAATTCACATTCGCTAAGTCATCTCAATGATTGGACATTTTCTCGGTCGTAGCTTGGGATGGTCCAGATCCGCGAGCAGTTGACGATGAGGCTTGCACTCCTCTCGTCGATGAGGCTTGAATTACGATGGGCATCACCTTCTTAGCTATAATTTCTATTAGAACTTCTTCAAAAGACTTTTATACGGCACTGAGTTCATCTGACATGCATGCTTGAGATCAGATAACTCAGGTCGATGAACAAATTCTCAATGCAATAGAATAGGTAGAGAAGTCTTAGTAAGCACAACACAGTAACAATGAGTTCTCTTGTTGTCTTGGATACAATTCACGAAAGTGTTATCGACGCAACAGTCGATGGAATAAGTAGACAATGATGTAATAGATCCCTTCAATGGAAAAGAGGCCTTCATCAATGCAATTATGTCCGTTATGGTGCGGTCCCAACAGTCCGATGGTGAGATTTCTGATCATAACTAATGTTCTGACCATTTGGGAATGTCAATCTAATGGTTATAATGCCTCCAATGGTCATATCGCTTTGCCATGGAGAATTTCCATTCTGAGTTTCTTTGATATTCTGGCGAAGTTCAAATTTTGGAGACCTTCCTTCTGTGAAGTCTTCTCTGGAACATCCTGTAATTTCTCTAACTTTTCTTTCTTCTTGTTGAGCTTTCTATCCTTATTCCCTGTGATCTACATCTCGATATTCCTCTTTCCATTTTTATTCTTATCTCCTCTTGGCATAGTAACTTCGCGTTGTTCATGGTCTTTCCTAGGGTTCAAGGCCAATACTTCTTCTCTGTCTGGGGTAGGTGTTCTACTCTCCTTTACAAATAGGTGTTTCAAGTCTTCTTGTGTTCTTTCAACTTCAACATCTAGATTTATGGTCCTTAGTATCTTCGATTGGTTTTCTTGTTCTTCCAGTAAGTGTGCTATTCTCTTATCCATGAACTCTCTTAGTTGTTTCTTTTTATGTTCTAGATCTTCTTCTTCTTTTCTTCGGGTTTGATCTTTCTCAATCCAAGTTTTTCCTAGTACTATAGCAAATGGGGCATTGTTCTCAACAAACTTAACGATCTCAAATTCTTCTCTATCGAAGTGCCATGAGCACTCATAGATTTTTTGGGTAACTCTTCCACATAGGGTTATCAACTTTCCTCTAAATAATCCTATTCCTCCCAATGAAGGAATCATAGCAAGATTTCCCAAAATTTCCCAAGTTCTTTCTTTCATAATATTCACCCATGTTTCCTCATCCACAACACAGTCTATGTCGAAGTCTCCTATTCTTGTTTCTATGCACTCTTTCTCTTTGAATATCTCTGATAATTTGATATCTCTGTGATCTTTCAAGGTTTCTTTCATTTGTAGTAATACAATCTTTGATTCTTTCTAGGGTTTTTCCATGGTCTTAGTTTCTTGTCCTTCCTTAGGGTTTTCTTGTCTCATATTCAATCTTTCAACCTTAGCAATCATTCTAGGGAAATCTAGAACTTCATGGCCCATAGATTTACAACAAAGACAAATAGGTCTTCTACTAGAGCATTCGTTAGCAAGGTGTCTCGGTCTTATGCAACTGTAACAAAGAGTTAATCCTCTCTTTCTCTTAAATGATCCCCATTCTTTCTTGTACTGTGTACTAGGATCATAGTAGATAACTTGCAAAAACTTCTTTCTAGGATCATGCATCCATTTGTTAGTCCAAAAATTATTTCTATGCATATGAATAAGATATCTTTCATTATTTCTATCAGATCTACTCATATCAAACCTTATTTCTTCTAGTTGTGCCCTAGTTTTCAGACTAGGAAAAAATTGATCAAACATACCTAGATCCGTACTCTTGAAAAAAAAATCAGTTATCTTACCTTTAACAGAGAACAAATCTTCTAGATCTTACCTCTTTTTGACAAAATATTTCACTAATCTTACCTCTTTTCTTCAGATATGATTCCTTTCTTAGCACAAAGCTTTGCAAGTCAAGTAGAATACTGTGCACTTAAAGCAACAGATTTACGCACAAATATTTCTTTATTTTCCTCAATTCCCAACAATCATAGTTTCAGGTCCCGAAAAAAAAACCATTTGTTGGCACAAGGGTAGACCCGGGGTTCAACGCTTCAACAATGCACCAACAAAATCCTAACTATTGGCCCTTTCGGCAACACCTGCAAAGCAGATGAACTCTCACCTGAGGTAGAGGTAGGGGTGGTTGTAGGACTTTGATGTATGCAACCTAGCTGAGACACAGATCTATGATTACAACACCTTAACAAAGCACTTAGCAGTTGTCATTCATTAGTATTTAGCCTTCGCATACAATGCAGATAAACCCTAATTACAACGCATTGCAGTATTCAACAAGATCCAACACATTCAAGCACTAAGCACATCAAAATATATCATATATGGTATTTATTTACATCACCAAGCACTAATCTATCATATCAGATAGATATAAACATACATTATTGCACTAATCATAAATCATGTGAACAATAAAACAACCATAATGCACAAAGAAACCACAAAACAGGATGTATATGGTTTACCTCCAGCCCGGGGCTACGTCCACCAACTCTTCTTGTCTTTATTGTCTTTTGTTAATCATCTACATGCACAGGGCCACAAGGTCCTACTCCACATAGGATAGGAGATCTACACACACTCTACGATATCCTCCTTCCCCGAGATAGGTTACAACACAAAGACTTTACACAATATCTTATACTCACTTGCACTTATACCTGCAAGCCTCACATAGTATGCACAAAGAATTTACAACTATTACTTGCACTTAGCATAACATCACACACATAGTTCTCATGTCTAGTGTCTTATCACTTAGCATGGAACCCTTTTCTTACATCGCCTAGCTATCTATTTATACATTAAAAAAGAGTTCTAAGCATGGTTAAACCCATGGGTCGACATCCCCATACTCGTTACATAAGCCCAAAACCCCAAAATCCCTAAACAAGGGGCCTAGATCTCGCGAACTCTACTTCCACTTGTGCTCCACCTTCGACAACTTGTGGAAGTCCTAAAATAGGTCTAACCTGACCAAGGATCTCCAATACTTGGTCAAAAGGACAACAAATGTTGTTGAATTTATTGGTATAGGTAGAGGTTGTATACTAGTGAGGTTCCAGCACATGGTTTGAGGTACATACTTGTGGTATAGTGTTTGAGGTATATGTGATCATATCAGATTGGTTGATGAGTATAAAATGATAGGTTTCTCAGTGACATATTTAAAATAACAGGTTGTGACATATTCATTTTCTAGATTTGGCACTTATATTTTAGGCTGAAAGGATGGGCCAGGGATAGGTGGTTCCAGCCACCTTCCAGTTGTATCTGGAGAACATAAGGGATTGTAGCCTCCTTCTGGTTGTAGCCAGAGAATTGGGGAGCTGGAGATTCCATTAGGTTGTAGCCTGAAAATAGGGGGTTAGAGCCTCCTTCCAGTTGCAGTTGGAAAACAAAGGATGTTGATTCTTCCAATGAATTTAATTCTTAAAGACAATTAAGAAAAATCATTATGCGGTTTTCTCCTACATTGGATTTCCACATAAAAAATACTAGTGTATTGTGTATGTGTATGATTGTTCATTTGTTCATGGTTTATTTACTTTGTACTTATTGGATGATAACTCTATATTGATGATAAAGATAAATAACACTTTCATACTGTGGTTAAAATGATTAAAAATCTCTACTACTGATTCACCTCCCCTCTCAATAATCCAACAATTGGTATTAGAGCAGGTTCCTTCAAAAATTAGTTTAACCATTGAAAGGTAGATCATGGAGAAAAGAAATATGTATAAAAAATGAATACCACAGTTTGATGGAAAAAAGTATGCATTCTGGAGCATAAGGATGAAAACATATGTACATGCACAGGGATTTGAAGTTTGACAATTAGTTATAGATGGATACAAAGAACCAACACTTCCACCAACAAATTACAATGGAAAGAAACTCAGTCTAAATAATTCAAAATCCACAAATGCACTTTTGGATGGTGTTTGTGATTCCGTATATACAAAATTTATACATTGTATCTCCGCTAAAGAGATTTGGGACAAACTTCAAAATATTTATGAAGGAGATTCAAAAGTCAAAGAAGCAAAACTTCAAACTTACAGAGGTCAATTCAAACAAATAAAGATGAAGGAAGATGAGAATATTGCAGCTTACTTCTTATGAGTTGATGAAACTATGAATGTAATCATAGGATTTGGAGAAGAAATTGAAGAATTTTTAATTGTTCAAAAGGTACTAAGATCTCTTCCAATGAGATTTGTTCCTAAGATCTCAGCACTAGAAGAAAGAGTCGATCTAGACTCAATAAACATGGATGAACTACATGGAATCTTCACAGCCTATGAAATGAGAACTCAATAGGAAAATCCAGGTATAAAATTAGAATCATTCAAAGCATTCAAAATTTCAAAGAAAAAGTGAAATAAAAAATAAAAGTAATATAGAAACAACAGTGACATCTTGGAAGACAATGAAGAAGTGGCCAACTTTGTCAGAAGATTGAAAAAGGGAACCGACGGTACATATAAAGGTAAGCTTCCATTGATTTGTTTTAACTGTGACAGTATTGGTCATTTTTCTAACAAATGTCCTCATATGAAAAATAAAAGAAATAATGAAGATGATTCAAATAGAAGACAAACATATAAAAAGAACCAAAAATAAAGTCTTCAAGAAAAAAAATTCACCAAAGAAGACAACTTCTCAGCAGATGAAGATGAAGTCAGTGAAAGTCAGAAAGAAAGAGTTCTATTCATGGCAATATAATATTCTGATAAAAAAGACACTGAAGAAGAATATGAAGAGGAATAAGTTGACTACTAAAAAGAACTATTGAGTTGTATAGAAGTTATAAAAACATAAAATAACAAAAACAAAAAGCTCCAAGAAGAACTAGACAAGAAAGAAGACACTCAAGAACTAGAGCATATAATCATGGAATTGAAGGTTCAAATAGAAGAATATAAAATAATTGAAGAAGCACTCAAATAACAATTAGAAGAAAGAGACATGATCATCGGAAATTTGGAAGCAAAGATTGTCACATTGAGAAAGGATCTTCAAAATAAAAATATGCAGAACAAATCAAAAGTTTTGGATGACATTATCAACGGTGAAAGGCCTAATCATGACAAGTCCGAACTTGGATACAATAATATAGAAAATGGATCAAGCTCCAAAATGACATATCAAGAAACAAATCCAAAAATATATGCAGAAAAAATGAAAGGGGATAGGAAGTTCTACAAGGAAGATCATAGGGACACTCCTCCACTGAGAAGATTCAGTTTTTAGAATCTACGAAATTCCGAAACAAGCAGGCCTCAAGAAGAAGAAGGATTCATAAGAGTAAATCCTTTCAAAATATCTTCAACTCCCAAGTATCAAACTATCTTTTTTGGTTTATGTTATGCATGCAATAATTTTGGACATAAAGATGTAAATTGCAGAGATAATATTAGGAACATAAACAACTTTGAAAGTCATACACAAAATTGTTATCCAAGAAGGCCTAGTGAAACATAGAGAATAAGCTACAAGTTTGAATCATTGAGAACTGAAGTGGAATGATACAAGTGCAACAAATTTGGACACATGGCCAATATTGTAGAATGACAGATCCTCCTAGAGAATCACAACATAATAACAATAGTCACAGACATGAACCTCATAAGAGAAGATGGATAAGAAAGCAGAATCAATATAGCAATGAAAAATGCACTCGCTTTACAAGATAAGAATAAGAAATGTGTTTGGTATGTTTCTAGTGGTTTCTCAAAGCAATGAAGACAAGTTTCTAACATTGATAAAGGAAAGAGATGGATCAGTCTCCTTTGGAAATGATGACTCACCTAGAATCATTGGAAAGGGTGCAGTCAGAATTGGAAACAAGGATACCAAGGTAGAAAATGTTCTACTATTGGAAGATATGAAACATAATATTCTAAGT
>JZKD02S2141441.1:455544-491218 GCA_000966675.3 Picea glauca
TTGGGGTCGACAGGGATAGACTCGTCGAGGGAGGGCCTTGATGTATCCCCCATCAACAACACGAAACAGACGTAGAGGTGTAATTGGTAGATCAAATGGAGACGGACTGACACAGAAATGCCAACAATATCCCCCTTTGTCATTTATGGAAATCATGCTATGAAACACATAGTCCACCAGGCATAGAAAGAATTATCTCCTTTCCTGCAACTCTCCCAGGAATAGAAAGAATTATCTTCCTGTCTACAACTCCCCCCCTTTGACATCAATGGAAAAAGTATGCTCCCCGTGAACTTGTGATTCTCCTTAAGAAATTAGTGTCTTGGTAAGATGGATATTACTCCCAATTGCATGTCCCTTAATTTTTTCTAACAACAAAAAATGCTCAAATACAGTAAAATAAAACTATAGAAGAAGTATAAACATTATCAACAACTAAACAAAATAATCAGTCTCTATCAATACTGATAGCCTTTGTATCCAACCTAAGAAATGGTACATCTCCAACAATAGTCAAATGTGGTATTGGTCGACCTCAGTGAATCCAAGTCGATTCAACAAGAAATAGTTGATTCAACAAGAAGACCTAGGGGTAGACCTAGGGTTGAATTCTCCAACAACGCACCAACAAAACCCTAACTACCATCCCTTTCGGAAACACCTTTGAAGCAGATGAAGTCTCACTCGAGGCAGAGGCACAGGTGGTTGTAGAACTATGGTGTCTACAACCTTAGCTAGGACATAGATCTGTGATTGTAATACCTTAACAGAGTACTTAACATTTATAGTTCATTAGTATTTATCCTTTGTTTATAGTGCAGATAAAACCTAATTACAACACAATGCAATATTCAATAAGATCCAATGCATTCAAGCACTAAGCACTAGGAAATAGATCAGATCTAGCATCTTACTCACATTACTAGGCACCAAGATATCATATCGTATCCCTCTAAGAATACATTATTACACTAATCTTAAAACACATAAACAATATAGCAACAATAATTCATAAAGCAACCTCAACACAGGATATACGTGGTTCACCCCCATCCCAGGGCTATGTCCACCAACTCTTCTTCTCCTTTATTGTCTTCTGTCAATCTTCTACACGCACAGAGCCATAAGATCCTACTCCTCATAGGACAAGATATTTGTGCGCACTTCTCTAGATCCTCCTTCCCTGAGCTAGGTTACAACACAAAGCCTTTACATAGTCTCTTATAGTTACTTGCACTTAGCCTTGCAAGTCTCACACAATATGCACAAAGCACTTACAATTATCACTTGCACTTAGCACCTAGCATGACACCACTTGCTTACATCGCCTAAATATCTATTTATACATTACAAAAGGGATTAAACATGGGTAAACCCATGGGCCTACATCCCCATACTTGTTACATAATCCCAAAACCCAAAAATGCCCTAAAAAGGGGCCAAGATCCCGTGATCTCTGCTTCGACTTTCTCTGCGCCTTCGACCAACCTTTTGAAGTCCCAAAATAGGTCAACCATGACCAGGGATATCTGAACCTTGCTCAAGGGCCAATAGACCCCCAACACTCACTTGTGACTCATCATGAGTCACTCTACTTTGGTTAATTTTGCCTCAAAATCCTTGAGCTTGACTCGAGCTTCTTCGACCTGCTGTTTTTCCAAGGCCTCTTGCTCAGTGAACTATTGAAGAACTACCTCATTCACAAGTCCTTCCAAGAATTGCTCAATTGTAGTGACTTCTTGTTCTAGTTTTTCTCCTCGTCCTTCAATCTCTTCGAACAATTTGCAAGCTGCATCCTGGACTGGATGGATCTTTGAGTCACTTCGATGAATTTTCTCTATATGGCATGGACTTGTTGTTGAAAAGTGCATTGTTCCTGGGATCATTTCATTCTCTCAAATACTGACAAGAGATTCAACTGTGCCTGTAGTGTTGCTACTTTATGCTTTGCCTCCAAGAGTTGTGACTCCAGTGTCTTTAGTTCAGGATCCTTGGTGAGTCGCTCATAAGTCTGTGTGTTGTGATCACTTAGTTGTTTACATTCCATGGCGAAGGACTTGATTCTCTCAACTATGCTCCAGGTAGTGGATTCTCTTTGATCCCACACATCTTGGGGAGTGTTTGGCACTGTTTGTATCTCTATATTTGCTATTCTCAGTCGAGGTCATTGAGCGGATTCAGCAAGCTACGCTACTTGGTGCTCCACCGGGTCTTCCTCCTTTTTCTCTAAGCCTGTCACAGAGTGAAGTTCTCTGTTGACTGTTGATCTTAATCCAACCCACCCTGCAAGCACCTATTATTTCTCATGCTAGATCTGTGCTTTCTACTATTCGAACTTTTCTTGGAGGGCATCTTTCTCCTATTGCGCAACTCGACATTTCTCTATCACTTCCTCTTGTGCTTTCTTCCGGGCCACTGTGGCCTGTTCTGTTTCTTCCTATGCCTGATTAAGGTGGGATTTGGTTGCATCAGTTATTTTTTGGAGTTGGGCAGGCTCATCTCCCAATGTTGGTTCTTCTGATGGAGGGGGCACAGTGGACACTGCATGGTTGGATTGAAGGGCTTCCTAGACACCTATTAGCTCTATCTCAATTATATCATACATAGCCTCTTGTTTTGCTTCATTTATATGGAAAATATATTCTGAAGCGTCTGATACAGTTGCGATGATGAATTCGAAGTCATCAACCGTGAGCATAGTTTGCAATTTTGTCTTACTGGATTTGGACTTCTTCCGCAATGTAGGTTTCATGGGGGAAACCTTTATTTTCTTAGATGGATTAGCCTCATCATGGGGATCTTGAGGTGATGTTATTGTGCCTTGATTATTTACCCTTGTTTTCTTCTTTGTCCACTTCATCATCACCTCCTTTGCCAGGTGAATCTAAAGCAATCTCTTCTGAGGTGCTGCTTAGTTCCTGTACATCTTCTTTCCTTTTCTTTCTGTTACTTTTGTGTGCATCGTATTCTTCGTGAGTAACCACTGGGATTACAATGAGGTTTAGGTCAGACACTTATGCCTGGTTGACTGATATAAGGAACTATGTGGGCCATTCCTTAGTGATTTCTTCCAGGTCCTCCTCGGTGATCTTATAGTATGACTAAATCTCTTCTTTACTCTCATTTGCCCGCGTAGTGATATATATAAAATTCCTATCTACGTGGAACTTCATAAGGGGCCTAAACCTGTCTAGAGTGTTTGGCGTCATATGGGGAAATGACTCAATATCCCTTTTCAACTGCAAGTAGTAGGTATGGAATAATGTGTTCGAATTCCACTATCTTCCCATATCTCTCAAGTACTAGAGTGTGGTGAAATTTATAGCAAGCATCTTGAACAACTTAATGTTAGGGAAGGTCGCACCTTCCAGCATCTCCCAAGATGTAAATGCGATGAGGATCATGAGCCAGCTAAAGTGGAACTCATAGCCCTGATCCTGATCTTCACAGAAATCCATTTCTAGATGGTTGACTAAGTAACGAACCTAGTTCATCTGTAATCCCTCTATAGACTTTTCGACGAGGTCAATGAAAAACCCCATGACCTGCATGGATCTTTTCTTTCTCACTATATTACCAGTGATCAACCTAGAAGCGAGGTGCACTGTTCCATTCTGAATGGAGGTTACCTTGTAGCCTCGTGTCCCCTTCTCTACATCGCCATAGGTATCTTTGATGTTCTGTGTCAGGGCATGATCTGCATCCTTTCCTGGGTAAAAGTACTGCGGGTCTGGTCCCTGCATGCTCAATCCTATGATCTTATGGATCAACATTGGATCGATGAAAATATGCATGTCTAACCATAAGTAACCAATGTGGAAGCATGACAGTAGGATTTTAACGCACGCATTAACCTCCTGGTGCCTTCCAAAATGTGGAATCTTCATCACGTTCAAGATAGTGGACCTCGCGATGTCCATGGTACACGACTGAGGGATTATCTTCAACTTATTTCCCTTCATCTTGGTCAAGTACTTGTGAGTCTCTAGCATGCCGTAGGTCTTGCGGGATCCTAGATTATAGTCACTGATATTTAAAGTTGAAATTCTCTCCAATTGTGGTCTGACTGGGCGTATCCCATTCGGGAGGTATGCCGTGATGATTGTGTAGTCGAAGTCCCTTGGGACACTCTCACGACTCACCACATCGGCCATAGGTGGGATGTAGTTAGGCATGATGGATGGGGTTAACTTTGAATTCACTAAATCATGTCTATGCTTGGGTATTTTCACCTATGCATCTTGGGATGGTCTGAATCTGTGAGTAGTCGACGAGGAGGCTTGCACTCCTCTCATTGGTGAGGCTTGAGCTCCTACGGACATCACTCTCTCTTCCATTAGATCGATTAAAAATTCCTCTACTGATTTTTCCACAGCATTGATCTCATCCTCCATGTGTGCTCGAGATCAGATGTCTCAGTTTGATGAACAAATACTCAATGCAACAGAATGAATGGAAAGGTTTCAAATGATCATTGTGTGAAATCAACTAGTTCTTTGTGGGCTCGGGTAATGACAATTGGAAAAAGTGTTCTCGGTGCAACGCTCGATGATATAAATAGACAATATCATAAAGGTTTCTTTGAATGGGTCAGAAATATTTCATCAATGCACTTCCATCTGTTATGGAACAGTCCCAATAGTCCAATGGAGAGCTTTGACGCCATAACTACTTTCTTATCTATTCGGGAGAATCGTTCTAATGGTCATAATTCCTCCAATGGTTATATTTCTCCACCATGGCGAAGTGCCAATCTACGCGGTTCTGATATTCTGGCGAATTTTGAATTCTGGAGACCCTCCTTCTACGAAGTTCTATCTGGATCTTCTTGCAATTTTTCTAACTTTTCTTTCTTCTTGCTAAGCTTTCTATCCTTATTCCTTGTGATATGAGTTACTGGGTTCCTCTTCCCATTCTGATTCTTATCTTCTCTTGGCATAATAAATTCATGTTGATGAGATTCTTCCATAGGGTTATAGAGTAATACTTCTTCTTTGTCTAGGGTAGGTTCTCTACTCTCTTATGTTCTTTAAACTTCATCATCCAGATCTCTAGTCCTCAGTAGCTTCAACTGGTTTTCTTGTTCTTTCAGTAAGTGTGTTATCCTCTTAGTCATGAATTCTCTTAGTTATTTATTTTTCTATTCTAGGGTTTCTTCTTCTTTTCTCTAGATCTGATCTTTCTCAATCTAGGGTTTTCCTAGCAATAAAGAAAATGGGGTGTTTCTCTCAAAAAATTTAATAACCTCAAATTGTTCCTCTGTCAAAGTTCCATGAGCATTCATAGATATCTAGGTAAGTCTTCCACATAGGGTTATCAAATTTCCTCTAAATAATCCTATTCCTCCTAATGAAGGACTCATAGCAGGCTTTCCCAAAATTTCCCAAGTTATTTATGTCATGATATTCGCCTGTGTTTCCTCATCCATAACACAATCAATGTCGAAGTCTCCTATTCTTGTTTCTATGTATTCTTTCGCTTTGAAGATCTTTGATAAGTTGATATCTATGTGATCATTCAGGGTTTCCTTCATCTTTAGTAATATAGTTTATGATTCTTTCTGGGGTTCTTCTATGGCCTTAGCTTCTTGTCCTTTCTCATGGTTTTCTTGTTCTATATTCATTCTTTCAACCTTAGAAATCATTATAGGGAAATCCAAAACTTCATGGCCCATATATTTACAACAAAGACAACTAGGTCTTCTACTAGGGAATTCCTTAGCAAGATGTCCCGGTCTTTTGCAACTGTAACAAATAGTTAACCCTCTTTTTCTTTTAAATGATCCCCAACCTTTCGTGTACTGTGCATTAGGATCATAGTAGATAACCTGCAAAAAATCCTTCCTGGGATCCTACATCCATTTGTTATTCCAAACATTCTTTCTATGCATAGGAATAACATATCTTTCATTTTTCTATCATATCTACTCATATCAAACCTTGTTTTGTCTAGTTGTGCCCTAATTTTTAGAATAGGACAAAATTTATCAAACATACCTAGATCCATACTTTCGAAACAAAAATTTTCAGTTATCTTATCCTTTCAATAAAAATATTTCACTATTCTTACCTTTATCAGAGCACAAATCTTTCAGATCTTACCTCTTTTCTTCAAATATGCTTCCTTTCTTAGCACAGATCTTCGCAAGTCAAATAGAATACTACACACTAAAGAAATAGATCTACGCACAAAGATTTCTTTCTTTCCCTCAGTTCCCAACAATGAAAGTTTCAGGTCTCGACAACGGAACCATTTGTTGGCATAGGGGTAGACCTAGGGTTCAATGCTCCAACAATGCACAAACAAAACCCTAACTACCAACCCTTTCAACAACACCTGTGAAGTAGATGAAGTCTCACCCAAGGTAGAGGCAAGGGTTGTTGCAGGACTCCGGTGTCTGAAATCTTAGCTGGGAGACATATATGTGATTGTAATACCTTAAAAAAGAACTTAGCAGTTATAATTCATGAGTATTTAGCCTTTTTCTACAGCGCAGATAAGCCCTAATTACAACACAATGTAGTATTCAACAAGATCCAATACATTCAAGAACTAAGCACCAGGAAACATATCATATCTAGCATCTTATTCACATTACTAGGAACTAAGATATCATATCTTATCCCTCTAAGAATACATTATTTCACTAATCTTAAAACAGAAAATCAATATAACAACAATAATTCACAAAGTAACCTCAACACAGGATATACGTGGTTCACCCCCAGCCTGGGGCTATGTCCACCATCTCTTCTTCTCCTTTATTGTCTTTTGTCAATCTTCTACATGCACAGAGCCACAAGATCTTACTCCGCATAGGACAGGAGATCTATGTGCACTCCGCTAGATCCTCCTTCCCCGAGCTAGGTTGCAGCACAAATCCTGTACACACTCTCTTACAGTTACTTGCACTTAGCCTTGCAAGTCTCATAGAGTATGCACAAATCACTTACAATTATCACTTGCACTCATAACCTAGCATGAAACCACTTTATTACATCACCTAGCTATATATTTATACATTACAAATTGGCCTAAACATGGGTAAACCCATGGGCTGACATCCCCATACCTGTTACATAAGCCCAAAACCCAAAAGTGCCCTAAAAAGGGATTGAGATCCTATGATCTCCACTTCCACTTGCGCTCCGCCTTCGACGAGCCCGTCGAAGTCCCAAAATAGGTCAAACATGACCAAGGATCTCCAAAACTTGGTCAAGGGATAACATTATTCCCCCATTGAGTGATCAATAATTAGAAACAATATTTATCGTTGAAAATTCCAGTTGATACTCCAGTCAACTGCCATGTTAGGTCTAATGTTGACCAAGCATTTCCAAGGAAATAATTAGTAATTAAGATGAAGACTACATGAATGTACAATTGATGATACACAATGATAGGATGTCCTCAAATATATGGTCAAATGATTACAGGACCATCCATAAATCCAACCACAATATATATTGATATTTGACCTTGGTCCAAAATCCTTTCTTTGACATCTCTTCTACAAATACCTGAAATCATGATTTCCATTCCTTCAACGTTTATTGTGAGGATGATGATAAGGCATATGCTTTTATGTTGAATAATAAGAGGGAGTAGGATCAGGTTTAGGTTCATTTATAGGAGTAGAAAAACCCAACATATTAGTAACAATGTCAATTTTTACATCTTTCTCAAATGATGGCATGTGAGGAACAAACAAATCATCAATATGTTCATCATGGTCAACATTAGGTTTCCCTTATGGAAAATTAGTCTAAACTCCACCTGCAAAAAATAAAACTCTTTTGGTTGTAGTAAGGTCAGGTGTAGGTAGGGAGACAACAACAACAACATATGCAAGACATGTATTAATGAATGGATAAATTTGACAATTGATGATATTATCTAAGGTTTTAGTAATCTTTTCAAACTTGAGGCTTCTATTCAACTTAATAATTGTTTCTCCAGATTCTTTCGTAAGGAAACAATTTTAGATTCAATATCTTCGTAGTTTTCTTCCTTTTTTTTTAGCTCGATTCTCACCACCTCTTCTATCCTTTTTTCCTCTTCTAGTTGAATATTTAGGATGATAACAATGTTATCTATTTATTCAATGCTTCATGACATTTTGGCTTTTGAATCATGATATTCATCTTCACATTTATGCAACTTCTCCTTTTGTTTCAAATTATTTTTCCTAAGATTCTTTATTTCTCTCACGTAACATATGAGTTCTTCTTCAAGATCCACTTCCCTATCTGTTTTGGCATTTTCCAATTCTTTTGAAACCATCATTTCCTTCCCTTTGTCTTCATCAATCTTTGTTTCAATTTCCATAAATATTGTTTCTCCTCTATCACTCTCAAAAGATTTCATTGCTTTCTTTATATGAGTCATTAACCCCTTTTGAGTAGATATTCTTATTATTCTTAGAAGATCTCTTCTTATTTTCATGGTTGTCCTACTTTTGGTTCTTTTTGTGTTTATTATGTTTTCTCCCTTTCTTTAAGTTATGCTATTATTCATCATAACTACTTTCAGTGATTTCATATGGACACTTATCAACAAAATGTCCTACTTTTCCATAATTAAAGCATTTAAAGGGAAACTTACCTTTATATTTTCTGGATCCTTTCTTGAGTTTCATCACAAAATGGGCTTCCATTTCATTTGATTCATTGTTTAAGCTATCACTTTATTCATGCTCTATGTTCTTTTTCTTCTTTTAAGCTTCGAAGGTTGCTTCTCTCTTTGTTGGATTTCCTTTCTCTACCCTCATTTCATACACTGTGAGGATCCAATGTAATTCATCCATTCTTATTTTATAAAGAGCCTCCATTTATTCAATGGAAGAGACTTTGGCATCACATATTAATCGTAGTGACCTTAACACTATTTGTACAATCATTGTTTCTTCAACCTTTTCTCCAAGTCCTCTAATTTTCTTGACAATTCCATCCACACGAAGGAGATATGATACACCATTGTCTTATTCTTTCATTTCAAGACTCTCGACCTGTCTTCTATGATTTTGAACATTTTTCTTCTTAACATTGTCATCACCTTCATAGATGTTTTGAAGTTTGTCCCAATTTTTTTTGTCCAATCCACAATCCAACATCTTGACAAACTTGGATTCTGATAAACCACAAAAGATGGTGTTGGTTCAAATTTGCTACAAGGGTGAGAAAATTTACAAACTTTGTGGTTGTTTCAAAGCTACATACAAAATTTGGTGAGAATATAAGAAACCCTAGTTATCCAGTGATTTAATTCCTTTAGATCTATGTTATTCAGAAATAGAAAAGGCATGTAAGAGAAAATTACCTTAACAACAACAAGATGTAAAGAATCAAGATAATGTATAATACCCAAATAACCAGAGTATAAATAGAAAACACTTGTGAAGAAATAGATGAAGACAAATTTCCCCTGGTGGAATCTTCGTGGTAGGGTTCTTCTTTCCTTCATGGATGTGTGGTATCACTTGCTAGATTATCCTCTTGGATGAAAGTAGCTATGGTGAGATGAAGCTAAAATGTCAATGGAAATTTTGGCAGCATCTTTGTACTCTCATGAAAAGTCATTTATGGAAATAGTATGTATCTCTTTATTTTATAGTGGTTGTCCTTGATATGGTCAAAACAATAAAATATTATATTTAACCAAATCAATTTTTACCACTAATTTGAATTTTTCCTTTAGTTTAAATAAAATAAAGAGGGGACAATGCATAAAAGGGGATTATGGCTTTAATTAAGTGAAATAACTTAGGAAAAAGAGGTTTTTCTAAGTTATGTAAGGTAATAATGATGTGAAAGTGTGTATAACAAGTGATACATGGACTATTATGGTGTATATCAGTAAGGAATATACTTTTGGGTTATGTGTGTGGATAATTGGTGATAACGGATGCCCCCTAATATGTGAGGTTTGTATCAAATCACGTGATCGAAATACATTATATTTTTCTTTCATGGGGATATGTGTCATACGAAAAGGAGAAAATAGACCATGGGAGAATAATAAAAGGCCCAACTGGTGAAAAGGCCATAAAAAACCACCTATCAAAAAAGGGTATTCAATTGGGGAGTAATATGATCTCAATGGGATGAGGTAGGAATACCCATACTCATCAATAATACTCATAATATCAATAGAGATATTATATGGACTCTCAAATACAACATGGTGTTGGCAATGATGTCTAAACTACATCAACATGATAAAATTATTCTAATATACAATATCTGAAGGGGAGGATCTGAATTACATCCCAACTATGGATGAACTGAGTAAATAAGAACTCATGCACCATCATGTTGAAGGAAGGGGGTGTAAAAAACCTTACCATCCTTGCTGAACAAGAATGGGGATTCAAAAATCTATCATGAGCATATTTGAGGAAAGCTAATCATGGGGCTCTAAGAATCACTATACAAAGCCAAGCAAATCTGAGGAACCACATCTAAGGATAAATCATATATGCATGTATGAATTTCAATAGTATGAGGATAAGAGATATAATAAATTCTAAGAGAAATGAGGACTCTCTCATCATAGTCCAAAGTAACCCATCAGTTGAGGGATAGGTACCAAGATACAATAGATCATCCCCTAGAATAGACAAGTTGAAGTTGATAGGGGAACTTCCATTGTAACCCAATGGTGAAGGAGTATATGTAGGCCCAATATCTAAAGAATAACCCATGAATCCATAACTTTTGAAGTAGTTGTTGAGACCGACACATGTGGGGGAATACCTAAAGGGAAACCACCTCCCAAGGTCTCATACATGTCACACATGTTTGGGATGATTGCATCAAGAAATGGATCATTAAATTGTCAAGTGTATTAGTCTCAAATGTGATAAAAGGAGTTTAAGTTGAGCACATAAAATACAACCAAATAACCAAGGATAAAGAGGGATCCAAGGAAACAATACTCTAAACCAACCCTCTAGAATACAAGTGATGAAGTTGATAGTGGGATTCTCATTGGAACCAAGGATGAGGAAAATATAAGGGAATAGCATGAGGTGACGAGCATTATATGACTTATGGGAACTAACACTAGGGGATGGATGGAAGGAAAAAAGAGGTGGAATCAAGACTTCCCTTGTTCAGAGAATAAAGGTAAGGCTAATCTAGAAACAATTGAAAAACTCCATAAGGATGGTAGGTGATTAGGAATAATGTTGTTCAAATGTATTGACAGGATGAATGTAAATGGATAACTGGGAAACAGATGATGGGTACAACTAATGCAGGGTTGAATCATCACATATTCTCTGAACAACAAAAACATAATGATACTTCCAGGGGGTAAAATGAGTTTTTGAGAAATACAATGTCACTCACCGATTTGTTTATAAACACAATGGCCAAATGGAATATTGATGGAGGAATATGCTTAGGATAGGGGAATTCTTCCCAGGATTTTCGATAGGGATATCCATGAAGAGAGGATAAAAAAGGGAGAGTTCCTCTTAGAAATGCCAATGAGCTTGGATAGGAGGAGAGAACCCAAGTAAAAAGTATTCTTAGTAATTCCAATGGGTCTATCTAGGAGGAGATAACATAAGGGGGAAATTATTCCAAGTAATTCCAATGGGCATGACTAGAAATAAGTGACATGGTGAAATTACTCCTAGGATTTCCAATGGGGCAGGATGGGAAGAAGTAACTGAGACATGAAACATCATTCTAGTGATGCAAATGGGGATGCATAGGAGGATTATCAACAATGTCTAAGAATTCTGGTGAGGATGGTTAAATAGAGAGTAGCACAAGAAAATCACATTGAACAATGCCAATGGGGCTGGTGAGGCAGGGAGAGTCAAAGAACTAGTCTACACCTATTCATTCTAAAGGGTTTGGATAGGAATTGGAAAACAAAGGATACTCCGAAGAATGTTTATGAGAATGTATTGGAGGATGAAAAATAGTACTATACCCCCTGAGTATGCCAATGATGTTGATTAGGGAGATGGAAACAATAACTATCCTTCCTAAGAATTCCGGTGAGGTTGGTCTGGAAGGACACATAACCCAAAGGGATCCCTCTCAAGGTTGGTCAAGAGGGAAATGAAAGTAATGGATCCTTGTGATAATGCCAATGAGGCTAGTCAAGAGGAAATCTAGGTGATAAGAGATAGAACAATAGGACCCCTCCAGAGAATTCTCATGAGGTTGGTCCAGAGGTAATATAATCAAAATGATGCCTACTAATAATGTCGATGGATATGGCTAGGAGGTATCTAGAGACAATTGAAACCTTCTCTGAAATGTCGATGAGGTTGGTCAAGAAGAAGACACACAAAAGGAGGCCTCCTAACAATTCCTATGAGTTTGATCAAGAGAAATCCAAAAAAAGCAGTCCCACTAGAGACATTTGATGGGGTTGGTCAGGAGGACACCCAAACTACTTACGAAGAGATGACAAGGAGTCTCTAGGAAATTCTAATGGGTCTAGTTAGGAGGGAACCCAACGAATGGAACCTGTTGATGGGTCCTAGATCCTTTAATTTAACAGTAGGAACCAAACCCACCACTGAGGCCCAATTAGACTGTGCAACATTTAATAGTGGAATGGTTCTCCAGATCTTGCAATCTAGCCAATTTATCACTAGGCTTTACGTTTTCTTGTGAAGGTTCCTCCTTCAGTTTGGACTTTTTCTTTTTTGTATTTTCTCTTAGGTGGGACCGATATGAGAAGTAAGCTGGTATAAACCAAGTTGGCAACAAACATGATTAAGTTTAACTACTGGAGAAGAGGTTGAGCTTGGGATAACCCGCTACTCAAGAATGCAGACAACGATTCTATACCACAGGCATAGTACTAATACATTAACCATGTGAGCATCCAATTACTATCTAAGGTACTAATTATTAGAAAGAAAACACATATGAAATAAGATAATGGCAAGAAAAATAATTCACCTACTCTAATCATCCATCACATAATAACACAATGATTCATCTTCATCATAAAGAAGAGAACAACAAAACATTGCACCAGATAACTTGAAAATAGATTTAATTTATCTTACTCATTACAACATCCATTCATGAGATGATATAGGAAATAGTTCTTCTCCATGTCCAATCACAAATGCATTTGATGAAAATATAACTTTGTGTATGGTCCAAAAGGACTTCTCAATTAATGGTAGCTCCAAAATAATTCTTAACAAACCAGAAAAGACAGTTTCTTGCAACAACCATCGACCTCAAACTAATAGGTTGATGCTCTTATTTATAAAATAAAATTCAATTGAAAATAACGGCTAAGTATAGATAAGTAAAACAAAACTTGCTAGGTGGCATTCTCTCCTAACAGTTTTTCTAATAGTCAACTCAAGATATTACTCGAAAGGGTGACTTTTCTCATACTCCGACCAACTAATGAACAACTCCTCATAGATATGGGTGTATGGAAATCAGTGTTGTTCCATCAGAGCCACATAAAGTTCTTTGATCTCCACCGCATGTGGCTGGTACTTCACCAGGCCAGTACTTAACTGTTGTAGCATAGCTCGATCTTTGGTCAGGTATTCCATAAATTATTTCACTTGTCCTGGCATTGTGTCAGTCACCTTTGCTAGTCTTTTGACCCATGAAGAATATTGCTTGGTGTGCGATTACACTATGTTGCGCAAGCCTCTAAATTCATTGGGTCTACCAACTTAGGTAGTTTGATATCCTTCAACACCTTGTTGATCTTCGGACCTAGTTTCTCTCAAAATCCTCAGTGAAGTTACCAATCCAATTTTGCTCGATAGTTGGAGGAATATTTCCTGCAATTGAAATTAAAATCGTTTAGAAATTGCTTATAGAACAATAATCAAAAAAATATATGTAAAAAAGTAAGCATGAGGAATCCATACTGGTGCATACCTATAAATCTCGCTAAGCCTTGTTGTTTGATACTTACATGCTCTCTACAACCCTTCGAAATACCTACACCATCTTTGTTAGCGCTGTCATTTTTCTTTAGTTATGGTGGTTACATCCGCATGCCACATCATGAAATATCAGGTATGGAAAACATGAGAGTCAAAGTCATGTCAATGGCTAGTTGGTCCTTGGGGTTGAGAAAGGATTTCAAAGCCGAACATGTGATGAAAGTATGAGTAAGTTCCAAAAGAGTAGGATATTGTCATAAGGGAAGTCATTAAACACTTTAGGTCGAGGAATTTGGAAGCCACGCTTCCTCACCAACAAATATCATGGAGGAGAGGAAGGCGCAGGAAGAATAAGGAAGTTGGGGGGGAAAGCCAAATCCCGATTGAGGCATGCGCATGATCAGTCGTCAAAGAGTTCATAATTCATGCAATCCAGCTAGAGCCTGTTGAAGCCACAAGTTGAGGAAGTGAGAGCCAAACGAGAAGGAAAAAAGCCTCAGGTTCTAGCGTCAGAGGACCTAATCAGTAGTTGGAGCAAGCACAACTTGACATAGCTAAACTTTATGAGGGGAATAGAGAATTACGATAAAAGTTGGTAGCAAATACCCTTGAGGTGTCAGCTCCAAAAGGTCCTGAAGGGAACACAACCTAGCTCAAGAGGCAGCTTCAGAAAGCACAAGATACTATCATGCAGTTGCATGAAGTGAAAACAGTGTCAGAAGAACAAAAAATGAAAACATCTTAGGGAGCCCAAAGCAGCCGGGGAGAAAGTCCATGCACAGAAGAAGCATGATTGGCGAACTATGTTTTGTATTCTTAGACGTGACACATAATTTTTATAGTTTTCCCTTTTCCTTGTGAAACTTTTCATGTTCTCAATGTAACCGGGTTGGTTAGCCAAATGGTGTAGACAGTGTCTACTGTATGTAACCTAAGCCCAATGGAAATCTAATATATAAAGTCTCAAAATTTTGACGAAAGGATTCTATTCATAGCAGTTGAATGAAATGTTTTTTCTTTTTGCCTATGAATCGACTGTGTTCTTTGTCCAATTTTCTTGTAAGTTAGCCCTGATTTTGTACTTAGTGTTGCTCTGAGTTGTATTGTATTTGTATTGATATCCTTCTACAAAACCTCTGACATTGATCGACTTCATCGTATGACGTTGACATGGAACCATTAACTTGGGATATATGGTACTGAAGATCGGGAATGCGGCTCACAGGTAATGGTCAGAATCGAGACTTTGTTCAAGTTATGCACTCTAAAATAACCTTGGGAGTGCTAATGACCGAAAGGTATCGATGATCGGCATCAGGAGATAAAACTACCATGTATTTTTTTGTGGGTTATCATTCTCAAAAATACCGATGCCTGTTGGCATAGGGGCAGACCCAGGGTTCAACGCTTGAACAATGCACCAACAAAACCCTAACTACCGGCCCTTTCGACAACACTTGGGAAGCAAATGAAGTCTCACCCTAGGTAGAGGAAAGGGTAGTTGCAAGACTCAGGTGTCTATAACCTTAGCTGGGACACAAATATGTGATTCTAACACTTAGCAAACACTTTAGCATAGATCATTCATCATTATTTAACCCTCATGGCACTCTATAGATGGTGCAGAGCACTGCAAAATTCACTTAGATCTAGGTTAAGTTAGCACTTAGCAACAACAAAATAGGTCAATCACTCAACACTTTCATATATGTCAGATCTACATCCATACATCTAACAAGCACAAAGAAAAGTAGATCTATCTAAGTATATCATAGAAAATCACATAGCATAATCATATCAAAGCACAACACATGGAAAGAGACAAACACATTAGGTCGAAGCACAGAGCACAACACACAGGTTTACCGTGGTTCAACCCCACCCTAGGGCTACATCCACAAAGTCTTCTTCTTCTTTATTAGCTTTGGTCAATCTGATTACATCATAGATCTCAAACTTGTACTCCGCATAAGACATGAAATCTGCACGCACCTCGCCAGATCCTCCTTCCCCGAGTAGATCTAGCACAAAGCCTTCTTACAATCTGTGCACTCAACACTTACAACGCTTGCACTCAGTTCTGCAAGTCAATCACATAGTATACACAAAGCCTTTTCTAGCACTTATATTCTCCTTTCTTACATTGCCTATATACTTATTTATACTTTACAAAATAGGCCTAAACATGGGTAAACCCACAGGATGACATCCCATAACCATTACATTATCCCCCAAAACCCAAAAAGGACCCAAGAAAGGGGTCTAGCTTCCATGATCTCCTCTTGATGTTGTGCTCCATCTTTGACAAGCTTTCAAAGTTCCAAAAACGGTCAAATATGACCAAGTGTTTCCTCAAACTTGGTCAAGGGACAACATGCCCCCAACACTCACCTGTGAATCGTCCCGAGTCACTTAGATCTAGGTAAAGTTGTCTTAAAGGTCTTGAGCTTGGCTTGAGTTGCTTCGACTTGTGTCTGTGCTATAGCTTTCTTCTCAACAAACTCTTGAACAACCGCTTCACTGATAGGCCCTTCCAGTTTCTTCTCGACTGTAACAACTACTTGTTCCAGTAGTGTTCCTTGGCCTTCAATTTCTTCACACAGTATATAGGCCTCCTCCTGGCTTGGCTGGAGTTTCTAGGTGACTTCCATGAGTTTGTTCTATAGGGTAAGAATAAGTTTTTGGGTATTTTTCTATTCATGGGATCTCTTCATCCTCTCGATAGGTGACATGAGCTTGAGTTGTGTCTGTACTGTATCTGCATGTTGCTTTGCTTCCTAGAGTTGGGACTCTAGTTTCTTCAACTCTAGGTCTTCAGATAGTTTCTCATATATCTGTGCACTTTTGTTACTTAGTTGTTTGCATTCTGCAACAAGTTCTCTAATCCTCTCGACTGCACTCTGAGCATCCAATTCTCATTGGTCATGCACTTCTTGCGGTGTCTATGGTATGGTATGAAGCTCTAATTCCACGACCCTTTGTTGAAGCTACTGAATAACTTCAGCCAACTTCATCACTTTATGCTCTATGGGCTCTTCAACCTTCTTCTCTAAGATGGTCACAAAGTGAAATGCTCTATTGACTACTTCTTCAATTCCGATTTGCTTCACAAGAAGCTGCTCTTTCTCTTTTTGGATCTTCACTCATTCTTCTTCAAATTTTTCTTGGAGAACATTCTTCTCTTATTGCGCTGCTTGACATTTCTCAATAGTTTCTTCATGTGCCTTCTTTAGGGCCTGGGTGGCCTGCACTTTTTATTCCTGAGCACGTTGAAGGCTTACTTCGACTGTATCAGAAATCTTGTAGAGATGGACTGGTTCATCCCCTTCTTCTGTTGTTCCTTCTAGTAGAGGCGTAGTAGATATTGCTCGACTATACTGGAGTGTCTGTTGTACTCCTTGGAGCTCGATCTCAATATGGTTATACATTTGTTCCTGCTTCACTTCCTTCTTTTCTATTATTTCCTTTGAAGCATCATTGACCACTGCAACAATGAAATAAAAGTCATCCAACATGAGGGAAGTTCACATCTTAGTTACATATTTCTTGGTTTCTTTCTGGAGGAAGACCTCAGAGGTGAAACCTTCCTTTTCTTGGATGAGTCTGCTTCATCCCTGGGTGGCGGTACTTTGACTTGTTGTTGTTCATATTCTGCACCTTATTCATCATCACCTTCTTCGTTTGGTGTAATGGAAGTCGTCCTTACCGTTGTGTTATCTATATCTTGAACCTCTTTGGGCTTCTTCATCTCCTTTGTCTTCTTTGTGTATCTTGCGCAGCTTCTGGGTTGTCAATGTCTGAAATTTCTGTAGGGTCTGTTGAAACAAGGAGGTCTTCCGACCACTCCTTGGTGATCTTTTCCAGGTCTTCTTCTGTCATCTTACAATAGGAGTAGAGTTGTTCTTGGTGCTCATCAACATGTGGGTTTAGGTATGTAAAATGGTGGTCTTCACTGAACTTTATTAGAGGTCGAAACCTCTATAAAGTGTTCGGGGTTATGCGAGGTTCACTCCTTATGGCTTCTTTCAGTTGATTATAATATCCATGGAAAATGGCATTCGATTTTAATTGCTTTCTCATGTCGTTCGAGTACCACAAGGTACTGAACTTCACAGCTAGTGGCTCAAAAGGGTGAAGGTCTGGGAAGGTTTCACCTTCTGGTAGCTCCCATGCAACAAAGGCAATCAGTATCAGGAGCCGGCTAAAATGGAATTCGTTCCCCTAATCCTGAGCTTCTTTGTAGTCAATCTCCAGTTGATTCACCGAGTACTTCACCCAATTCATCTATAGTCCCTCTACGCACTTTCCTATGAGGTCAACTACGAAGCCTGATACTTGTGTTGGTCGATTCTTATGTACCACCTTCCCTGCAATTAGTTGGCATGCAAGGTGCACTACACCACTTTCAATAGAAGCTACCTTGTAGCCTCTCGTGCCTTTCTCAACATCACCATAGGCCTCTTTTATCTTCTGTGCAAGAGCACAATCTGTGGTCTTTCCAGGATAGTACTCATGGGGATCAGGGCCCTGCATGCTAAGCCTAGTGATCCTATTGATTAGTTTCGGATCAAAACCACAAGTATCCTTTGTGGTAACTTGCTAGCAATAAATTTACACAAGAATTCACCTCCTTGTGTCTATCGAAGTGCAATATTTTCATAATTTTTAGTAGAGTAGACTCCGTGAGGTTCATCGTCCATTGTTGTGGTACAAGCTTCAAGTTCTTTCCCTTAGTTCACATCAAGTACTTATACGGGGCAATCATGCTATAAAATTTACATTCCCCTAGATTGAAGTCACAAACTTCAACGGTGTAACCTTGTCTCGATCTGTGCAGTAGGAGCATACTCCCTTCGGTAAATATGTAGTTACTAGGGTATATTAAAAATCTCTAGGGACATTGTCCCTGTTAATCTCACTACTCAGAGGGGATATGTAAGATGGTAGAATGGATGGCACTAACTTTGCGTTGGCTATGCTATCCTTATGCTTAGTTCTCCTCTCTGCGCAAGCTTGAGATGTTCCATCTCATGCAATCGACGAGGAGGCTTGCACTCCTCTCGTCGATGAGGCTTGGACTCCTGTGGACATTCTTCCTTCTGATATGACTCTCTTAGTCATTAAATTGAGAAGGACTTCTGTGATGGATTCCTCAAGCACGATGAGCTCATAGGACATACGCACTCAGGAAAGATAAGAGGGGTCACAATGATCTCAAAACACTGCACTAGGGTGAATGATCTACTTGCAATGATCGTTGTATACAATTACGAGTTCTGTGTGCTTCGATTTTTCAGTTGGCAAAAGTGTTCTTCATGCATGGTGTAATGAGCTAAATAGGAAATTCATCAACAGTCTGGTTGCAATGGGTATGAATATTTCATGAACATTCATCCCTCTGTTATGGCATGGTCCAATGTTCTGGTGGTGATCCTTTAATGATTTTATGTCCATTTGGGGAGGAAGTCAAATGGGTATATCAGTCCTATGGCTATATTGTTGCGCTATGGTGAAGTGCCATATGTCGTTGTCTTGATATCTCGGTGAAGCTCAATTCTTGTGATTTTTCCTTCTGCGAAGTTTCCTCCGTAACCTTCTATAACTTTTTGATCTTGTCTCTCTTCTTAATTAGCTTTCTAGCCTTCTTCCAAGTGAGCTTCATCTCGGTCATCCTTTTTCCATTCTGAGTCTTATCTTCTATCGACATATTCACTTCACGTTGCTGAGGTTCTTTCTTCAGATCTAAGGGTAATACTCTTTCATCATATGGATTAGGTATTTTGGTCTTCTATGGTTCCTCTAACTCTCTTATAGCTCCGACATCCAGGTCCTTGGTGTTCAACAACTGAGATTTGTTATCTTTTTCTTCCATCAAGTAGGTGATCCTTCTAGTCATAAATTCTATGAGTTCTTGCTTCGTCTGTTCTAGGGCCTCCTTTTCTTCTTTTCTTTGGATCTGGTCTTTTTCAATCCAAATATTGCCTAAAAAAGCTAGAATTGGGGCACGGTCCTCAATAAATATAATCAATTTGAACTCTTCCTCTATTGAAGCTCCATGGGTACTCATAGCTATCTAGGTAATTCTACCACATAGGGTTACCATTTTTCCTTTAAACAACCCTATTCTTCTTAGTGAAGGAACCATAGCAGACCTTCCTAGGGTTTCCCAAGTACTTTGTGTCATAATGTTCATCTATGTACCCTCATATAGAGCACAGTCGATGTCGAAGTCTCCTATTCTTACTTCGACTTTCTCCTTTTCTTTAAATATCTTTGAAAAAATGGCATCTTTATGTTCATCTAGGGTTTCTTTCATTTTTAGTAACATAATCTCTAATTATTTCTTGGGTTCTTCTATAATCTTAGTCTCTTGACCTTTCTCCATATTCATCTTTTCAATTCTAGTAATCATTCTAGGGAAATCCAGTACTTCATGGTCCATAGCCTTACAACAGAGGCAACTAGGGTTTCCCCTAGGGCATTCCTTAGCAAGATGTCCTGGTCTTCTGCAACTATAACAAATATTTAATCCTCTCTTTCTCTTCCATGATCCCCAACTTTTCTTGTACTGTGCGCTAGGATCATGATGGCTAGCCTGCAAAAAATTCTTTCTAGGATCCTGCATCCATTGATTAGCCCAAAAAATCTTTCTATGCATAGGTATAACATATCTTTCATTATTCTTATCAGATCTATTCATATCAAACATTCTTTCATATAACAATGCCCTAGTTTTCAAGCTAGGAAAAAATCTATCAATCATACCTAAATCCATACTTTAGAAACAAAAATTTTCACTTCGTTTACTTCTATAGATTATAAAGATTCCAGTTCTAAGAAATTTTAACTATTCTTACCTTTATCAGAGAAAAAAGCTTACAGATCTTACCTCTTTCTATAGATCTGACTTATAAACTTCCACTTTAATGTTTCTTAGGGCACAAAGCATTCAGATCTGACTTCTTTTCTTCAGATATGTTCTTCCTTTTTCAGCACAGAGATTTTCAGATCAAGTGGATCACTGCGCACTAGGGCACAAGTCCATGCACAGATATTTTACAATTTCAGGACAAACTTTCTGCACAAGCTTCTTCTTCCTCAGTTCCTAGCAATCACAGTTTTGGATCCTGGCAACAGAACCATTTGTTGGCACAGGGGAAGACCCATGGTTCAATGATTCAACAACACACCAACAAAACCCTAACTACTGGCCCTTTCAGAAACACCTGTGAAGCAGATGAAGTCTCACCTGAGGTAGAGGCAGGAGTGGTTGCAAGACTCGGTGTCTGCAACATTAGCTGGGACACATATATGTGATTCTAACACTTCGCAAACACTTTAGCATAGATCATTCATTAGTATTTAACCCTCATGGCACTCCGTAGATGGCGTAGAGCACCACATCATTCACTTAGATCTAGGTTAAGTTAACACTTAGCAACAACAAAATAGGTCTAGCACTTAACACTTTCATATATGTCAGATCTACATCCATACATCTAAGAATCTCAAAGCAAAGTAGATCTATCTAAGTATATCATAGAAAAGCACATATCATAATCATATCAAAGAAAAACACATGGAAAGAGACAAACACATTAAGTCGAAGCACAAAGCACAAAACACAGGTTTACCATGGTTCACCCCCACCCTAGGGCTATGTCCACAAAGTCTTGTTATTCTTTATTAGCTTTGGTCAATCTGATTATAGCACAGAGCTCAAAATTGTACTTCGCATAGGACAGGAAATCTGCACGCACCTCGCCAGATCCTCCTTCCCTGAGTAGATCTAGCAAAGATGCTTCTTACAATCCATGCACTCAACACTTACAACACTTTCACTCAGCTCTGCAAGTTGGTCACATAGTATACACAAAGACTTTTCTAGCACTTACCTTTTCTTCCTTTCTTACATTGCCTAACTACTTATTTATACTTTACAAAATAGGCCTAAACATGGGTAAACCCATGGGCCGACATCCCATACCCATTACATTATCCCCCAAAACCCAAAAACAACCCAAGAAAGGGGTCTAGATTCCAAGATCTTTGCTTCGTGTTGCGCTCCATATTTGACAAGCTATTGAAGTTCCAAAAACAGTCAAATATGACCAAGTGTTTCCTCAAACTTGGTCAAGGGCCAACAATGCCGAAAAAATTTCGGAAGTCGACGATTGGAGGAAAACCTTTAGCATAGTTAGGTTTTTCATTGCGATTTGATATTTTCTGATTTTACTAAGTGTGTCGGGTATCGGCCATCGGTGATATCATTTCTTAATTTTTTCAATGCTTACACTTTTAGTCTTTTACCGATGCCGAAGAGATCAATCATCAGTGATATCCTTGTGTGATGCCTGTCGCGAGCGAAAAATTCCTTCCTCCAACACCGATGAAGATCGTCTCTTGGTGACTTCAGTTTTCTGAGTGATTTTATTTCATCCTTTAAAACTTTCCGATCCTAAATTTGGATGCGTCAGGCGAAACAGTTTTAGCTGTTGATTCTTCTTAAGAAGTTAAGTATTTTAAGTCATGGGTTTTCATGGATTCTAGAAAAAATTTAAAGACTTAATGAGAGTAAAAAAGGTAAGAAAATGCAACAACTTCCACAATGAAGACAAATCATACAGTGAAAAAAGATCAAGTGGTACCCAAAAAGTAAAATTTGACATAGACTTTTTAGGGTGTGTTGAGTAAACAACAAATGGTGACTTACTGGGTGCAATAAGAATCTTTGTTCCTCCCTCGGGCTCGACTTATACAAAAGCTGGTAGAGAACCTTACTGATTTTAAATCAGAGCCTCTTTTACCCTTACATTTGAAATTCTTTGATTGATGCATCTAGGCTTACCCGTGGGATTTTTAACCTTTATTTCTCCTTCATTTCCTGTAACCCTGACTCGTGCCCCTTTTGAAAAATTTATAGTAAAGTATTCACTGGCATGAAGCCTTTAGTTACCTTTAATCACTTTCTACGGTGTTTCTTCACAACCAGTGAGCGTAGATGGCCCTAATGGTGTCACCCCAACATCACAAACCTTGCTCCGCTACCAGTGAGCATCCATAGCCTCGGTGGAGATATCTTCATACCCTCTCCCACTGTTCACTCATTTTTAGTATAGTTAACTTTTATTTCGAAAGAATTCCCTGAGCGAGTGAGAGAGGATGGCATTTGTTTAATTTGCAAAGTGAGATGGTTAAGGTGAATCCTTTGATATCTTTGTCTTCGGGGTTCATGTAGTCCTTTTCATCTTACCAACTTTCCCTTAAGGTTTCACCAAACCACCGGGAATACCTTTCTTCATTTTGCCAAAGTTGTTCATCTGCTCCAGTTAGATAGAGGACTCTTCAAAGAAACCGCAGGTTCACCAATGCATCCTTGTGTTGTATGTGAGCGATGAGTTAGGAACGGAGTTCGCAATTGACCTAGCTGAAACAAAACTCATGAAATACACACACAAAACATAAAATAAAACTCAATCTTTTTTTTTAATGGAAATATTGTTTTAGGGATTGGCCATTTATTGGGAGGGCATCAGATTCCCCCCTCAAATTTTGTAACCAATAAGTGCATGCCCCAATCTTCTCATCCACTCGTAAAGGTCTGAGTCATAGATTTTGAAACATAGAATGTTTGTCTTTAGGCTCATTTTCTCTGTCCCATTTTAGGACTAGGTCTCCTACTTCAAAATTGTTCTCTTTAGCCTTATGCTGGTCAAACCATCTTTTAATGATCTGTTGGTGGGCTATCAATTTTGATTTATATTTTTCCCTTTATTCCTCTAGCATAAGAAGAGTGTCAATCCTTTGTTCTATGACCGATGAAGTCTCCCCTTTGGAATCTTGGGCTAGTTGAAGAGATGGAAGATAAAGCCCATTCCGGAGAATGGCTTCCTACCCGTAAACCAAAAAGTATAGGGAATTTCCTATAGCTTCCTTTGATGTAACCCTATCAGCCCATAGAGTGTTATGGATTATATTATGCCAATTCCTTTGGTTGTCTCCAACCATTTTCTTTAATATTCTCACTAGGTTCTTATTAGTTGATTCTGCCACCCCGTTTCCCTATGGATAATAATTTGCAGAGTACATAATTATGATTCCTTTGTCCAGAGAAAACTTTGTCAATAGGGTGGAACAATAATAAGAAAAATTATCAAAAAATAGGATAGAAGGGACACCATACTTGTTTTTCTATGAATTGGATCACCGCCTTATTGTTTACATGAACCAAAGTGATGGCCTCTGCCAATTTCATGAAGTAATCGGTGGCAGTAAGAATGTACTTGTTTTGTTTTGAAGAACTGGGTGTAATTTATCCTATGATATCTAACCCCCATTGCTCAAAAGGCCTAGAGACAGTCATTGGTTGGAGTGGGACTACCTCCCTCTTCTCCCTCCGAGCGCTTATTTGACAAGTTTTACAGTTTCTAGCGTAGGTGTGAGCATCTTTGAACAAGGTGGGACAATAATAACCAGCTCTTAGTATCTTATGAGTGGTTGTGTTTCCTACGAAATGTCCACCAGTAGGGCCATCATGGAGTTCCTTTAGAACTTTGTCTGCATCTTCACGTTCAAGACATCTTAATAATACCCCATCATAATTAACTCGGAAGAGTACCGAATTTATGAGGCGATATTGTGCAGATTTTAACCTGAGGGCTCTCCTTTCTCTAGGGTTGAGATTTTTTGGACAAGTCCCATGGTGTAGGACATAATTTATCTTCTCACACCAATATTCTTTTCCTGGGGAGATGTATGAAACTTCGCCACACCATAATTCCATTTCATTCTCCCACTCAGAATCTTCATTTACTTGGTCCTAGGCTTCAGCTGTGAGTTTGCATAACCCTTTCCCTTTAACTAGTTTGGCAGGTTTTATATACAGATCAAATTCTTGAACTGTTTTCATCCAGTTTCCTCTTCTCTCCCCCATCTCCTCTTGATTGAATAGATATTAGATCATAATGTGAGGCATGATTACTTTGGTGTGTTTGTTGAGGATGTAAGACATGAAGTGTTTTACTACTTTATAAACTGCATAAGCTTGTTTATCTATGACAAGATAATTTAGTTTGGCTCCTTGGATGTTAGCGATCATGAATGACATCAAGGCCTCGTTGTTGTCATCATCCTTTTGAGTCAATACCACAACTAATGATTGGTTGGAGGCGAAAATATAGAGGAAGAAATCTCTATTGAAATCGGGACTTCGGAACATGGGGGCTTGAGATATAGAAGTTTTGATGTTGCTGAAAGAATCCTTTCGTTCCTCATCCCACTTAAATTTTACATATTTTCAAATCATGTTTTGTAAGGGTTTGATAGTTTTCATGAAATTGGGAGTGAATTTCCTCACGAAACTGATTTGTCTGAAAAAAGACTACATATCTTTCTTGTTGTGAGGCAACGAGGTTGAGCTATGGCCTTAATCCTTTCTAGGTATATGTGAATGCATGCTTGAGATATAATGTGGCCTAGTATCTTACCTTCCTCGACACCAAAAATAGTTTTCTTAGGATTTAAGGATATACCATATTTCCTACACCTTTCGAAAATTTGAGTTAAGTCTTGGATGTGTTCTTCTATGTTCTTTGAATACACAGTTATGTCATCCAGATATACTACCACACACTTGTTGATTCATCCCAAAAATTCCACATCCATGGCCCTTTGGAAGGTCACCCATGCATTGATTAACCCAAAGGGCATACGTTTATAAGCGAAGGTTACCCACTTGGTTTAGAAGTTAGTTTTCAAATGATCTTCCTCTAAAACCAAGACTTGGTTGTAACCTAAGAAACCATCCTGTAGAGAGAAAATATTTGAGATAGACAAGGTCTAGAGGAGTTTCTCCATTGGAAGGACTAGGTAATTGTCCTTTTCTGCAGCTCTATTGAGGTTCCTAAAATCTATGCATAAGCAGATTTCTCTAGACTTTTTCCTCACATGAACCATATTTTCTACCCACACAGAATGCATAACCTGGAAGATGATTTTTTCATATAAAAGCTTATTCAATTCCTGATAGATGAGAGGTTCCATGGATGGGTGATACTTTCATAGATTTTGTTGGAAGCGTTTCACTTCAGTTTTAACCGGATAGTGTGTTGAGTGATGCAGGTATCATATGTTTTCAGATCTCAGTAGGACCATGCAAGGACATATTGGTATTGTATAAACAGTTTGAGATAAGACTTTCTTTCCTCTTTAGATATAGTATTGTGGAGATTTAGATTCTTTGGGTTTTCCGGGGTTCCAAGGTTTATAGTTTCAAGCATGGGACAAGAACTACTGGTCTTTTCATTTTTAGGTCCCTTAAATCATTCTTTCAGGTCAAAAATATTTTCCAAATTAGATATCCTTTTCGAGATTGTGTGATACTTTGATATGTCAATAGGTTGACCTATCTGAGGATTAGTTTCTATTGATTTCTCCTGGAATACTTCATCATCAATAGCCAAATCTTTGAAATTGTTTTGGTTAGTCAGGAATTTTATGATCTGTTCATCTCCTTCAAATACTTTCCAATTGGAAATGTTGTTATGCACCAATGGTTTATAGAGAATATCCACAGTGAACCAGGAGAATTCGTAATCTTCTAGGGTTGATAGCCTCGAGGCAGTGGTAGCCAAAGAATCAGAAAGATTGTTCTTCACTCTAGAAATTGTTGAAATGTTGAAAGATTCACAATGATCTATTAGCCTGTGCATCTCCTGTTGATAATTCTTTAGGTGTGGGGAGTTGCAATGTATACTATTATGTATCTACTGAACAATGATATCAGAATCCCCGAAAACCTTTAATTATTTTACATTTAAGTCTACATCTTTCTTTAATCCTTGTACCAGAGCCTCATACTTGGTAGTGTTATTTGTGCATTCAAATTCTAGTCTACAAGACATGAAATGTCATTTGCCTTTTGGATAAATGAGGATGCACCCTACTCTTTAACCTTCTTGTGATTTAGATCCATCAAAATATAGGGTTCAACATTGTAGGAAGAGTGTTTCAGCTTCTCGTTCCCTGTTACTTTCCTCTTTTCTTACTGCTAGCTCTGAGCTTTCCAATGTAGGTTCTTGGCAGAAGAGAGTTTCCTCTGCCACTGTCGACAACTCCTCTTAAAAAATGATTTCGGAGTTCTAAGTGAGAGGGACATTAGATGAAAGAGGGGAGAAGTTCTCGATGTAAGAATCGCAGGAATAATTGCCTAGCACAGGGAAATCTGTCGATGAGGGTTCGTTCAAGGTTTCTAGGTTAGTGATGGTATGTTTCAGGTACCTTTCCCTATCAATTTTGATCATATTTTTGTATCCCCTTAGCGGTAGCCAAAGGTGTTCCCAGTCTGTACTAAAGTATCTGTTTAACTTCTTAGACCAATCTCGACTTAGTAATAACCCATAAACTTCTAGGATATCTACCACAATGATGTCAATCACTTACACAAACTTGGGATGTGTCGCTATTCTAATCATTACATCTTTGAGTTCCCCCATGACATTGACCTAGGTACTATCTAGTTGTATTACATGTTTATCACTCTTGAGAGGAATGGTATTTAATTTTTTGCAAATAGACGAGGGTATAAAATTGGAATCTACTTCTGAATCTATCAAAAAATTGTGGAGGTTCATGTTGAAAACTTCAAACGTTAAGAGGAATGGTGGAACAAAAGGTTTTCCCTTCTTATCTTCTGAGTAGGTGTTTATAGTTGGTTTGTTCACCAAATCTGTGGGGTTTAGATTTATTTCCTAATAATTTCTTGTCGTAGGGTTTTCTAATGATTTAAAAGCTTGTAACAGAAATTCCTTTTGCTAAGGGATCTTGCATATGTCCATAACTAATATATTATCCTTTAACTTATTCAAATATTCAAATACATTGTAATCCAGTTTGGGTAATTCTTGGGTATGGATGATTATAGGGTTTTTTTCAGGGAGGAAAAGGTGCCTTTAGGTGATCAGGAGTTGTCTTACCCCTCAAATTTTGGGTTGTGGAGATATCTTTTGAGGCAAGTGGACCTTTACTTCGCTTCTGCACAACTGAGACTTCTGCAGGTGGTCCTTGGGACTCAAACAAGTCGTTGGAAGGCATGATTAGGTAAGGATCCCATATCAGCATGGTTGTATCTTCTGGTGAGTCAATCTCTTCCTGGTCAACAACACTCATAACTAAACTGCTTGGTTGTTCGGACAAGGAGACTTCGTCTAGAAACCAATTGGCCATCAAGTTCATGGCATGGAATTCTATCATTTTGGCTTCTTCAAAATTCTCATCTAAGGTTCGTTTGATAGCCCTCTTCACAAACATGGAAATATAATTTGGGAGAGAATTAGCATATACTTTGATTTGCAACTCCTGAGTTGGTTTATCTTCAGGCTGGAATTTGTTTAATATGGTTGTGAATCTTTGATTGAAATCTTTAACCTTCTCTTTCAAACTCATGGTAGCGGCGAACAATTCAGCCATCAGATCTCCCGTGGTAGTCTCTTCTACAAATTTATCTAGAAAATCCTTTTGTAACTTCGTCCAGCTGCTTATAGACCCTACAGGTAGATTAAAATACCATGTGGAATAATAATTATCAAATGTATATGATAAAATCATGCATACTACGCCTTCATTTTGGACGTTCATAAGTCTGATCGCTAGTATGAATTTCTTGATATGATCTTCAGGAAATCTTGAAGTCGCGTGGTCGAATTTAGGAAGTAACTTCTCTTGGTGTCAAGGAAGATTATGTACTCATCTTGGGATGGCCAAAGTGTCTATGGCCAACCAAGGTTGGTTGTTATGAGGTGGGTTTCCCCTTTCTTCATCATGGTCTTTATTGTCTTCCATATCTTCAGAATCTTAGTTAAAATCCTCTTCTTCCGAAAAATCGTCTGGCTCAAAGACATCGTAAGTTGGCATTTCAAGGATCAAATTCAGAGGGTGTTCAATTTTGTCGAATGAAAAATCTATTAAGTCTTATACTGTGTGCACAAAAATCTAGTCACGAGTATCGAACACTAGTCTACTTACTTGTTTTCTTCAAGGAAGTATCAGAGCTAAGGGTAATGCACTAATCTATCGGGCGTATGCTCTAGTGATTCTTTTGAATTGATTTAATTCCTCATGAGGAAGAGCATAAGGCATATCAGGGAACAATTGTTCTTCCTATGGCTAGGGTGAGTTACTCATTTCAAGAGTACTCAACATGTGTGGTTTGTCTTGGAATGACTAGCCATGCATGTGGGATGTTTTGAATCTATAGGTTGTTTGAAATACTACGTGAAATATGTATTCAACCATTCATTCTCAATCCCTCTTTCTAGCACCAGTTTTGTTGACAGGTCCTAGATCCCTTTAATTCAACAGTAGGAACCAAACCTACCACCGAGGCCCAATTAGACTCTGTAACATTTAATAGTGGAATGGTTCTCCAGATCTTGCGTTCTGACCAATTTATCAATGGGCTTTATGTTTTCTTGTGAAGGCTTTTCCTTCAATTTGGAATTTCTCTTTTTTTTTTTTTTCTCTTAGGTGGGACTGATATGAGATGTAAGACAGTATAAACCAACTTTGCGACAAACAATATTAAGTTTAACTACTGGAGAAGATAATTAAAAAAAAACTCGCCACGTGGCATTCTCTCCTAATAGTTTTTCTAACAGTCAACTCAAGATATTACTCCAAAGGGTGACTTTTCTCATACTCTGACCAACTAATGAACAAATCTTCATAGATATGGTCATATGGAAATCGGTGTTGTTCCATCGGAGTCACGTAAATTTCTCTGATATCCATCGCATGCGCTCGGTACTTCACCAGGATGGTACTTAACTACTGTAGCACAGCCCGAGCTATGGTCGGGCATTCCATAAATTGTTGCACTTGTCCTGGCACTGTGTCAATCACCTTTACTAATATTTTGGCCCATGAAGAATCTTGATTGGCGTGTGATTCGACTATGTCGCGCAAGCTGCTAAAGTCATCATGTCGGTTATGCCAACTTGGGTAGTTTGATATCCTTCATCACCTTGTTGATCTTCAGACCCAATTTCTCTTGAATTCCTTGGCGAAGTTATGAAGCCACTTTTCCTTGATAGTCGGAGGAATATTTCCTGCAATCGGAATTAAAATCGTTTAGAAATTGCTTAAAGAACAATACTCGAAAAAATATATGTAAAAATGTAAGCGTGAGGAATCCAGACTAGTGCATACCTGTAAATCTCGCTAAGCTTGGTTGTTTGATACTTATGTTCTCTCTGCAACCCTTCGAATTACCTACACCATCTCTGTTAGCGCCATCATTTTTATTCAGTTATGGTGGTTACATCTGCGCACCATAGCATGAAATAACAGGTATGGAAAACATGAGATTCAATGTCACGTCAATGGCCGGTTGGCCCTTGGGGTCGGGAAAGGATTTTTGAGCCAAACATGTGCTGAAAGTACGAGTAAGTTCCAAATTATTTGGATACTGTCATAAGGGAAGTCATTAAACGCTTCAGGTCAAGGCAAGTTGAACAAACATAAGTCACATCAACAAGTGCATCAACCATCATCAACTCATTATGGAGGCTGGGGAATTAAAAATAAGTCGAGGTGATATTACCACACATCCTCTGCAACTCCTGTCGTCTGTATCTCAAATGTCGTAGGTGATACCCGTCGCGCAAATGTGACACATAAATTATTTAAAACATCTTTTCGCAAAGCATTTAATGTTCCCTAGCACGTTTCGACTCACTTTCCACTCCATTATAAATTCTAGATGTTTTGTATGTGTTCTACTTACCAGCTTACTTATGCACTATTGGTGACTCATCTCATGAGCCCATATCGATCAAATTATTTTCTTCTGGCCTTTTTCAATTCACCCATGCATAAGTTAGATATGTCATTGCACCATGCGAACTCCTCAAAACTCAATACGGGGCCTGAGAGGTAGTTTAAGTGCCATGCTTGAGCCGCAAAATTCCTAGGACTCGTTCTTATTTGGAACAAGTGTTTCGGAGGGTTCAAAGGGAGATTTCTACCTTCGCACAGAAATGATGGTATCGCCCTGTGTGTAGGATGAAGTGGAAGAAGTTACGTCATAAGGGAACAAGTTGGAAGCCATGCTTCCTCAACAGAAGATACCATGGAGGAGAGGAAGGCCCAGGAATAATAAGGAAGTTGGGGGAGAACGCCAAATCCTGATTGAGTTGTGCGCATGATCAATTGTGAAGGAGTTCCTAATGCAAGTTATTTGGATAGAGCCCATCGAAGCCACAAGTTGAGGAAGCGGGAGTTGAACGAGAAGGATATAAGCCTCGGGTTCTAACATCTGAGGACCTAATCAGCAACTAGAGTAGGCGCAACTCACCATAGATAAACTTTACTAGGAGAATAGAGAATTATGACAGCAGTTGGAAGAAAAGACCCTTGAGGTGTCAACACCACAAGGTCGTGAAGGGAACACAACTTGGCTCAAGAGGTATCTTTGGGAAGAACATGATACGGTCGTGAAGCTATGCGAAGTGCAAAGGGTGTCGGAAGAACAAAAATTGAAAACACCTCTGGGAGTGTGAAGCGACCAGGGAGAAAGTCCACGCGCAAAAGAGGCATGATTGGAAAACTCTGTTTTGTATTCTCAGACGTGGCATAGAATTTTGATAGTTTTCCCTTTTCCTTGTGAAAATTTTCATGTTTTCAATGTAACCGGGTTGGTTGGCCAAAAGGTCTAGACAGTGTCTACTATATGTAACCTGAGCTCGATGAAAATCTAATATATAAAGTTTCAAAATTTTGATGAAAGGATTCTGGTCATAGTAGTTGAATGCATCGTTTTTTTCTTTTTGCATGTGAATATACTATGTTCTTTGTCCAATTTTCTTGTAAGTTAGCCTCGATTTTGTACTTAGTGTTGCTCCGAGTTGTTTTGTATTTTTATTGATATCCTTCTACAAAACCTTTGACATCGATCAACTTCATCGTACGATGTTGATGTGGCACCACTGACTCGGGATATATGGTACTAAATACTAGGAACTCGACTCACAGGTAATGGTCGGACTCGGGACTTTGATCGAGTTATGTACTCTAAACTAACCCATGGAGTGTTGATGCCCGAAAGGTATCGGTGATCGATGTCAAGAGATAAACCTACCACATATTTTCATGTCGGTTATCGTTCTCAAAACTCTCGATGCAAAAAAAAATTCATAAGTTGGTGATTGGAGGACAACCTTTAGCGTAATCAAGGTGTTCATCAGGATTTGATATTTTCTGATTTTACTTAGCATCTTGGGTATTGGCCATCGGTGATATAATTTCTTATTTTGTTCAATGCTTACCCTTTTAGTCTTTTACTGATGTCGAAGAGATAAGTCATTGGCTATATCCTTGTGTGATGCCTGTCACAAGTGAAAAATTCCTTCTATCTATGCCGACAAAGATCGATGCTTGGCGACTTCGGTTTTCTAAGTGATTTTTTTTCATCCTTTAAAAATTTCCGATCCCGAATTTGGATGGTCAGGTGAAACGGTTTTAGATGTTGATTATTCTTAAGAAGCTAAGTTTTTTAAGTCATGGGTTTTCATGGATTTAGGAAAACTTTTAAAGAGTTAATGAGAGTAAAAAAGGTAAGAAAACTCAACAACTTCCACAATGAAGATGAATCAGATAGTGCAAAAATGTCAAGTGGTACCCAAAAAGTAAAATTTGACATAGAATTTTTAGGGTGTGTTGAGTTCTCAAAAAAAACTTCATGAGAATGTCAATGGGTTTGGTCAGCAAGGAACTAGATGAAGGGAAGACACAACCCCCTAATGAAGAATGCATATGAGGTTGGTTATAAGAGGAGTATGATAAAACCCCCATCTAAGACTTTTGACGAGGATGGATATATGGGGGGAACCAAGGACTACGCCTCATGATAATTCCAATGGGGTTTGTGAGGAGGTGATAATTAGACAATATCTCCTAATAATGACAGTGTGGAAGGTTACGAGAGCATAAGGGAGGGATATTTCTAGAGAATTCCAATGGGGCTAGTCCAGAAGGGATCCATCAAAGAAAAAAACCATCCTATTAGTGACAATGGAGATAACTAGAAGGGGAAATAGTTGTTAGGATATTTAGACACTTAGGAGTTAGTTAACATATACTTGGTCTAATATGTCGTTAGGTAAAAGTGTGTTTCTTAGTGTGTTTCTTTAGTATGCATTAGTATGCATTTGTAGTTAGGAAATCCGACGGTTGTGATATGTTCCTAACATAGAGTGATTCGACAGCTCATACTCTCCTTGATATTAATGGCCATTGATCCATGTATTAACACCCCATTGGTCCATGATCTTTATTTAAATAGCATGGAGGGTCATTTTCCGATGATCGATTGTGAGAAAATCTCTTGTAAAATCTCTCTGTAATCTTTTTCTTTGCATTAATAAACTTCTCCAAGTGGTCACGTTGGTTGGGGCCGTGGATGTTTCCCCGTAGGGGTTTTACCACGTGAAAACATCGATCTGTTGATCTTTGATCTAGTTATGTGAGTGGCTACTGAATATTTTCATCCTCTTTTGGAATACCTATGTTGTCGAACATGGTACCAGAGCCTGTTTGAAGACCCGCTCATGTTGTAGATCGAGATCATGAAGTCGAGGTGCCTCGTCTCCATTTTCTGGAATTTCCATAAATTTATGGGTTGAGAGGACTATTCCATTGCATATGGAGCACTCATTTCATTCAGGAACACTTTTCATTTCACTCAAAAAGGTTTTCGTTTGCCCAAGATACGTCCATTATAGTCAGATCCAGAGGTATAAAGCCTGAATACACATTTTTTAAATTTCTGCAAAGTTTCATTTTGATTTTATTTCGGTTTGTATTTTTTTATTTCTAGGTTGCTACTCTTTTAGATCTGCGTATTCTCTTTTCCCCATGCCCTATGTGATCTCGTCAAATCAGAAACAGATATGAAAAGGTGCATCTTTCGAGTAAGATAATCGAGATCTAACCCTTGTTGTCATCGAGAAGCGAAATTTTTTTCTTGTGTGAAAAGAGTTTTTTTTAGCGTGCTCTCCAAGGACAACAAGGACAACAACCACAACAACAAAAATCCTCCTTTTGAACGTTACAATATTTTTTGCTAGACCATTTGGTTAAAACTTTCCTTATTAAGTAAGAAGTCTTGAGTTCAAGTCTCTCTTTTGTTACTTTTTTTGAAAAAGTTCATGCTAAAAATTGTAAAGTGCATTTCAGTTCAAGTATAAAAGTGAATCACTATAAGTAGCTTTATATTTTATTTTAGAGTTATTTATTTTGCATGCAACTTTTCTGTTATAAGGTAACCTAATTGTAAAAGTGATCCCCACTTCTCTTTATAAAAGTGGGTCACTTCGTAAAGAAGCTTACACTATCACGTGGTTATTTGGTCACCGTTTATGCCTTTTTTTTAAAAGAGCATAACTCTCACATCGGAAGTCCATTTTCAGTGTCGTTTTTTTTAAAACATCATAAATTTTCGAGATATTTCCATCCATATCATTAGTTTTGGTTTTTAAATCTGAATTATCTGCATATTTAATATGGATTCTACAAGTAATGTCTTACTTACCAGCAACAACTACTTTCAATGGAGATCCCATATGGAAGATTTATTAAGAAGTAAAGTCCTATATTGGATTACCTTAGGAAAGGAAACAACCCCCACTGATGATGATAAGAAAGCCAAATGGGATAATAGGAATGACAAAGCACGTGGACTAATTGGAATGTCCATCTCTCCTGATCTAAGGTACCACCTTCAAGGAATTGATGACCCCGAAAAAGCTTGGAACACGATTGAATCTATGTTTGGTAAACTCAATATTATTCGAGCATAACAGTTAGAAAATCAAATACTAACCTTGAGTTCAAGTGATTTTTCTTGCCTTGGAGACTATCTATCTAAGTTTAAAACACTCAAAATTTTATGTGAAGAATATAAGATAGTAATGGAGGAAAAACGTTGCATATATCTTATTCTTTCTAAGCTAGGTAGTACATATTTTGTGTTTGTATCTACCTTTTATGCCATGAAAGAGGATCTAGGGAAAACTTATCTAAAACCCACCCTTGAGTCCTTTTGTACTTCCTTGATTAGGGAGGAAGATAAGCTTGTACAACTTGGAGTGATCAACACTGCAGGTACCTCAAACAAAGCCTTAGTTTCCCAGCAGAAAGATAAACCCAAGTATCCCAAGAAGCAACATCCTCGCTACAACAACAAACAACCTAAGGGTCCCAAACCCGCTCAGACAGCTTCAGCTCCTAATGGTGACAAAGGATCAAAATATAAAAGAAAGAATACTAATAGACATTGCAACTTTTGTAATAAAGATGGTCATGATGAGTCCAAATGTTTCAAGAAGATGGCAGCCTTAGAAGCAGTGATGAAGAAGGAGAACATTAGTATTGATTCTTCTTCTTCTTCTTATTCTTCTCATGGACATGCACTTTCTTCTTCTGGATTTTCCTTCAATACAACTTCTACTACTACTTCTTCTTCTGATGAGTGGATTATTGATTCGGGAGCATCTTATCATATGGCTAAGGATAAAGGAATATTTTCTGTTCTAAATGAATGTAACACCAAGAAAATATTTGTTGGTGATTATAGATCTCTTAGTGTTGTAAAATCTGGAACAATTCAAGTAGAAAATGGTCACTTCAATGATGTATTATGTGTTCCCAATCTTTCTTGTAACCTTCTATCAGTATATCAAATCACTCATTCAGGTGAAGGTAAAATCGTCGAGTTTTCACCTC
>JZKD02S2141441.1:511777-551012 GCA_000966675.3 Picea glauca
AGTCTAATACACTTACATTCACATTCAACTATTTCCCTAACTCTTCATTTACTTCATATCCTTCGATGGATCATATGCTAGATTTTCCATCATGTCCAAATCCTCTTGTCGTTTTTCATTTATGACTATGCATCTCCACTACCTCACCGTCATGTTTTCTCTTTAATGCTTGTCCTATCATATAAATTCTTTAATTATTTTCCTACCTTCTATAAAAATCCTTTTCACACTTCAATCCTCCTTCATGCACACAATTTATGAACAATTCCTTTTTCTACATCTCTGCGACATTTTCTAATTTATTACCTTATGTATGACGTCAGCCTTCTCTCTCTTCCTCAAAATTTTTTGTTTCTTTTCTTCTTTTCTTTTTCTTTCTATAATGTAAATGTTATTGTAAAAATACTATAGTACACATTATACATGCTTATACTAGTGTGTGGAAGCACGACTATCCCTATATAGTTTTAGTCGACTACCATTTAACAGTCCTTCCAAAGGTTCCTCATTCAGTTTTTGCAACCGAACAACACCCAAATATGTCACAAACCTTATCACGTATGGGCCCAACCAATGCATTTGTAAATTTTCAGGATGCTGCAAAAACTTTATGGCACTAATCAAAATAAAAAATTTGTCTAAAACTTCTTTTTTTTAATGTTTCTGCCATGCCAGGATTTCTAAACGTGATTTCTAAACTTGTTGATGGAATCCTATGATAAAATGGTCTTCCTCCAATTCTAATAGCTTTGACAGACTTCTTTATACTGCACTCGAATCAGTAAGCTCTATCAACGTGACAATGCACATACTTAGCACAATGAATTCCAAAGGCACGACTGCTACCTGGACATACACTAATATGAATGGTGTTTGTCCTGTCAATTTCTTAGTCATAGTCCAGTACGTCACTAACACTATTGGAATCATCAAGTCCCAGTCATCTCAACTTACATTTCATACCTTAGTCAATGCATGATCTAGTATCTTGTTGAATTCTTCTACTGTTCCATTTTCCTAAGGATGGTAAGGTGTGCTCTTTTGGTGGTGAACCTGGAATTCCTCTATCAAAGCCATAGTTGTATTATTCAAAAAATGAGTCCCTTGATCATTTATAAGGATTCTCAAGCATCCAAACCTTGTCACCACATTTTCAAATAGAAATCGCATAACAATCTCTGACAGTCGCTGCTTCATCTCATCTAGTCATGTAGTCTATTGTGGTAATGATGTGTCTCACCCTGACCTTTTCATTGGCAGATAGATCGGTGAAACAAATTGGCTTCCCATTTATAAAATGATTTTAATGTCACTTGTGGTACTAAAGGAATTTCAACTCTCCTGGAAGGCTTCTCGATTCTCTAACAGACATCATAGGTCTGAAAGAACTACCTAGCGTCTTTATCAAGGGTGGGCCACCATAGTCCTTCATTCAAAATATTATGATATGTTTAGGTGGGGCTACTCATGTGCTCAAGAAATGGACTATATCTAAAAAATAGTCATCAACCATATGTACTGCAATTAAGTGTGCATCTGGTATATTGTCATCCAAATATCCTGCATCTTCACCTGATAGTATGCAGGACAAATGATTCAGTCCCGAGTTTAACTTTCCTGGATTCAAAATTACTTCAAAGTCATATTCCTGAAATAGTAGTATCCATCTTCATAACTCCCCCCAAACAATGTCTTATTGACCAAGTATCTCAACGCAAAATGATCTGTGTACAATTTAAAGTGTGAACCTAACAAATAATGTCTAAATTTTTGCAGTGCATATACCATTGTCAATCCTTCACATTATGTAGTAGTATAATTTCATTCCATAGTTGGAAATTTTCTTCTGGAAACTGCAATGGGGTGATCTAAATATCCTTCTCCTATTTCTTCTATAATGACACCTAATGATATAGATGATGCATCCATGTGAACATGGAACTCCTTCTTTCAATCTGGAAATATCAAAATTGGTGTTGTAACCTACTTTTTCTTCCACGTGTGCAAAATCTTCTAGCATTCCTCATTCCATTGAAATTTCACTTCCTTCTTCAAAAACTTTTACAACGGAGTTGTGATCTATGTAAATCCCCTAATGAACTTCCTGTAATACCCTATATGATCCAATGTTGCTCGTAAATGTTGCATTAAAGTAGGCAGTGGAAAATCAACAATTACTGCAATCTTCGTAAGATCAACAAACGTTTTGAGCATTAGCATCAAGGCCAAGCTCAGATAACTTTCCAAAGGATTATGTGCCACCAAGGAAGCCAACATTGAAGCAGGTTAAGATACCAAAGGAGCTTATGTATGAATTTTTCAAACCATATATCCCACCATGGGTAATCATCGAAAGAGATATGTTGGGCACAATAGAAAATCTGAAGTATGCAGACCATGACTTGTCGAATGTGAAAAATTTTCCAGCATCAACACCAGAAAATTACATGCACACAAAACACAACCCATATTCACATGAATTTATAGTATATCCACAAGAGTTGGCAGTAGGGCTAGCGAAAGCAGGCATATTTAATCTATTATATATTCTCCATTTTGGTAGGAGTACAAATATCAATATTTGCGTCAAGATGTTATTAAGTTACACCCATGGGGATTTTTTATGGTTAGAAAAAGCAGTTTCCATAGATATATAGTTGATTGCATGGCTCATCGGGTTACCATAAGTTGGGGAGCATCCACTACCATTATTCATGAACAAGTCTAAGGATAAATCCTTGGTGGGGGAGATGAAGGATAAGTATGACACACATAGGGGAGTGTGTGATTTGGACATAGAAAGTATTAATGATGATACTATCAGGTTCACGATGCAAATGCTAGCCTATAAAATGTTGAAGAAATTTCACAAAGATCAAGTACCAGTAGGTGTATTAGAAACAAAGAAGTGTGTCATAGGAGTACAAATGAACTCAAAGATGATCCTAGTAAACCAGTTATTCAAGGATTGAAAGGAAGCACAAGATAAAGGAACATAATTACATTATGCATGGCTATTGATATTGATTACATTAGTGGCTTGGAGAGAGATGGAAGACACTCAATTTCTGGGAGTTGCGAAGAAACCATGTTTGGAAGAAAGATATGTAAACTTGTGGCATACTGCGCAAAAGGAAATACAGTTGGATAAAAACATTACTTTATATGTTAAAAAGGAAGTAATTTGGAAGATAATTTAGGATACACCACACATACTACCACATGTAGTGGAAGCGTACAAGGTGAATGTGTGTTTTAGAGAAGGAAGAAACCATGTATATATCCAAGCTAAGAGAGACCTAGACCAATAATGGCAGATGACTAGATTCATATTGACAGAATATGAGGTTGGAGAGATTATAGAATACTGGGAGGAAGAATGGAAAACCCCAGTATCAGAGACAAAGCAACTAGAAAAGGAGACTGAACCAGAGAAGGAGATAAAACTAGAGAACAATCTAGAAAAATAAGAAGAAGAACCGAAAGGACAAGGAAATGGCGCAGGATATGAACATAACACAATATCGCTCACCGAAGAGAAGAGGAAATAAAATTATAAGGGGAAATCAATGCACCAATGCAAGAAGAGGAAAGAAATCAAGGAAGTTCCTCCCCTAGGACCTAACATAATATTACATAGAGAAAATAGGATATCAAGTAAAGGAAGTGACAGACGAAGCATTTTAGTGTGAAACACAGAAACAAGAGGAGATACAAACGTATGTCCCAGAGAATATAGCTTCATTGTGTCATATTTTGGAAGATGAAAAGATAGTTTTGGTTCTAAGGTCTGCACCTGACTGCTAAAGGGAAAATCTAGGCCACCTATCAGTTTAGAAAGATTATTTCTTTTAATTTTTTGTTGGTTGGTCAGAGGGTTATTTTATCAAGACAAAAGAAAGGTTGGGTTTGCAAAACGATATTGATGAGGGTCTCCTTGGCTGATGGCACACTAATGACAGGCTAGTGAAATAATAGAAAACAAAGGGAAACAACAAGCTACTCAATGAATAATCTACTGCAAGAAGTTCAATACTTAAAATATCATTTCATGACATCAAACATGTATCAAAAACACAATTACTCCCACAGGCTGCAAAAACAAAATCTTCACCAAAGCATTAGTTGTTTGACAGGTTGCATATCAGTAAAAACAAGTCATACAATAGCTGAAAGGAAATGAAATGTACATTGCACAAATCAAAATCTGTATTCAATATAAGAATAAAAACACATGAATATTTGAATGAAACATTGTCATCAAGAGTATGCTCAATATGTAGAGAGCTTTAATCCATGCATAGAATGGGTCCAACCAGTCTGATGTATTGCTATTCTTTCCCCAAAAATCTGACTCCCAAAACATTCAAAGACTAACTATTTAAAAGAGTTTCAAAGGATCTTTTCCTTAACGGACTGAGACCTAACTCTAGTTTATTGACCGTAAGATAGACTAACTAATATAATTGAATTTGCATGGAGTTCAACATGTGAACTCTGTACTAAACTTAAATGGTAACAAGTGGTTCTTATCACACATAGAAGACCACTTGTTATTTAATTTAAATAATTGTGCAATGGCACAACAGGAACTGCTACTGGAAAAAATACTACATGTGATGAACAAACTGATATTGGTAGAAAAAGACTCAAAGTAGTAGAACAGATTTTTGCATTGAATAATTTCATGCCTACAAGCTAGAGGCCACTGGAAATAACTGGTTGCATGAGCAAACCACTTCTTGAGGAAGAGGTAGTCTATTACAGTGTTCAAGAGTTATTTTTCATTGACTTGGGACTGAGACTTAACTCTTTGTCTGTGTCTGAGCTTTGAGAAGATAAGTGCACTCTATATTGACTATAATTGGCCCTTATTCTCTCTTTCTCTATGATGAGATAGTTGTGAACAGGAAGATGTGGAGGTGAGCATCCAATAGGAAGAAAAGATGAGTGGAGGTGATAGGTGATATGTGCGGATTTGTATTACATGGAGGTGAGTGGAGTACAAGTGTTGAGTGGTGAGAGGAGTGAGAGTAGTGAGTGAAATGAGTGCAGGTGACAAGCGTGAGTGGAGTAAAGGTGGCACACGGTGAAAGGAATGGTATTGAGAAGCAATCTAGAAGGATTCTGGAGGGGGGGGGGGTACGTGGTAATATGATTAGATAGGGGGGTCTGAAATCCTTAGGATCCACCACTTTAGGTAGGGCCCACAATGGGGAAACCATTTTTCCTGGACCCCACCCCCCCCCATCGTTAAAGGTAGAATGGTCAGGGGGCAGCGGGATACGATAAGGGCCATTGATCTGGAGGATGGGAATGTTGTCGAGGTGATCAATGCGAGAGTTAGGCGAGGAATAGATGGAGAAAGTTTAGCAGTAGAGGGAGTGTGACGTGGAGGTGATATGGAGGTGATACGATGACCTGATGTCTCTTAAGCACATGATTGTAGAATTTGTAGAGGGTGGTTTGGATCCACACCACTTTTAGGCCCGCAATCCCCCACTAGTTGCCACATACCCTTCCAACAATACCATGGTTCCAATTGCGGGACCACAATGAAGTGTGGTCATTGATTTTATTACGATCTATGATATAGGTTACATGTACCTGTTGCGAGGATCAACGGTGCCAATTGATTTAAGATCAACGGTCCAAATTTTCTTCATAATTTCTAGCTTTGAGAGTTTTCAAATGTTGTTCTTGGAAATCTCCTAGAGGAAAATTATCGAAGTGAATGATATGTCTCCATGTGTCCTTGTTGATGGATGGTCTAGATTCACTTCGAAATTTTGGTCTTCAGGAGTTTCAAATGTGAGGCATGACAATATCGCAGAAGAAAATATTCAAAGTGAATGATTTGCCTCCATGTGTCCTTGTTGATGGACGGTCTTGAATCACTTCAGAATTTCGAGATTCAAGAGTTTCAAATGTGAGGCATGAAAATCTCCCAAAGGAAAATCGTCAAAGTGAATGATCTACCTCCACATGTCCTTGTTGATGGTTTCCACGTGCTTCGACACTTCGAGATTTTCAAATTGTGAAGCATGAATTTCTCCCGAAGTAGTACAGGACCAGAGTGATGTGGTAGGCTCTCGGGACTTCAGGACTTCAGCTAGTTAGGACTTCAGGTCTTCAGATCATTGGCTCTTCGGGACATCGACTCTTCGGCTCTTCAGGTATTCGTCCCTTCAGGACTTTGTCTCTTCTAGACTTCGGCTCTTCGAGACTTCGAGATTTTCTCTCTTCGGTACCTAGGATAATTCTTGGGTCCGTTGTTGATGTTAAACCTTGCGTGATTTTGACACTTTGAAAGCATGAAATATGTCAATCTGATTGGCCTGATGGATCTTCACCATCAAAATTTAACTTGTCTATTCGCACAATCTGAGCCCAAAATTGTCCGCTCTTTATTCTTGTGTTTTTCCATGGGTGTTTCATGTGCATACAAAAACTTGACCGGCCTGTTGGGATCTCATTCAATGGAGAACATGATGGAAAGCATTCTGAACCAAATACGACATGTAATTATACTTTGATAAAAAATAGAAACATAAATGTGCAAAGACTCAATCAAGAAAGAAATGAACAAGAACCAAGTCACTCAGTAATAGGAAACTGACTTAACTAACTGGAAGAGGAAAAATTGATGAAGGAATGAGGAAAAGAGGGAGGAGAGTTAGGGGTGCAGACCTAGGTTACAACATTGGCTCCAAATGTGGATATCTCGTCCCTGTGAGGTGATAAGAACAGTATATCGGTGCCTTGAGATTGAATAAATTCTCTTACCTTCCATTTCTTACCTCGTTTTGTCTGTTAGCCCTGTGTTATCTTCTACTATGTCTCAACCATGCATTTTATTGAATTCAAAACAGAGACTACACCCTACTGCCTTTGTTGGACTATGGAATATTTACTGAAAATTGAAACTGTAGCTAAACCCTAATGCCTTTGTTGGGCTATGGAGTCTCTTATTCAAACAATATACTGAAAACCAACACATTAAAAACAATATGTGAACTAAAAATTAAATGCTCGAACTACGAGCTTATTCTCCTACTACCTACTCTATTCAACTGAAAACCAACTCAATCATGTGTAATTCCATTTCCAATGAAACCAATAAAAAATTTGAATGAGAACCTCAACTCTATGTAGGTAACTATTTAGAATATTCCAAAGAGGATATATCAAATGCGACAAAAAGTTGGAAGGCATTTGGTACTTATAATTGCAAATGATGACCATGCTAAAAATTCCAACCTTTGGGATTTTGGAAAAATAGGAATCCATCCATCTTGCTATTGGATCTTGAAACTCATGAAAATCATCCAATTGGTTGAGAGGACAAAATTGTTGTTGTGTAAGATATAAATTATAGACGAGATTGAGTTTCTCATGTCCTTATTGAAAAGGCTCATGAAAGTCTTGTGATTTGCAACCATAAAGGGAAGGAAAATACTCTTGATACTGCTCATTGGGTATGTCTTCTGCATGGCTGGTTTTTCCTCATTCTAGCTCTAGAATGTCATCTTCAGACTTATAGATTTCCTTTTTCTCAAAAATTTTAGAAGGAAGGAGAAAAACTTGTTCGTGACCTTCAACACCACTTTCCTCATAGTTAATCAAATCTTTATAATAACATAGAACAATATATGTATCATAACAATGACTATCTGAGCCACCTAGAATAATGCAAGATGTATCCAAAGCCTTGTTATCATCAATTTCATCATTAATGTAATTACCAACATCATCTTTCTAAATAAAAGGATCAGAAGAAGACTCATATGTAACCAAATATTTCTCCACTTCCTCAACGGAAAAGTCCCCTTTATTTTCACTACTAGAAGAACTAATAAGTGACTATTGGATATGAGATTCAAATTCTTCACAACAGTTCTTAAAAATTAAATCAGCTAGAGAAAACCTTTTACAATACTTAATGAATGCAGCATGAAATTGTTCCAGGGAGAAGATGCTAGTAGGGGGCAAGGATCGGTACCATTCACGAGCATCTCCCTCTAATGAGTACATGAACATCTTCATTAATAAATCCTCATGATCTATTCCCCACCGATGCATGAGCTCATGAAACTCAAGCAAATGCTCAGTAGGGCTGTCATCTCTATGTTCTCTAAATATAGACAAAAAATCACCCCACTCATCTATAATAGGAACAACATTTGGAAAACTAGGAACAACTGAGAAATTTAATGGAGAAAACCTCTGAGCCAATATGGCTTCCATCTCAAAATATGACTTCTTAAGACTATGGAGTCTCCACTAGATTCTTTAACCATGGAGTTTCTAGGTGAATGATATGCAGTCTAAATGTGTCTGGTCTTTTTCCACCATCAAATATCAAATCTAATCATTGTTTTTCTCACAGGGAAAGATATTTCATTACTATGTTTCCTCAGCAATGGTGCTAGAAGATGTTGGTCCTAAGGTCTACACCTGACTGTTGAAGGGAAAAGCTAGGCCACCTATTAGTTTAGAAAGATTATTTCTTTAATTTTTTTGTTGGTTGGTTAGAGGGTTATTCTATCAAGACAAAAGCAAGGTTGGGTTGGCAGAACGATATGGATGAGGGTCCTCCTTGGCTGATGGCACACTAATGACAGACCAGTGAAATAATAGAAAACAAAGGGAAACAACAAACTACTCAATGAATAATCTGTTGCAAGAAGTTCAATACTTAAAATATCATTTCAAGACATCAAACATGTATCAAAACAAAATTACTCCCAAAGGTTGAAAAAAACAAATCTTTACCAAAGAATTAGTTGTTTGACAGGTTGCATATCAGTAAAAATAATTCATACAATAGTTGAAAGGAAACAAAATGTACGTTGCACAAATAAAAAATTGTATTCAAGATAAGAATAAAAACACATGAATATTTGAATGAAACATTGCCATCAAGAGTATGTTCACCAGGTAGAGAGATTTAATCCATGCATAGAATGGGTCCAACCATTCTGATGTATTGCTATTCTTTTCCCGAAAGTACGACCCCCAAAACATTCAAAGACTAACTATTTAAAACATTTGCAGAGGCTCTCGTCCTTAGGGGAATGAGACCTAATTCTAGTTTACTTATTGTAAGACAGACTGACTAATCTAACTGACTTTGTATGGAGTTCATCATGCGAACTCTGTACTAAAATTAACTAGTAACAAGTGGTTCTTATCACACACAGAAGGCCACTTGTTATTTAATCTAAAAGAGTGTGCAATGGCATAATAGGAACTACTACTGAAAAAAAATATTGCATGTGTTGAATGAACTGAGATTGGAAAAATAAGACTCGGAGTGGTAAAACGGATTTCTGCATTGAACAATGGCATGTCTGCAAGCTAGAGGCCACTAGAGATAATTGGCTACATGAGAAGACCACTTCTTGAGGAAGAGGTAGTCAGTTGAAGTGTTCTGGAGTTATTCCACATCAACCTGGGATTGAGACTTAACTCTTTGTCCATGTCTGAGATTTTGGAAGCTAAGTGCACTCTGTCTCGACAATAATTGTCCCTTCTTCTCACTTTCTATGTGATTAGCTGGTCATGAATAGGTAGACGTGGAGGCAAGCGTCCAATAGGAATAAAATATGTGTGTTGGTGATAGGTGATCTGAGTGGATTTGCATTATGTGGAGGTGAGTGGAGGACAAGTGTCGGGTGGTGAGAGGAGTGAGAGTAGTGAGTGAAATGATTGGAGGTGATAGACGTGATTAGAGGACAGGTGGTGTGTAGTGAGATGGGCAATATTGAGAAGAAATCTAGTAGGATCCTGGGGGGGTAGGTGGTAAGCAGATTAGAGAGGGAGGGTCTGAAATCCTGAGGAGCAATGATGTTAGTTAGGGCCCTCGGTGGGGAAACCATTTTTCCTAGACCCCCCCCACCATTAAATATAGAATGGTTGGGGGGTTCCGGGATGCAATAAGGGTTTTTTATCTAGAGGATGGGGATGTCGTCAAGGTGATCAATGGAAGATTTAGGAGGGGAACAGGTGGATAAATTTAAGCTATAGTGGGAGTGTGATGTGGCGGTGAGATGGAGGTGACGTGGTGACCTGATGTATTTTAAGCACGTGATTGTGGAATTTGTTGTGGGTGGTTTGGGTCCGCACCACTTTTGAGCCCCCAATCCTCCACAATCTACCACATACCCTTCCAAAAATACCATGGTTCCAATTGCGGGACCACTCTAGAAAATTAACGTGTGGATAGTTTACATCCCCGCAATGAAGTGTGGTCATCGATCTAATTACAATTTGTGATCTAGGTGATATGTACCTATTGCGAGGATCAACAGTGTCAGTTGATTTGAGATCAACGATCCATATTTTCTTCATAAGTTCTGGATTCAAAAGTTTTTGAATGTTGTGCTTGGAAATATTTCGAAGGGAAATAGCCGAAGTGAATGATCTCCCTCCACGTGTCCTTGCTGATGGATGGTCTATATTCACTTCATAATTTCGGGCTTCGGGAGTTTCAAATGTGAGGCATGAAAGTATCCTAGAGGAAAATCATCGAAGTGAATGATCTTCCTCCACGTGTCCTTGCTGATGGACGGTCCATATTCACTTTGGAATTTCGGGCTTCTGGAGTTTCAAATGTGAGGCATGAAAATCTCCCTGACGAAAATCATTGAAGTGAATGATCTTCATCCACATGTCCTTGTTGATGGTTTCCACATGCTTCAACACTTCTGTCTTTGGGAGTTTTTAATTGTGAGGCATGAATTTCTCCCATATTAGTACGGGACCAAAGTGACGTGGCAGGCTCTCAAGACTTCAGGACTTCAGCTAATCGGGACTTTAGGTCTTTGGCTCTTCGGGAATTCGGATATTCGGCTCTTTGGCTCTTCAGGTATTCTTCTCTTTGGTTATTCAGATCTTCAGGACTTCGACTCCTCGACTCTTCAGGATTTTGGATCTTCGAGAATTTGGGTAATTCTTGGCTCCATTCTTGATGTTAAACCCCATGCGATTTTGACACTTTGAAAGCATGAAATCCAACGATCTGATTGGTCTGATGGATGTTCACCATCTATAGTTATCCTATCTGTTCCCACAATATGAGCCTGAAATTGGCTGCTCTGGATTATTTTGTTTGTCCATGGGTGTTTCCTATGCATACAAAAACTTGGTTGACCTGCTGGGAGCTCAGACAATGGAGAACATGATGACAAGAATTCTGAACCAAATACGACATGTAATTATACTTCAAGAAACAATAGAAACAGAAATGTGCAAAGATTCAATCAAGAAATAAATGAACAAGAACCCGGTCACTCAGTAATGGGAAACTGACTTAACCAACCAAAAGAGGAAAAAATGATGAAGGCATGAGGAGAAGAGGGAGGAGAGGCAGGGGTGCAGACCTAGGTTATAATAGATAGTACTAGAGAAAAGAGTAGAGGAATAACAAGAAGAGAGTATAATGAAGATGACAGAAGTAAGGATGGTGACCTCTCACCCCTTAGAAGCATCAGGAAAGCACAAAACAATGACGTTATCAAAAGGAGCATTAGATTTCCACTCGATATATATGTAGGAGAAAGAAAAAACATTAATTCATAATGAGTTAGTCTTGTCACAGTTTCTCATGAATGTATTAAAGGGTTTGCAGATAAGTGTTATGCAGGAGATAAATTTTCACTAAGAGTCAACGATGATGGAATTGACTAAAGTGACAAACGATAAGTAAGAATTACATATAGAATATAGAAAAGTTATGATGGAGTGATAAGAGGCTGAAAAGAGAGCGGGAAGGTTGAAAAACGCAATGTAGTAAGTGTACAAAATTTTTCCAGAGATACCAATGGAAGTTGATACTCCATTGGAAGAGAAAGTTTATAATATTAGAAAATCCATTCAGGGATTCCACGCGAAGATAGTAGAATTGGAAGTGTGCACTATGCTAAGCACTCCACTGGAAGAAAGAGAGAAAAGAGAGAAGATAGCATCGAAAACAATAGAAAGTATCAAGAGTTTGGAGGAGGAGTGTGCCAAGTTGTATGAAGAAAGAACACAAGTATGGAATCAACTAACAAAACATGCAGAGTTTCAAGGAATAGGGAAGAAGTTGCAGGTTGCCAAGTGAAAACTTTTAAAGAGACGATGAGCACTCTTCCACCAACAGAAAAGATGGTTGCAATCACAGAGAATAAGAAGTTGTACTTAGACATAAACCAAATAATATAAGAACAACAAGCTTGTGCACAGAAGATCAAAACGTTGCAAGAAGAAGCATTCCGGGTGACAGTGGAACTTGAATTTATGCAAGGCATAGTGAAGAAGACACTGCAAGAAAATGTAGAGAAGTTGAAGACCCACATTACTATAGAGACACCATATGAAATTTTGCAGTAGGAAACAAAATAAAAATAAAAGGTCGCAATTGCAAGAGAAACATTCCAGAAGTTCAATGTGACATGAAAGAAGGCCCAAAGTGGCTTGGGACGAGCCACAAGTGAGTGTTGGGGGCCTATTGGAGAAGGACATTTTGGGACCAGTTTTGGGAATTGTGCAGGAGAAAAACACATGACAAGTAGGCTAAGGATCAATGTGTGTGGAATAAAGGAAGGAAGTTAGCACATTTTCAGGAGTAGCATGCGTGAAAGGAGGAAGCTAGTTTGAAGTAGTTGGACATTTTGGTCCATTTTTCAATAGGATAATCCCTAATTTAAATGTATAAATATGTATGTCTTTTGGGTAGAAATAAATTCTTTTGAGAGTATGTTATGGATGATAGAGTTCTCAACTAAGTGTTCATTATATGCACAAATGAGAAGGTCATATTGTTGGATTATTGAGAGAGGGGGTGAATCGGTAATAGCTATTTTTAATCCTTTTAACCATAGTATGAAAGTGTTATTTATATTTATGATCAATATAGAATTATCATCCAATAAGTGTAGAGTAAATAAACCATGAGAAAATGAAAAATCATACACATACACAGTACACCGATATTTTTTATGTGGAAACCCAATGCGGGAGAAAACCACAAATGCTTTTTCTTATTTTTCTTTAAGAATTAAATTCATTGAAAGCACCAACTTCCTTTGTTTTCCAGTTGCAACTGGAAGGAGGCTCTAACCCCCTATTTTTAGGATACAACCTAAGGGAAGCTCCAACTCCCCAATTCTCTAGCTACAACCAGAAAGAGGCTACAACCCCCTATGTTCTCCGGATACAATCGGAAGGTGGCTATAGACACCTATCCTTGCCCCATCCTGTCACCCTGAAATATAAGTGCCAAATGTAGAAAATGAATATGTCATTATCACAACCTGTTCTGTCAAATCTGTCACTAAGAAACATGTCACTTTATACTCATCAACCAATCTGATCTGATCACATATACCTCAAACACTATACCACAAGTTTGTACCTCAAACCATGTGTTAAAAACTCACTATTATACAACCTCTATCTGTACCAATAACTTCAACAACATACCTCAACCAAAAGCCCTCAAACATGAACCAATACTAAACTTTAGTAGATTTTCCTCAAATCAACTCTAAAGAAAGACCTAAAATTCCAAGATAGAATCCAACAGATTTACAAGGAAAACCCTAAAACCAGATTCATAAATTCAACACTGCACATATAAAAACCATACCCTTTTTCTTCTTGTACCGTTATGTTTCCATGGTTTTGTTGTCGTGATTCTGCTACCCCAAATCTACTGTCGTAGTTTTTCTGCAATAGTTTTTTTGCCACACTTTTCGTGCCATGATTTTGCTGCCATACCTTTTCTGTTGCACTTTTCCTCCTGGGATTTTTCTACCGCACTTTTTCTGCAACACTTTTTCTACCGCACTTTTCCTGTTACTATTTTTTTGCCACACTTTTTTTGCCGCAATTTTCCTACCACAATTTTTCTGCCACACTTTTCTCCATCAATAACACCTTCCCAAATAAACTTTCACAAAGTATATAGTCAATGATATTTAATAGGTGCTAATGGGAGAGCCTTTCTCTCTTATTTATATTTCCTTGTAGCTTCCTCAAGGGGTTACCTTCTAACCAACTTAACCCTCTTTCCTTCTTTTACCGTTAACCCACTTCTAACAACTTGTCCACTTCTAACTCACTTTTCTACAAACAGTAAATTATCCACTTCTAGTTGCAATTAAATTATTTTTAATTATTTTCTTATTGCAACAACTTAACCCGTGACTAAACCCTAGTTTCACACACTTGACTAGTCAACTTCTTCTAGGACCTTCTAGAATTAATTTGACTTATTTGACCTTCTATATAACTCATGAGAGTTATCCACTTCACCAAGACATAAATCTCTAACCCTAAGGAGTTATGTGACGTTCTGCATATCACCAGAAATTCCATGACATGTACTATCCATCGAGAATAATATTACCTACAAATATATTAATCTCCATACCATTATATATCAATCAAACTGAAGTCCCTTAATCATACTATCAAGGCTACTAGAATTTTCTACCAGACTTGCTTCAAGGGTTGACATCAATGAAAACCAACATAATTAAGCAACAATATCCCTCTTTGGCATTGATGGAAACACTCTGATGCAATACTGAAGTCATATCGCTCATGATCCCCTTGTGACCATCACTCCACCTAGAACCATGCCTTGTGCTCTCTCTCCAAGAATCTAACCCTCTATCCTACATCTGATAAATATCTCCCCCTTTGACATTAATGGAAAAGGTAAATTCTCATATGGGGTTGCTGCCCCTAACTGAACTATCCTTGGGGATTTTCGCCTTAACTGAACTCTTCCTGAAACAACTCCCCCAACCTGAAATTTCCTATTTATGGTTCTTCCTTGTGTAAATCTAAAACATATAATATAAGAATTCAAAAGAAATCATTTTGGAGTGGAAATTACTCCAAGTCTCTGGTGAAGATACTCAAAGGATTCCCTTGGAAGCGGTTTTGTAAAGATATATGTCAATTGTTATTTTGTTCATATTCAACTCTGATAATATTATATGCAACCTATTCCTATAGAAAGTGATACTTGCTTGGAATGTGCCTCATCTTGGAGTGCAACACCGGGTTCTTTGAGATACTAATGGAACATGTATTATCAAAATAGATTGGAATGGGCTCATCATATTCAACCTGTATATATGTCATAGTTTGTTTCATCCATAGAACCTGTGTACAACATGTTGTTGCTGCAATATACTCTTCTTCGATTGTAGATAATTATACTAATGATTGTTTCTTGCGAAGGAAAGATACCAACCACTCACCCAATTAGTACGTTGCTCCAATGGTGCTTCATCGGTCATCAATGTAACCTACCCAATTTGCATCTATGTAGGCAATAAGTGATAAATCATTTACTTTTGGATACCATAATCAAAACTCTTTTGTACCCTTGAGATATCTGAATATCCTCTTTACTGCTAGAACATGCGATTCCTTTGGTGATTCTTGAAATATTGCCACCTATCCAATTTTCTGCATTAGATCTAGTCTGGATGCTGTCACATAAAGTAAGTTGCTAATCATTAACATGTATTGCCTTTGATCTATAGACTTTGAATCATCATATTTACTTAACTTGCAATTGGTTTGCATACGAGTATTGACTGGTTTTCAATATTCCATTCCAAACCTCTTTAGCATTTCTATGATATACTTTGTTTGAGAAATAAAAATTCCTTGGTTGCTTTGACATATCTGAAGACCCAAAAAGAAGGATAGTTCTCCAATTAATGACATTTCAAATTCATTTTGCATACCCTTNTGCACATATAAAAACCATACCCTTTTTCTTCTTGTAGCGTTATGTTTCCATGGTTTTGTTGTTGTGATTCTGCTACCCCAAATCTACTGCCGTGGTTTTTCTACAATAGTTTTTTTGCCACACTTTTTGTGCCATGATTTTTTTGCCATACCTTTTCTGTTGAACTTTTCCTCCTGCGATTTTTCTACCGCACTTTTTCTGCCACACTTTTTCTACCGCACTTTTCCTGTTACTATTTTTTTTCCACACTTTTTCTGCCTCAATTTTCCTACCACAATTTTTCTGCCACACTTTTCTCCATCAATAATACCTTCCCAAATAAACTTTCACAAAGTATATAGTCAATGATATTTAATAGGTGCTAATGGGAGAGCCTTTCTCTCTTATTTATATTTCCTTGTAGCTTCCTCAAGGGGTTACCTTCTAACCAACTTAAATCGCTTTCCTTCTTTTACCGTTAACCCACTTCTAACAACTTGTCCACTTCTAACTCAATTTTCTACAAATAGTAAATTTTCCACTTCTAGTTGCAATTAAATTATTTTTAATTATTTTCTTATTGCAACAACTTAACCCATGACTAAACCCTAGTTTCACACACTTGACTAGTCAACTTCTTCTAGGAGCTTCTAGAATTAATTTGACTTATTTGAACTTCTATATAACTCATGAGAGTTATCCACTTCACCAAGACATAAATCTCTAACCTTGAGGAGTTATGTGACGTTATGCATATCACCAGAAATTCCATGACATGTACTATCCATCTAGAATAATATTACCTAAAAATATATTAATCTCCATACCATTATATATCAATCAAACTGAAGTCCCTTAATCATACTATCAAGGCTACTAGAATTTTCTACCAGACTTGCTTCAAGGGTTGACATCAATGACAGCCAACATAATTAAGCAACAATATCCCTCTTTGGCATTGATGGAAACACTCTGATGCAATACTAAATTCATATCGCTCATAATCCCCTTGTGAGCATCAATCCTCCTAGAACCATGCCTTGTGCTCTCTCTCCAAGAATCTAACCCTCTATCCTACATCTGATAAATATCTCCCCCTTTGAAATCAATGGAAAAGGTAAATTCTCATCTGGGGTTGTTGCCCCTAACTGAACTATCCTTGGGGATTTTTTCCCTAACTGAACTCTTCCTGAAACAACTCCCCCAACCTGAAATTTCCTATTTATGGTTCTTCCTCGTGTAAATCTAAAACATATAATATAAGAATTCAAAAGAAATCATTTTGGAGTAGAAATTACTCTGAGTCTCTGGTGAAGATACTCAAAGGATTCCCTTGGAAGCGGTTTTGTAAAGATATATGTCAATTGTTCTTTTGTTCCCACATATTCAACTCTGATAATATTATATGCAACTTGTTCCTATAGAAAGTGATACTTGATTGGAATGTGCCTCATCTTGGAGTGCAACACTAGGTTCTTTGAGATACTAATGGAACATGTATTATCAAAATAGATTGGAATGGGCTCATCATATTCAACCTGTATATATGTCATAGTTTGTTTCATCCATAGAACATGTGTAGAACATGTTGTTGCTGCAATATACTCTTCTTCGATTGTAGATAATTATACTAATGATTGTTTCTTTCGAAGGCAAGATACCAAACACTCACCCAATTAGTACGTTGCTCCAATGGTGCTTCATCGGTCATCAATGTAACCTACCCAATTTGCATCTGTGTAGGCAATAAGTGATAAATCATTTACTTTTGGATACCATAATCCAAACTCTTTTGTACCCTTGAGATATTTGAATATTCTCTTTACTGCTAGAACATGTGATTCCTTTAGTGATTCTTGAAATATTGCCACCTATCCAATTTCCTGCATTAGATCTGGTCTGGATGTTGTCACATAAAATAAGTTGTCAATCATTAACACGTATTGCCTTTGATCTATAGACTTTGAATCATCATATTTACTTAACTTGCAACTGGTTTGCATACAAGTATTGACTGGTTTTCAATATTCTATTCCAAACCTCTTTAGCATTTCTCTGATATACTTTGTTTGAGAAATAAAAATTCCTTGGTTGCTTTGACATATCTGAAGACCCAAAAAGAAGGATAGTTCTCCAATTAATGACATTTCAAATTCATTTTGCATACCCTTTGGAATTTTATGGCTCAACCTGTCATCATCACTTCCAAAAATAATATCATCAACATAAACTTCAATTAATAAAATACTATCTTGAGTTACCTTGATGTAGAGGTTGTTGTCTTCATTTCCTTTTCTGAACCCTTGCTTTTGTAAATATCTATCTAGTCTAGAATACCTGCATGCTCTAGGGGCATGTTTGAGACCATAAAAGGCCTTATTTAATCCGTAAACATAATCTTCATTTTTTGATAACTGAAATCCTTCTAGTTGCTCAATGTAGACTTCTTCTTCTATTTCTCCATTCAGAAAAGATGATTTCACGTCCATATGATACACTTTAATATTCTTTGAACATGCATAAGCTAGTATTAGTTTGATTAATTCAATTATAGGAACTGGGGAAAATGTCTCTTCAAAGTCGATACCTTCAACCTGTGCATATCCTTTACATACCAATCTAGCTTTGTTCCTAGTAACCTGTCCATCTTCATTCAATTTATTTTTGAAGACCCATTTTGTGTCAATCACATTCTTGTACCTTGGTCTTTGAACCAATTCTCAAGTGTCATTCTTCTCTATCTGATCCAATTCTTCATCCATGTCCTTTATCCAAAATTCTTCCTTGTTGGCTTCTTCAAAACTGTTTGATTCAATCGAAGATAAGAGTGCTAGGTGCAGTTATTCTAGTGAATGAATTCTTCTTCTAGTCTCAACTCCTACATCTTTGTTCCTGATAATCTGATCTGACAGATGATTCTTATGTACTTTGTTTTCTAGGTGTCTTTGGAGGTAATTGGTGTTCTTTCTCTTCTACGTCTATTTGATCTTATTCATCTTCCCCTTCTGCTTCTTCTTCATCCTTTGCTTCTTCTTCGTAAACCTGTTCCACTGACTCTTTTTATTCTTCCCTTAATTTTCGTCCACCTGTCTCATCAATCGTTACATTGATGTTTTCCACAACTTTGTTGAGACTTATATTGTAACATTTGTATGCTTTCCTTATACTTGAGTAACCAACAAGTACGCCATTGTCTACACGAGAATCAAACTTTCCCATTCTGCCATCTTCTCTTTTGATGTAGCATTTTCTTCCAAAGACTCTGAAGTGCTTCACATTTGTTGGTCTTCCTTTCCATATCTCGTAAGGAGTTTTGTCACTGCTCTTCTTGACCATTAATCTGTTTTGAATGTGAACTGTTGTATACTCTGCATGTGTCCAAAAAACATCTCTCAAATTGGAATCCATTAATATTGTTCAAGCCATTTCTGATACTGTCTTGTTCTTTATTTTGGTGACCCCATTCTGTTGAGGTGTTCTAGCAACGAATAATTGCCTTTTATACCATCTTTGCTAAAAAAATCCATAAATTCCTTCGAACTAAACACTCCTCCATTACCTAATCTCAAGAATTTGATTTTTGAATCCATTTCATTTTCAACCATTTCCTTGTATACCTTGAATTTTTCAAATGCTTCTCACTAATTCCTGAGAAAACAAACTTCAATAATTCTTGTATAATCATCAACCAAAAACATACAGTATTGCTCACCTTTTAAATGATTTATTCTACTTGGTCCAAATAGATCAATATGCAAAATTTCTAGTGGTCTTGTCCTTGAGTTTTCCTTTGATTTGAACCTGGTCTTTGTTTTCTTTCCTCGTTGACAATGCTTGCATAAAGTGTTGGTTGGTTTTTTGATCTGGGGCATTTCTCTCATTGCTTTTTTTCTTTTTTTTACTTTGACAAGGTTATCAAAGTTTATGTGACCCATTATTCTGTGTCTTAGCTAAAATTCATCTTCCTTCCCTAGAAAACACTTTTAATTTCCAATTTCACTTAATCAATATATGTTGCTTGAAGTTCTTACAGTTGTTGCAACCAATTCACCTAAACTGGGTTTTCTTATCTCGGATTTTTATGAATTGAACATAAGCTTGTGACCTTAGTTACATATTCAAATTACACTTAGAATATTATGTTTCATATCTTCCAATAGTAGAACATTTTCTACCTTGGTATCCTTGTTTCCAATTCTGACTGCACCCTTTCCAATGATTCTAGGTGAGTCATCATTTCCAAAGGAGACTGATCCATCTCTTTCCTTTATCAATGTTAGAAACTTGTCTTCATTGCTTTGAGAAACCACTAGAAACATACCAAACACATTTCTTATTCTTATCTTGTAAAGCGAGTGCATTTTTCATTGCTATATTGATTCTGCTTTCTTATCCATCTTCTCTTATGAGGTTCATGTCTGTGACTATTGTTATTATGTTGTGATTCTCTAGGAGGATCTGTCATTCTACAATATTGGCCATGTGTCCAAATTTGTTGCACTTGTATCATTCCACTTCAGTTCTCAATGATTCAAACTTGTAGCTTATTCTCTATGTTTCACTAGGCCTTCTTGGATAACAATTTTGTGTATGACTTTCAAAGTTGTTTATGTTCCTAATATTATCTCTGCAATTTACATCTTTATGTCCAAAATTATTGCATGCATAACATAAACCAAAAAAGATAGTTTGATACTTGGGAGTTGAAGATATTTTGAAAGGATTTACTCTTATGAATCCTTCTTCTTCTTGAGGCCTGCTTGTTTCGGAATTTCGTAGATTCTAAAAACTGAATCTTCTCAGTGGAGGAGTGTCCCTATGATCTTCCTTGTAGAACTTCCTATCCCCTTTCATTTTTTCTGCATATATTTTTGGATTTGTTTCTTGATATGTCATTTTGGAGCTTGATCCATTTTCTATATTATTGTATCCAAGTTCGGACTTGTCATGATTAGGCCTTTCACCGTTGATAATGTCATCCAAAACTTTTGATTTGTTCTGCATATTTTTATTTTGAAGATCCTTTCTCAATGTGACAATCTTTGCTTCCAAATTTCCGATGATCATGTCTCTTTCTTCTAATTGTTATTTGAGTGCTTCTTCAATTATTTTATATTCTTCTATTTGAACCTTCAATTCCATGATTATATGCTCTAGTTCTTGAGTGTCTTCTTTCTTGTCTAGTTCTTCTTGGAGCTTTTTGTTTTTGTTATTTTATGTTTTTATAACTTCTATACAACTCAATAGTTCTTTTTAGTAGTCAACTTATTCCTCTTCATATTCTTCTTCAGTGTCTTTTTTATCAGAATATTATATTGCCATGAATAGAACTCTTTCTTTCTGACTTTCACTGACTTCATCTTCATCTGCTGAGAAGTTGTCTTCTTTGGTGAATTTTTTTTCTTGAAGACTTTATTTTTGGTTCTTTTTATATGTTTGTCTTCTATTTGAATCATCTTCATTATTTCTTTTATTTTTCATATGAGGACATTTGTTAGAAAAATGACCAATACTGTCACAGTTAAAACAAATCAATGGAAGCTTACCTTTATATGTACCGTCGGTTCCCTTTTTCAATCTTCTGACAAAGTTGGCCACTTCTTCATTGTCTTCCAAGATGTCACTGTTGTTTCTATATTACTTTTATTTTTTATTTCACTTTTTCTTTGAAATTTTGAATGCTTTGAATGATTCTAATTTTATACCTGGATTTTCCTATTGAGTTCTCATTTCATAGGCTGTGAAGATTCCATGTAGTTCATCCATGTTTATTGAGTCTAGATCGACTCTTTCTTCTAGTGCTGAGATCTTAGGAACAAATCTCATTGGAAGAGATCTTAGTACCTTTTGAACAATTAAAAATTCTTCAATTTCTTCTCCAAATCCTATGATTACATTCATAGTTTCATCAACTCATAAGAAGTAAGCTGCAATATTCTCATCTTCCTTCATCTTTATTTGTTTGAATTGACCTCTGTAAGTTTGAAGTTTTGCTTCTTTGACTTTTGAATCTCCTTCATAAATATTTTGAAGTTTGTCCCAAATCTCTTTAGCGGAGATACAATGTATAAATTTTGTATATACGGAATCACAAACACCATCCAAAAGTGCATTTGTGGATTTTGAATTATTTAGACTGAGTTTCTTTCCATTGTAATTTGTTGGTGGAAGTGTTGGTTCTTTGTATCCATCTATAACTAATTGTCAAACTTCAAATCCCTGTGCATGTACATATGTTTTCATCCTTATGCTCCAGAATGCATACTTTTTTCCATCAAACTGTGGTATTCATTTTTTATACATATTTCTTTTCTCCATGATCTACCTTTCAATGGTTAAACTAATTTTTGAAGGAACCTGCTCTAATACCAATTGTTGGATTATTGAGAGGGGAGGTGAATCAGTAGTAGAGATTTTTAATCATTTTAACCACAGTATGAAAGTGTTATTTATCTTTATCATCAATATAGAGTTATCATCCAATAAGTACAAAGTAAATAAACCATGAACAAATGAACAATCATACACATACACAATACACTAGTATTTTTTATGTGGAAATCCAATGTAGGAGAAAACCGCATAATGATTTTTCTTAATTGTCTTTAAGAATTAAATTCATTGGAAGAATCAACATCCTTTGTTTTCCAACTGCAACTGGAAGGAGGCTCTAACCCCCTATTTTCAGGCTACAACCTAATGGAATCTCCAGCTCCCCAATTCTCTGGCTACAACCAGAAGGAGGCTACAATCCCTTATGTTCTCCAGATACAACTGGAAGGTGGCTGGAACCACCTATCCCTGGCCCATCCTTTCAGCCTAAAATATAAGTGCCAAATCTAGAAAATGAATATGTCACAACCTGTTATTTTAAATATGTCACTGAGAAACCTATCATTTTATACTCATCAACCAATCTGATATGATCACATATACCTCAAACACTATACCACAAGTATGTACCTCAAACCATGTGCTGGAACCTCACTAGTATACAACCTCTACCTATACCAATAAATTCAACAACATTTGTTGTCCTTTTGACCAAGTATTGGAGATCCTTGGTCAGGTTAGACCTATTTTAGGACTTCCACAAGTTGTCGAAGGTGGAGCACAAGTGGAAGTAGAGTTCGCGAGATCTAGGCCCCTTGTTTAGGGATTTTGGGGTTTTGGGCTTATGTAACGAGTATGGGGATGTCGACCCATGGGTTTAACCATGCTTAGAACTCTTTTTTAATGTATAAATAGATAGCTAGGCGATGTAAGAAAAGGGTTCCATGCTAAGTGATAAGACACTAGACATGAGAACTATGTGTGTGATGTTATGCTAAGTGCAAGTAATAGTTGTAAATTCTTTGTGCATACTNTGATATACTTTGTTTGAGAAATAAAAATTCCTTGGTTGCTTTGACATATCTGAAGACCCAAAAAGAAGGATAGTTCTCCAATTAATGACATTTCAAATTCATTTTGCATACCCTTTGGAATTTTATGGCTCAACCTGTCATCATCACTTCCAAAAATAATATCATCAACATAAACTTCAATTAATAAAATACTATCTTGAGTTACCTTGATGTAGAGGTTGTTGTCTTCATTTCCTTTTCTGAACCCTTGCTTTTGTAAATATCTATCTAGTCTAGAATACCTGCATGCTCTAGGGGCATGTTTGAGACCATAAAAGGCCTTATTTAATCCGTAAACATAATCTTCATTTTTTGATAACTGAAATCCTTCTAGTTGCTCAATGTAGACTTCTTCTTCTATTTCTCCATTCAGAAAAGATGATTTCACGTCCATATGATACACTTTAATATTCTTTGAACATGCATAAGCTAGTATTAGTTTGATTAATTCAATTATAGGAACTGGGGAAAATGTCTCTTCAAAGTCGATACCTTCAACCTGTGCATATCCTTTACATACCAATCTAGCTTTGTTCCTAGTAACCTGTCCATCTTCATTCAATTTATTTTTGAAGACCCATTTTGTGTCAATCACATTCTTGTACCTTGGTCTTTGAACCAATTCTCAAGTGTCATTCTTCTCTATCTGATCCAATTCTTCATCCATGTCCTTTATCCAAAATTCTTCCTTGTTGGCTTCTTCAAAACTGTTTGATTCAATCGAAGATAAGAGTGCTAGGTGCAGTTATTCTAGTGAATGAATTCTTCTTCTAGTCTCAACTCCTACATCTTTGTTCCTGATAATCTGATCTGACAGATGATTCTTATGTACTTTGTTTTCTAGGTGTCTTTGGAGGTAATTGGTGTTCTTTCTCTTCTACGTCTATTTGATCTTATTCATCTTCCCCTTCTGCTTCTTCTTCATCCTTTGCTTCTTCTTCGTAAACCTGTTCCACTGACTCTTTTTATTCTTCCCTTAATTTTCGTCCACCTGTCTCATCAATCGTTACATTGATGTTTTCCACAACTTTGTTGAGACTTATATTGTAACATTTGTATGCTTTCCTTATACTTGAGTAACCAACAAGTACGCCATTGTCTACACGAGAATCAAACTTTCCCATTCTGCCATCTTCTCTTTTGATGTAGCATTTTCTTCCAAAGACTCTGAAGTGCTTCACATTTGTTGGTCTTCCTTTCCATATCTCGTAAGGAGTTTTGTCACTGCTCTTCTTGACCATTAATATGTTTTGAATGTGAATTGTTGTATGCTCTGCATGTGTCCAAAAAACATCTCTCAAATTGGAATCCATTAATATTGTTCAAGCCATTTCCGATACTATCTTGTTCTTTATTTTGACGACCCCATTCTGTTGAGGTGTTCTAGCAACAAAGAATTTCCTTTTATACCATGTTTGCTACAAAAATCCATAAATTCCTTCGAACTAAACACTCCTCCATTACCTGATCTCAAGAATTTGATTTTTGAATCCATTTCATTTTCAACCATTTCCTTGTATACCTTGAATTTTTCAAATGCTTCTCACTAATTCCTGAGAAAACAAACTTCAATCATTCTTGTATAATCATCAACCAAAAACATACAGTATTGTTCACCTTTTAAATGATTTATTCTAGTTGGTCCAAATAGATCAATATGCAAAATTTCCAGTGGTCTTGTCCTTGAGTATTCCTTTGATTTGAACCTGATCTTTGTTTTCTTTCCTCGTTGACAATGCTTGCATAAAGTGTTGGTTGGTTTTGTGATCTGGGGCATTTCTCTCATTGTTTTTTTTTTTTTTTTACTTTGACAAGGTTATCAAAGTTTATGTGACCCATTCTTCTGTGTCATAGCTAAAATTCATCTTCCTTCCCTAGAAAACACTTTTAATTTCCAATTTCACTTAATGAATATATGTTGCTTGAAGTTCTTACAGTTGTTGCAACCAATTCTCCTAAACCGGGTTTTCTTATCTCGCATTTCTATGAATTGAACATAAGCTTGTGACCTTAGTTACATATTCGACTTAAACTTAGAATATTATGTTTCATATCTTCCAATAGTAGAACATTTTCTACCTTGGTATCCTTGTTTCCAATTCTGACTGCACCCTTTCCAATGATTCTAGGTGAGTCATCATTTCCAAAGGAGACTGATCCATCTCTTTCCTTTATCAATGTTAGAAACTTGTCTTCATTGCTTTGAGAAACCACTAGAAACATACCAAACACATTTCTTATTCTTATCTTGTAAAGCGAGTGCATTTTTCATTGCTATATTGATTCTGCTTTCTTATCCATCTTCTCTTATGAGGTTCATGTCTGTGACTATTGTTATTATGTTGTGATTCTCTAGGAGGATCTGTCATTCTACAATATTGGCCATGTGTCCAAATTTGTTGCACTTGTATCATTCCACTTCAGTTCTCAATGATTCAAACTTGTAGCTTATTCTCTATGTTTCACTAGGCCTTCTTGGATAACAATTTTGTGTATGACTTTCAAAGTTGTTTATGTTCCTAATATTATCTCTGCAATTTACATCTTTATGTCCAAAATTATTGCATGCATAACATAAACCAAAAAAGATAGTTTGATACTTGGGAGTTGAAGATATTTTGAAAGGATTTACTCTTATGAATCCTTCTTCTTCTTGAGGCCTGCTTGTTTCGGAATTTCGTAGATTCTAAAAACTGAATCTTCTCAGTGGAGGAGTGTCCCTATGATCTTCCTTGTAGAACTTCCTATCCCCTTTCATTTTTTCTGCATATATTTTTGGATTTGTTTCTTGATATGTCATTTTGGAGCTTGATCCATTTTCTATATTATTGTATCCAAGTTCGGACTTGTCATGATTAGGCCTTTCACCGTTGATAATGTCATCCAAAACTTTTGATTTGTTCTGCATATTTTTATTTTGAAGATCCTTTCTCAATGTGACAATCTTTGCTTCCAAATTTCCGATGATCATGTCTCTTTCTTCTAATTGTTATTTGAGTGCTTCTTCAATTATTTTATATTCTTCTATTTGAACCTTCAATTCCATGATTATATGCTCTAGTTCTTGAGTGTCTTCTTTCTTGTCTAGTTCTTCTTGGAGCTTTTTGTTTTTGTTATTTTATGTTTTTATAACTTCTATACAACTCAATAGTTCTTTTTAGTAGTCAACTTATTCCTCTTCATATTCTTCTTCAGTGTCTTTTTTATCAGAATATTATATTGCCATGAATAGAACTCTTTCTTTCTGACTTTCACTGACTTCATCTTCATCTGCTGAGAAGTTGTCTTCTTTGGTGAATTTTTTTTCTTGAAGACTTTATTTTTGGTTCTTTTTATATGTTTGTCTTCTATTTGAATCATCTTCATTATTTCTTTTATTTTTCATATGAGGACATTTGTTAGAAAAATGACCAATACTGTCACAGTTAAAACAAATCAATGGAAGCTTACCTTTATATGTACCGTCGGTTCCCTTTTTCAATCTTCTGACAAAGTTGGCCACTTCTTCATTGTCTTCCAAGATGTCACTGTTGTTTCTATATTACTTTTATTTTTTATTTCACTTTTTCTTTGAAATTTTGAATGCTTTGAATGATTCTAATTTTATACCTGGATTTTCCTATTGAGTTCTCATTTCATAGGCTGTGAAGATTCCATGTAGTTCATCCATGTTTATTGAGTCTAGATCGACTCTTTCTTCTAGTGCTGAGATCTTAGGAACAAATCTCATTGGAAGAGATCTTAGTACCTTTTGAACAATTAAAAATTCTTCAATTTCTTCTCCAAATCCTATGATTACATTCATAGTTTCATCAACTCATAAGAAGTAAGCTGCAATATTCTCATCTTCCTTCATCTTTATTTGTTTGAATTGACCTCTGTAAGTTTGAAGTTTTGCTTCTTTGACTTTTGAATCTCCTTCATAAATATTTTGAAGTTTGTCCCAAATCTCTTTAGCGGAGATACAATGTATAAATTTTGTATATACGGAATCACAAACACCATCCAAAAGTGCATTTGTGGATTTTGAATTATTTAGACTGAGTTTCTTTCCATTGTAATTTGTTGGTGGAAGTGTTGGTTCTTTGTATCCATCTATAACTAATTGTCAAACTTCAAATCCCTGTGCATGTACATATGTTTTCATCCTTATGCTCCAGAATGCATACTTTTTTCCATCAAACTGTGGTATTCATTTTTTATACATATTTCTTTTCTCCATGATCTACCTTTCAATGGTTAAACTAATTTTTGAAGGAACCTGCTCTAATACCAATTGTTGGATTATTGAGAGGGGAGGTGAATCAGTAGTAGAGATTTTTAATCATTTTAACCACAGTATGAAAGTGTTATTTATCTTTATCATCAATATAGAGTTATCATCCAATAAGTACAAAGTAAATAAACCATGAACAAATGAACAATCATACACATACACAATACACTAGTATTTTTTATGTGGAAATCCAATGTAGGAGAAAACCGCATAATGATTTTTCTTAATTGTCTTTAAGAATTAAATTCATTGGAAGAATCAACATCCTTTGTTTTCCAACTGCAACTGGAAGGAGGCTCTAACCCCCTATTTTCAGGCTACAACCTAATGGAATCTCCAGCTCCCCAATTCTCTGGCTACAACCAGAAGGAGGCTACAATCCCTTATGTTCTCCAGATACAACTGGAAGGTGGCTGGAACCACCTATCCCTGGCCCATCCTTTCAGCCTAAAATATAAGTGCCAAATCTAGAAAATGAATATGTCACAACCTGTTATTTTAAATATGTCACTGAGAAACCTATCATTTTATACTCATCAACCAATCTGATATGATCACATATACCTCAAACACTATACCACAAGTATGTACCTCAAACCATGTGCTGGAACCTCACTAGTATACAACCTCTACCTATACCAATAAATTCAACAACATTTGTTGTCCTTTTGACCAAGTATTGGAGATCCTTGGTCAGGTTAGACCTATTTTAGGACTTCCACAAGTTGTCGAAGGTGGAGCACAAGTGGAAGTAGAGTTCGCGAGATCTAGGCCCCTTGTTTAGGGATTTTGGGGTTTTGGGCTTATGTAACGAGTATGGGGATGTCGACCCATGGGTTTAACCATGCTTAGAACTCTTTTTTAATGTATAAATAGATAGCTAGGCGATGTAAGAAAAGGGTTCCATGCTAAGTGATAAGACACTAGACATGAGAACTATGTGTGTGATGTTATGCTAAGTGCAAGTAATAGTTGTAAATTCTTTGTGCATACTGTGTGAGGCTTGCAGGGCTAAGTGCAAGTGACTATAAGATACTATGTAAAGGCTTTGTGTTGTAACCTATCTCGGGGAAGGAGGATATCGCAAAGTGTGCGTAGATATCCTATCCTATGCCGAGTAGGACCTTGTGGCCCTGTGCATGTAGATGATTGACAAAAGACAATAAAGACAAGAAGAGTTGGTGGGCGTAGCCCTGGGCTGGAGGTAAACCACGTACATCCTGTGTTGTGGTTTCTTTGTGCATTATGGTTGTTTTATTGTTCACATGATTTATGCTTAGTGCAATAATGTATGTTTATATCTATCTGATATGATAGATTAGTGCTTGGTGATGTAAATAAGTACCATATCTGATATATTTTGATGTTCTTAGTGCTTGAATGTGTTGGATCTTGTTGAATACTGCAATGTGCTGTAATTAGGGTTTATTTGCATTGTATACGAAGGCTAAATACTAATGAATGACAACTTGTAAGTTCTTTGTTAAGGTGTTGTAATCATAGATCTATGTCTTAGCTAGGTTGCATACATCAGAGTCCTGCAACCACCCCTGCCTCTACCTCGGGTGAGAGTTCATCTGCTTTGCAGGTGTTGCCGAAAGGGCCAATAGTTAGGATTTTGTTGGTGCATTGTTGAAGCATTGAACCCTGGGTCTACCCTTGTGCCAACAAATGGTTTTTTTGCCGGGACCTGAAACTATGATTGTTGGGAACTAAGGAAAATAAATAAATATTTGTGCGTAGATCTATTGCTTTAAGTGCACAGTATTCTACTTGACTTGCAAAGATCTATGCTAAGAAAGGAATCATATATGAAGAAAAGAGGTAAGATCAGTGAAATATTTGTCAAAAAGAGGTAAGATCTAGAAGATTTGTGCTCTGTTAAAGGTAAGATAAGTGATTTTTTTTTTCAAGAGTACGGATCTAGGTATGTTTGATAAATTTTGTCCTAGTCTGAAAACTAGGGCACAACTAGAAGAAATAAGGTTTGATATGAGTAGATCTGATAGAAATAATGAAAGATATGTTATTCATATGCATAGAAAGAATGTTTGGACTAACAAATGGATGCATGATCCTAGGAAAAAGTTTTTGCAAGTTATCTACTATGATCCTAGTACGCAGTACAAGAAAGGATGGGGATCATTTAAGAGAAAAAGAGGATTAACTCTTTGTTACAGTTGCATAAGAACGATACACCTTGCTAAGGAATGCCCTGGTAGAAGACCTATTTGTCTTTGTTGTAAATCTATGGGCCATGAAGTTCTAGGTTTCTCTAGAATGATTGCTAAGGTTGAAAGATTGAATATGAGACAAGAAAACCTTGAGGAAGGACAAGAAACTATGACCATTGCAAAACCCCAGAAAGAATCAAAGATTGTATTACTACAAATGAAAGAAACCTTGAAAGATCACAGAGATATCAAATTATCAGAGATCTTCAAAGAGAAAGAGTGCATATAAACAAGAATAGGAGACTTCGGCATAGACTATGTTCTAGATGAGGAAACATGGGTGAATATTATGACGGAAAGAACTTGGGAAATTTTGGGAAATATTGCTATGATTCCTTCATTGGGAGGAATAGTATTATTTAGAGGAAAGTTGATAACCCTATGTGGAAGAGTTACCCAAAAATCTATGAGTGTTCATGGCACTTCGATAGAGAAGAATTTGAGATCATTAAATTTGTTGAGAACAACGCCCCATTTGCTATACTACTAGGAAAAACTTGGATTGAGAAAGATCAAACCCGAAGAAAAGAAGAGGAAGATCTACAACATAAAAAGAAACAACTAAGAGACTTCATGGCTAAGAGAATAACACACTTACTGGAAGAACAAGAAAACCAGTCGAAGCTACTAAGGACCATAAATCTAGATGTTGAAGTTGAAAGAACACAAGAATACTTGGAACACCTATTTGTAAAGGAGAGTAGAACACCTACCCCAGACAGAGAAGAAGTATTGGCCTTGAACCCTAGGAAAGACCATGAACAACGTGAAGTTACTATGCCAAGAGGAGATAAGAATAAAAATGGAAAGAGGAATATCGAGACGTAGATCACAAGGAATAAGGATAGAAATATCAACAAGAAGAAATAAAAGTTAGAGAAATTACAAGAAGTTCCAGAGAAGACTTCACAGAAGGAAGGTCTCCAAAATTTGAAATTCGCTAGAATATCAAAGCAGCTCAGAATGGAAATTCTCCATGGCTAAGAGATACGACCATTGGAGGCATTATAACCATTAGATTGACGTTCCCGAATGGTCAGAACATCAGTTATGATCAGAAATCTTAGCATCGGACTGTTGGGACCGGACCATAACGGACATAATTGCATTGATGAAGGCCTCTTGTCCATTGGAGGGATCTATCACATCATTGTCTACTTATTCCATCGACTATTGCATCGATAACACTTTCGTGAATTGTATCCAAGACAACAAGAGAACTCATTGTTACTGTGTTGTGCTTACTAAGACTTCTCTACCTATTCTATTGTATTGAAAATTTGTTCATCGACCTGAGTTATCCAATATCAAGTGTGCATGTCAGATGAACTTAGTGTTGTAGAAAAGTCTTTTGAAGAATTTCTAATAGAAATTATAGCTAAGAAGGTGATGCCCATCGTAATTCAAGCCTCATCGACGAGAGGAGTGCAAGCCTCCCCGTCGACTGCTCACGGATCTGGACCATCCCGAGATGCGGCCAAGAAAATGTCCAATCATTGAGATGACTTAGCGAATGCAAATTTAATCCCATCCATCCTGCCTGATTACATCCTACCTCTAGTCAATGCAATGAATCGTTACAGTGTCCCAAAGGACTTTGACTACACCTTGGTTATTGCATACCTCCCGAAGGGGATACGTGCAATTAAAACACAGCTGGATAAGACCATGACATTAAATATCAGTGACTTCAACCTAGGGGATCTAAATAACTTCAGCATGCTCACCCCTCACAGGTATTTGACTAGGATGAAGGGGAAAAAGTCGAGGATAATTCCCCAAACATGGACTATGGACCTCGCACAGTCCACCATTCTGAACATGATGAAAATAACCCATTTTGGAAGCCACCAGAAGTTTAATGCATGCATTAATATCCTGCTATAAAGATTCCATGGCAGCTACTTATGGATAGACATATGCATCACCGTCGATCTAGAGCTGAAACATCGGATCACCGGATTGAGCATGCAAGGACCAGACCTACAAGACTTTTACCCAGGGAAGGTTGCAGACCGCGCCCTGGTGCAGAAAATTAAAGGTACCTACGATGATGTGGGGAAGGGGAAGAGAGGATACAAGGTAGCCTCCATCCAGAATGGCACAGTGTGCCTTGCTTATCAGTTGATTGATGGTAAGCTAGTCCGGAAGAACAAACCCATGCAGGTCAAAGGGTTTGTTGTTGACCTCGCACGAAAATGCATGGAGGGGCTAAAAATGAACTGGGAAAAGTACTTAGTTAACCAGTTAGAACAAGAATGTCGCAAAGCTTAGGATTAGGGCTATGAGTTCCATTTTAGTTATCTTTTAATCCTCATCACATTCATTGCTTGGGAGATGCCAGAAGGTGTGAATTTCCCTGAAATAAAGTCATACGAACCCTTAGTCGTGAAGTTCACCATGCTCTGGTATTCGAGCGATATGGGAAAAAAATGGCAGTCAAACGCGGTGGTCCACATATACTACCTGCAGTTAAAGAGGGCTATTGAGGTTGTCCCTTGTATGACGCTGAACACCCTGCATAGGTTCAGTCCATTTGTGAAGTTTCACACAGATTTTTTTTTTATCTATATCACTGCGCACAGAGACGAACACAAAGAAGTATTGCAGAGTTATTACAAACTCATAGAGGAGGACCTAGAAGAAATAACTAAGGAATGGCTTGCAGAGCTCCTTATCCTTGTTGACCCCGCAGAACTGTTTGGCCCCAAACTAATCGAAAGCCTGATGGTCACTCACGAAGGTCATGATACACCTATAAATAGTAGAAGGAAGAAGTCAGAAGAGGTACAGAAGATGAACAACGCATTCGAAGAGACTGCTTCAGAATCACCTAGCAGAGGAGGTGATGACGAAGTAGACAAAGAAGAGAACAATGGAAAAGAATATCAGTAGAAGAAAGGTCAATTAACAACAACACAGAATCCCCCTGATGACACAGAGCCATCTAACAAAAGAAAGGTTTCTCCCATGAAACCCACATCGCAGAAGAACTTGAAAGCTAGTAAGACCAAGTTGTAGAATGCACTCATGCTCGATGACTTCGACTTCATCATCACAGTTGTATCAGACACCTCAAAAGATTTTTTGCAGAGAAATGAAGCTAAGCAAGAGACCAGGTATGAAATAATTGAAGAAAAACTGCGATGGGTACAACAAACCCTTCACTCCAGTTGCGCAGTGTCCACTGCAGCCCCACCATCAGAAGAAACAGAGTTGGGAGATGATCCTACCCAACTCCACAGACTAGCTAATGTGACTGAAGCTCGCCTTCATCCTGGACAGGAAGAAATAGAACATGCCACATTGTCCTTGAATAAATCACAAGAGGAAGTGATAGAGAAACGTCGAGTTGTGCAGCAGGATAAGGACGACCTCCAAACAAAGTTCGAAGAGGAGAAAGCACAGATCCAGCATGAGAAAGAACAACTTCTCGCGAAGCAGGTTGGAGTAAAATAATCAGTCAGTAGAGAAATTCACTCTGTGATGGGCTTAGAGAAAAAGGAGGAAGACCCAATGGAGCATCAAGCAACGCAACTTGTTGAAGCCATCCAACAGCTTCAATAGAGAATAACATATCTAGAGATACAAATAGTACCAAGCACTTCGTAGGATGTGTGAGACCAAATAGAAGCCACTTCCTGGAGCACATGTGAGAGGATCAGAGAATTAGCTTTGGAATGTAAACAACTTAGCAGTAGAAGTACGCAGACTTATGAGTGACTTACTGAGGACCCTGAACTAAAGACACTGGAGTCACAAATCCAAGAGGAAAAGTAGCAAGCGATGATAGTACAAGCATAGTTGAAGATCATATAAACAATTGAGAGAATGAAAATATCCCAGGAAAATTGCACTGCTCAGTAGCATGCCATACAGAGAAAAGTCATGGAAGTGACTCAGAGGCTCCAGCCAGTCCAAGAAAAAGATTACCAACTGTTTGAGGAGACTGAACACCGAAGAGCAGAGTTGGAACATGTAGTCACTTCAGTAGAACAATGCTTAGAGGGACCTGTGAATGAGTAAGTTATTCAAGAGTTCACCGAGTAGGAGGCCTTGGCGAAGCAGTAGGTCGAAGCATCCCGAGCCAAGATCGAGGCATTTGAAGCATAATTACCTAGAGTAGAGTGACTCGAGAGGAGTCAAAGGTGAGTGTTGGGGGCCTATTGGCCCTTGACCAAGAATTGGAGATCCTTGGTCAAGTTAGACCTATTTTGGGACTTCAACAGGCTGTCGAAGGTGGAGCGTAATTCGAAGTGGAGATCACGGGATCTCGGCCCGTTGTTTAGGGATTTTTGGTTTTTGGGCTTATGTAACGGGTATGGGGATTACGGCCCATGGGTTTACCCATGATTAGGCCTATTTTGTAATGTATAAATAGATATCTAGGTGATGTAAGCAAAGGGTTCCATGCTAAGTGCTAATACACTAGACACGAGAACTCTGTGTGTGATGTTATGCTAAGTGCAAGTAATAGTTGTAAATGCTTTGTGCATATTGTGTGAGGATTGCAAGGCTAAGTGCAAGTGACTGTGTAAAGGCTTTTTGATGTAACCTATCTCAGGGAAGGAGGATTTGGCGAAGTCCGCATAAATCTCCTTTCCTAAACAGAGTAGGATCTTGTGGCCCTGTGCATGTAGATGATTGATAGAATACAATAAAGAGAAGAAGAGTTGGTGGATGTAGCCCCAGGATGGGGGTGAACCACGTACATCTTGTGTTGTGGTTTCTTTGTGCATTATCGTTGTTTTATTGTTCTTATGATTTATGCTTAGAGTAGTAATGTATGTTTAGATGTATCTAATATGATATATTAGTTCTTGGTGATGTAAATAAGTACTAGATTGAATCTATTTTGATGTGCTTAGTGCCTGATTGTGTTGGATACTATTGAATACTGTGTTGTTCTATAATTAGGGTTTATTTGTGTTGTAGACAAAGGATAAATGCTAATGAATGAAAACTGCTAAGTGCTATGTTAAGGTGTTGTAATCACAGATCTGTATCCCATCTAGGTTCCATATATCTCAGTCTTGCAACCACCCCTACCTCTACCTCGGGTGAGACTTCATCTTCTTCACAGGTGTTTCCTAAAGGGCCAATAGTTAGGGTGTTTTTGGTGCGTTGTTGAAGCGTTGAACCCTGGGTCTGACCCTATGACAACAACATCCCTCAACCAAAATCCATCAAACATGAACCAATACTAAACTTTAGTAGATCTGCCTCGGATCAACTCTACAACAAGCCCTAAACTTCCAAGAGGGAATCCAAAAAAATTACAAGGAAAACCCTCAACCATATTCATAAATTCAACACTACACATATGAAAACCATACATGTTTTCTTCTTGCAGTGTTCTACTACAATGGGTTTGTTTTCATGATTTTGTTTCCGTGGTTTTTATGCCACACTTTTCCTGTCGCACTTTTCTTGCCGCACTTTTTCTACCACAATTTTTTTGCCGCACTTTTTCTTCTGCACTTTTCCTGTCGTGATTTTTCGGCTGCACTTTTCCTACCACACTTTTCTCTATCAATAATACCTGCCCAAATAACCTTTCACAAAATAGATATTCAATCATATTCAATAGGTGCTAATGGGAGAGATTTTCTCTTTTATTTATACTTCCATGTAGCTTCCTCAAGGGGTTACCTTCTAACCAAGTTAACCCACTTTCCTTCTTTTAGGGATAACCCACTTCTAACCACTTGTCCATTTCTAACTCAATTTTCTACAAATATTAAATTCTCCACTTCTAGTTGCAGCTAAATCATTTTTAATTATTTTCTTATTGCAACAACTTAATCCATGACTAACTCCTAGTTTCACCCACTTGACTAGTCAACTTCTTCTAGGAGCTTCTAGAATTAATTTGACTTCTTTGACCTTCTAGAGAACTCATGAGGGTTCTCCACTTCACCAGTCCATAAATATGTAACCATGAGGAGTTATGTGACATTCTTCATATCACCAAAAATGGCATGACATGTACCTTCCATGTAGAATAGTCTTACCTATAAATATATTAAACTACATACCATTATACATCAATCAAACTGAAGTCCCTTAATCATAATGTTGGGGCTATCAAAATTTGATACTGGACTTGCTTCAAGGGTTGACATAAATAACAACCAAACCAATTAATCAAAACATATTGGGTACAACTGGATTATCATGTATGAGCACAGTGCACATCTGTTGTAAGAAATATTGTTGAATAATAATATAAAAACCTGTCATTGTGGACATAGCCTAGTTTGGGGTGAACCAAGTTAATTATGGTTTCATTGTGTATGTTTTGATGTGTTTGTATACTATTTTGATTATGTCACATACTTAATGAATGAATGGTTAATATGAATATGCTATATGTTGGTTCTGCACATATGTTATATTCTATAATAAATGAATGTTAAGTAGACTGGTAAGAATTAATGCATCATATCCTTTTGTGACTACAAAAACTTGGTTCTTATAATCCCCATACATACCTTAGGTGAGACTTCACCTTCTTACAGGTTATGCTGAAAGTGTCAATATCTTTAGTTTTTTTTTGGTGAATTAATGTTGTCTTCCCGCTCCACATCGAAAATAGGTGGAGTCAGGTATCTATAAGGATTGGGGACCCATCATAAGGAGAGGCATATACACTATGTATAGGTGGTGTTGGTGGACATGCTAGAGAGATAGAGACAATGAGACCATTGATTACATGGGAGGTGTCTAGAGTGGTTAAGACAGCTAATTAGGAATGAGGGGCATCAGGGAGGATGGTGTATAGATACCCATATTGAGTGTAGATAAATTAATACTATTTCTCCTTTTGTATGGCCTCTTCCTCATTCTTGGACAATATCATTGCGACATCCTTGGTGGTGTAAGGAAGGAAGGATTTTAGAAACAAATCCTTGAGGAATATGTTTTCGAGATTGGATTTACATAAACCACACCATATGCACCACTCATGGATGTGGTGCAAGATGTGGGTGGTTGTGGTCTGGAAACACAAGGTAAGGATCTCAATTCCCAGGTTGCGATGAATGGGTAACTGGAAGAATGCAAGAAATACCTTCGTGATCGACTCTAAATTCTAGTGAGAATTCCCTATATTGTCTATGTGCCACTTTGCATTGACACCCATCAAGGTTCTTTGGGAAATAAGTAATGTTACAAATTCCTTCGTTATGGAGTTCTATGAACACCATAGGAAGAATGACATCGCATGGGTGGAAGGGTCTTCTCCTAACCTTGCCTCAAACTTTGGTATGTCAAAGGGTAACTTCGTGGGCATGGTGGGCTAGTTGGGATCATGGTTAATGGGGTCATTGATCAACTGACTTAGGTTGGGATACTCAAGCCAAACATGAAAATCAATATCGTTGGCGTAGTTACATCCATGGGAGAACTAGAAAGATATGGTCCTAGTGAAGGAGGTATATGGTGAGATGTGGCTATACTAGTACCTCACAAAAGGGATGGGAGTTTCAAAACTGAGGAGCTAGATATGGAAGAATGACTAAGGTTAAGGACCTCTCCTTATCAAGTTGATACAAGGGCAGGTCGGTTGGGAAACTTTGGGTGAAGGTATTTCAACCTATGGTACTGTCTCCTTGAGGGATAAATGGTGTACAAGGGGGATTGAGTTTCAATCTTGTTCAAGTTTCCTATTTTCATGTTTCTTTGGTGTCTTTATGAGTTTGTGAAATTGCTTTTAAATGCTTGAAAGTAAATTGTTGATGACAAAAGTAACTTGTTGAAAATAAAGTGTGTAAAATCAATTTCTATGGATGAAAGCAACCTAATAAAGATTACTAAGGGATGTATTTTCTTCTTGAAAAACAAAAAATGTGTTGCAAGAAAAATAAAAAATCTAACCATGCAAACTTTTCTTTCCAATGATGTATCTAGATTGCAATGGTAAACGCCTATTGGTAAGTAAAAATAAAAGGACTAAATGGTCTCTCTCTTCACTAATTGTTCTGGTATGTAATAACAATATACTCAAGGTTACACAAAAACAATCTAATGGCAGGCAATGGATGTAGAAATTAGAAAAGAACTATGTGCAATTAAACCAAACCTAAGGTCCTACCCTATATGTTTCTCTTTGTTCTTTTGGATGCACTTTTAATGGTATGAAAATCAAGAAAAAAAACTAAAAGGGGGGGGAAACAATCAAGTGGTAGAGATATAACCTATTTGCAACAACAAATAAAGAGCCAAACCCTCAAGAAATCTATTGAGGAAAAAGGATCAAAACCCCCTTGGAATTTCTGCTAAATCCATAAGGTTTAGTTAGGGTTTTTAAACCACTTAATAAATAATCAAACTAAGGGCAAATGCAGGCCCTAAATAGCACCTAGAACAATAAAATAAAACACTAAAAGTGAAAGTAAATTAAAAAAATTGATCATTAGGAAAAACCTAGAAATGTGCATTGATCAGTGGTGGGAAAATGCCAAAAAATAACATTGAGTAGTGATATAAAAGGGCCCAAAAAGTGAGTTGACCAGTGGCAGAAAACTTCCCAATTTATGCATTGACCAATGGTAGAAAAAAAGGGCCAAAAAGTGTGTTGGGAAAATTGTTATGCAGAAGATATGTGGCGTCATATTTGAGGGTTTCCTAAGTTGATTATTAGCACTAGTAACTTGTGAAACATAAAAAAAAAATACAGGAGTGTAAAAACCCACAAAAAACACAATAAAACACAATAAAAATGAGAGAATAAATGTGTACCACACACCCACAACCAAGTATCATGAGTAAACATTAAATCCCTAGTGGAGTCATCATTCTATTGGTGAAAATGTGTAGCAAGGGTGATCATATCTTCAAACTTTTTGGTTGTGTCAAAGCTACAAAACAAAGTGGGTGAGAACACAAGAAACCCTAGTTCTCTAGTGATTAAATTCCTTTAGATATATGTTATTCAAAAACAGAACATTCATTCCATATAAAATTACTTGAATAACAACAAGATGTAAAGAATCAAGATAAGGTATAGTACCCAGATAAATACACAACACCTATGAAGAAAATGATGAAGACAAATTTCCTCTGTGGCCTCTCTATGGAGGGTTTCTTCTTTATTTATTGGATGTGTGGTAGCACTAGCTAGATTCTCCTCTTAGATAAAAGTAGCTACGATGAGATGAAGATAAAAGTTCAATACAAATTTTGGTAGAATCTTTGTATTCTCATGAAAATTCATTTATGGAAATGGTATAGCTCTCTTTATTTTATAGGAAAAATAGCGGTTATCCTTGATATATGGTCAAAATAATAAAATGTTATATTTAACCAAATCAATTTTAACCATTAATTTGATTTTCTCCTTTAATTTAAATAAAATAAAGAGGGGAAAATTCATAAAAGGGGATTATAACTTTAATTAAGTGAAATAACTTTAGAAGAAAGGGGGTTTCCTAAGATATGCAAGGGAATTATGATGTGAAAGTCTGTATGACAAGTGATACATGGAATATGATGATGCATATCGGTAATCCTTTGCCTTCTGGGCTAGGTGTGTGAATAAATGGTGATAACATATGCAATTCATTTCTTTTGAATTATT
>JZKD02S2141441.1:557785-567855 GCA_000966675.3 Picea glauca
AGAAGAAGATGTATAAGAGTTATTCATAAAACTGGAAGATGTTTCAGTTGAAAAGATAGCAAGTAGTGGTACAAAATTCTTCCCTAGATTAAACCATAGCCACAATGGTATCCCTGCTAGTATTTTTCAAAACACCATTACTTATGAAAGCACATTATCATTGAGATTCCCCAAAAAAGACATAACATAGTCACAACCCATATTTTTCCATGAATTGGATGTACTTGATGTTCTTAAATGTATGGATTGAGTATTTCAATATTTACGTAATTAATAGCCAACTTTGTGTCATCTTGATTTAGTTGGATGTAAAGATCCCCATAAAATAAATAAAACCAATAAAACTATTTGGGATAAGAAATTCAATGACCCGTTCCAAATTAATCAGGACAATGAGTTAGATGGAGGGACATATAATGTTCATATCATTCCAATAAATATGATCATTTCTTAGACTTGAGTCTATGGATTGTATAGAAAAAATCATTGTTGAAGGCACTTTCCTAGTACTTTGCAGTGGAGCAACTGATCTGGGATCTTTTCATCGATGACTTATTAAAAGAATTACATTAAAAAGCATAAATGAAAACTTATGTGAAACATCATTAAAGAGGACATAATTATGGAGAAAAGAGGAGAATAATAACAAGAAGACAATACATGATAATAGAGTTCATCCCAAGAATGGACTATGTCTCCAGGCCTGCTTCGAACTGGAGAGGATTTATATTATTCTCAGCAAAAATTGGAAACAATTACATAGTTATACCTCCAAAACTGGAAATGGCCTACAGATTTGTTGGTATGATGAAAAATCTGAATACATTAGTGAATTCATTGTGAGTAGTAGTGAAAAATAAATTGTCAATCCATATCAATCTGAAATCATCACCTCTAGGCCCCTACTGGGCTCTCTGCCTAAAAATTTGTTCCACTGGCCTACAATAAATGTTTTACCTACATTGAAAATCGTGCTTTGTATAAACTAATGGCATGGACCCCCAAACTTGGCATAGAACTGGGTTTAAGTAATAACATGTAGGAGGATTTACCAAGTCCCACCCATGGTTCGTTGACATTGGTAATAATAATTGGGTTTATTAGAGGGGAGACCCATGGTCCAATCCATGGGCTCCCCTTTAGGCTTCGCATTACAATTTTGTTTTAAACATGATATATGTTTGTTAAAGTTTCTTCACCACCATATAAAATTTTCTCTAACCCCCGAACAATTTAGTATCGGTGCCAACCATTTCTACGAGACCTCTGCATGGAACTTCAGGAATAGACTTCATTTAATGCCATGTCAGGGTTTTCCGCTGAGAATCCTGGGATGCATCGAAATATGGGGCTGTCGGATTCGATGTCATCTAGTCTAGGGTCGACCCCATTTTTTAATTTTGAGTTTTGATCCGTAGCCCACATTGGGCATTTCATGGCTGCTACATGGCACCCTGTGATTGGGACATGTGGCTCCCTAGAATAATATACCCCTCTATCTAGTGACCTTGCCACATGTTGTGATATCAAGAGGCCACGTAGCAGCCTATGGGTGGTGCCACATGGCGTCACCTAGGGGTGCCATATTGTGTCACTCACTAATAGGCCCAAGTGGCCACCAAAAATTCCAAATCAACCTTCCATGTGTCACCTCCTGGGTGGTGCCACATCATCATGTTGATGTCATCTATGCATATTCTACTACTAACTTCATCAATACAGACACTAACTCACCTTATTGACTTTGACTGAGTTGACCAAAAATTTGACCTCCCATAACTTCTTCGTTTGGACTCTGCTTGAGGTCTCATTTGCATTGTTGGAAATCTTGTGACAAGCTCTTCGAATGGGTGTCATTCTTGCTAAGATTTGAGGACTTTGATTTTTTTCCCTTTTAGATCCTCCTGGATCATTCCTCCCCAACAAGAATATTTTTGGGCCTAAAAAATCCTTATCAATCAACATGTAGGTGAGGGAATTTCTCCCTCACTTTCTCTTTCTCAATCCATGATGCTTTACTTGGATTTGTTCCCTTAAGGCCCACTCAAATATATTCAACATCACCTCTACGTTAAGTCCTCATCCTTATGTCTAGGATGATATCTTCCTTTAACTCGTCCAAGTACTCAGGAGAAAATTCATCCACTGAAGGTACTGGAACACTATCCCTTTTATTCATGATCATTAAAGTCTCATAAATTTCCAGGTTCTCTACATTCACAACTGAGTATATTTTCATGTACAGTGGTAGATTGAGGTGAAAGGAATTTGTGCCAATTTTCTCCAAAATGGCAAAGGCTCCATATTCGATGGGCTTGACCTTCTTTCCTTCTCCCTTCAACCTTTCCTTATTGATGTGGAGCGACACTTGATCTACCACTTGAAATTGATGATCAACTTTGTTCTTTTCATGGGGAGATTTGTATTGTCCCTTACTCTTTTCCAACTATTCCCATACTATCTGGTGTACCTGTTGGATCCTATGAATGAACTTGCGATTTCTATATTCATCTCTTTGTTCACTTGAGTCGACATCCTTCCTGAATGCCAAGTCCAAGGGAGCCTTAGGTAAATACCAAAAGCATTTCTCAAATGGTGAACTCTGCGTGGAAGGGTTCAAGGCTCATTTGTAAGTATGTTGCACATACTGTATCTGATCATCCCACCACTTGGGATGTTTGTTGTAGTAGCCTCGAAGAAAATGAACCACTGATTTGTTAATAAACTATGTCTGGACATTGGTTTTTTGATGGTGTTAGTCTCTAATTTTGTCTTGGTTTAGTGAGAAACCCTTATCCTAAACCCTTCTTACCCACACTTCATTTTCTATTTCCAGTTGATTTCAATTTTTGTTTTTAGTATCTTATGGTTTGCATTACAATTTTTGGATAGTTTATTTAAGTTTGATTTTGAAAGACATGGTTTTTAAAATGAGGTGTCACCTTATATGTCTGTTTGAATTTCAAAATTTCAAATTTTGCTAAGTCATTAATAGAGCTACGGGAATAAGGCTATTCCCATAGCACCAAATAATCATTCCTTGATACACCCCTGCCATCCAGATTTCGTTATGATGACACGAATCATGGGTTGAGAGTTTGCATGCATCCACAAAAGCTTGGAAATCATTTGCAAATTCAACCGTTTCATAATACGATTGTTGTGTACCTGCGCAAGACTCACTTTAAATCACCCATTTCTCAATGATCATTATATTATACCTGTTCGATTTTGCTGAATTCAATCTTGCCATGAGGAATGTAGGTATTCGCTCAAAGGAATGGTATACACTAACAATTGTCGGTGGGGAATTTGGAACCCGAGGGCGCTAGTTGTAGAATTGTGTTTTGATGGCGCCAAAGAGGAGTGGACAAGTTGTCAGAATAGAAACAAAGGGTGCCAAACTTCTTGAAGCCTATCCTCAGATGGCTCAAATGTTCAGAGACGTTGGGTGGTTTGAATTCCTTACCACTTTTCAGGGTTATGATGAGCAGGTCTCCATGGAGTTCGCTCCGAATTTTGATGGTCACGAGGTGGAAATCGGTAAGATGCTAATGCTAGTGATAGAGAAGAATATCACAAAGGCTTGCAGGTTGGTGGTTGGAGGATAAATATGGTGGAAGAAAGAGCATGTGGTTACAGAATTTGTAAACCAATTCCTACTTCCAGATAAGAAAAATCCAGATTGGAAAAGGGGAATACCTCATAGCTGGATTCGACCCGAATGGCACACGGCTCTGATTGTGATCCACAAGTATATCACCTACGAATGTATATTCTCATTGGTCTATATCTACCACGTCAGGATACTAATGCATTAAAACGGTGATTACCCTTTAAATCTCCCTTATTTTCTGCTCAAAAGCTTGACAAAGATGTCAAAGAGAGTGCAATCACTCTCCACCAATGCTAAAAGTAACCTGTTCCATCAAGTCCTAATTAAAACCTTAGTCATGTCTGCTTTGAGCGAATTACAAAATCCCTGGAGTTGGCTCACGCAATCTTTAAACCCTATCACTCATTCCAATAAGTAGAATAAATGCAAAGGGAGAAAGACCGTTACACAGAGCCAAGATATTTTCGACGAAACCCTTGTGAAAGAGGAGATGTCTAATATCAGGTTGACCAGGAGGAGAAGAAGTAAAATACCTAGGTGGGATCCATAAATTGAAACATTTTCTGAAGAAGATGTTAAAGGGGTAAATGATTTAGATAAAGATATTGATACTCAAACTATAGTGAAGCTTGAAACGCCATCAACCAGTAAAAGGGGTGCTACAACCAAAGGGAAAAGGGTTAAAGGTGTGTCTGTATCACAAAAACCTAGAAGGAATTCTACTATGGTCACCAACAAGTATAGACTGAAGTCAAAGGCCATGTTTAATCCGTCAATCAAAGAAGAAAACATCATAGTCATAGAAGATGACTCTGAGAATGCTGAAGCAAGTACCAGGAAAAGGGAAAAAATAACTTCATTTACCAAGAAACCAATCAGCAAAGGAAAAAGAATGATTTCACCACCTACAGGACCTGTAACGAGAGCTTCAACCAGATTAGCAAAAGCTAAAGAGATGGATAAAGGTATCAATGAAACCCCTGAATATAAATAGGGTTACTTTGAAGACTCAGATCACATATCAGATGTGCCTAAATCTATAGATTCAACAAGTTCTGATGAAGAACATAGCTCGATATTAGTCTCAAAGTACCAAGTTAAAGAAAAAGAACCCAAAGTTGCCATAAACCTTAATGAACCTGCACCTTTTGAAGAATGCCTAGGATTCAGAGTTAAAATTAGAACTGATAAAGAAATGATCAAGGAGTTTCAGAAAACAATAAGACAATTAAAGAAACAAAAGGCGCAGATAGAAGAATGGAATGCTCGCCGATAAGAAAGGATTCAAGGTTTTAAAAGGAGGAAGAAAGATCAAAGGGAATTGCTCAAAGAACTCAGGGAGATTAATTTTAGACTCTATTGGCACAATGTCGTGCTTACCACAAAGCTCAAACAGAAAAATGCTAAAGCTACTATTGTGATTATATCCTAAAGGTAACATGGAAATTTTCTCTAATCATGATTTAAATGTTTTCCAAGAAATATGGAAAAGCCTACTCGTTTTTGGTCAGTGAGATGCTAAGACCTCGATTTGTTTTACAAAATCAAACTAAATTCCTATTTTGTCGAGTCAAATGTAAATGCTGGAAATATTTTGCAATATCAAGTTGTTGAGTTGTGATCTATTTTGGGATTGTAGAAGCTCTTTCTGAGTGAACTACCTTAGTAGATAGATACTATTTGAATCTAGTAATTAAAGCTATACTAGATGATAGGATCTGGAAGTTGTATAGATAGTTTAAATAGACAGAGGAAAGACTATGTGGTGGTTGAAAAATATGAGATCCAAGGGACGTTTTTGTGAAGCTCATTGTAAAAGGAATTTATGTTCAATTTGAAACTTAATAGCAAAGGCATATGGATGGTTAGACCCTATTTTGTCTACTCTGTTATTTCTTTATTCATGCTTGAAATTCATTATTCAGATTGCAATGCTTTTTGATTCTTGACTGTTAATTTATACTGTGAAAATTTCGTTGTAGAGATAATTTTTCAAGTTTTGATATCAAGATGAATGTCTTGTTTCTTTATGATATTTTGAGATAAGAATTCATGTGAAGTTGACAAATTGAAGACTTCATGTTCCTTTTTCTTATATTAGTTTAATCCATCTATGTGTCTACCTATTATTCAACCAATGGGATATGATATGTTTTGATCTTGATTTTCATGTCATGTTGTAACCTTGAGCCAGTTTTCAACCACCCTGCAAAAAAACAAATCATAAAACCTTAAAAATACTTTGCAATAAACGAATGATGCCCTATCTTTCCCTCTCACAGTCAAGTGCAACTTTAGCGACTAACAGATGAAAATAAATACTCCTCTTCATCTTTGTGTCCATCATTCTCCACAAGATTGTCCAAAACTCTCCAAGGAATCGAGTGTCTCAATCCAAGATAATGGATGTGGGGAGTCCAAAGTGGATCCATACATGCTGAAAGAAAAGATGAACAATTTTCTCATCAATGGTATTATTTTTACATGGCATCAAGACACACATATTTATAAACCTATCCACTACTACATATAAGTAGTCATGGCCCATTTTTGACAAAGGAAACCCCCCTAAAAAATCCATCGAAATACTCTCCCAAGGATGATAAGGAACAATAATTCATGTGTACAACACCAATTCTCTAATAGTGGGATTAAAAGTTGAGCACAACACACACCCCTTTACATATTTCGTTACAATTTATTTTATTCGAGGCCAGTAGAAAACCTCTGCAAATATTCCATAGTCTTTCCTACCGAAAAATGCCTAGATACAAGGGAAGTGTGTGTTTCCCTGATTACTTGTACTATCTCACTAGTTGGAATACAAAGATTTCCCATATGGTAGAGTAGTTTATCTTGCACATAAAAATTCTCCAACTGCGAAACACAACTACTTAGCCTCTCATATACATCCTTGAAATCTTCATCATTAGCATATTGTTCAATATAACTATCATGAGATAAGGAAGCATTTTTCAAAACAATGGATGCATAAAATAGGAGGTATAGAAAGCATATCCACAACTTTTTTGCTTGTACCTTTCTTGTATCTAATAACTAGATGGAACTGTTGTAAGAATCCCATCCACATGTAGTGTCTTGATTGTTGTAGCTTGGTATGTGACTAGAGATACTGCAAGGGTTGGTGATCAGTGTGTATGACCGTTTCCTTTCCCATCAAGTAGTTTTTCCATCTCATCACGCTTTGTACCAATGCATACAGTTCTTTTTCATATGTAGGATAGTTACAAACAACCTTATAAAAACTTTTAGAATGAAAAAAAATAGGCTTACATTGTTGCATAAGGAATTCTCCCATGGCATATGCACTAGCATCAATCTCGATTTCAAATGGTTGTTGTAAGTTAGGTAGAGATAGCATTGGTGTCGTGTTGGTCTTTCTCTTGAAATTGTCAAAGGCATTATGTTGTCTTCCTCCCCACTAGAAGACTTATTTCACACTAGTTAAATCATGCCAAGGAGATGCAATGTAGGAGAAGTTTTCAATGAACTTTCTCTAGTATTGAACTTCCCCTAAGAAACTTCTAACCTCTATAGTTGTTGTTGGCTTAGGCCAATTTATAATAACTTCAACTTTGGAGGGATCTATCTTTAATTGACCACCTCCCACAATATGACCCAAGTAAACTAATGAGGTCTTGCCAAAGTCACACTTTGACAATTTTACATACAACTTTTCCTTTTTAAGGACATCCAATACTCTCTTTACATGAATTACATGTTCATTCCAAGTCCCAATGAATACAAGAATGCCATCTAAGTATAAAATCACAAAGTCATCAATGAAAGGCCTAAAAATATCATTCATGAATCACATAAATGTTGTTCAAGCATTACAAATCCCAAATGGCATCACAAGCCATTCAAAAAGTCCTTGTTTTGTTTTGAAGGTAGCCTTCCACACGTCTCCTTATCCAACTCTGACCTAGTGGTAAACACTCCTTGTACATTTGGGTGGTCTTCTTGTACATTTTTCCCCCTGCTTTCAAGGTGATTTTCTTGCATACACACCTCATCTAAGTTTATGGGATTAAACAATAATAATGTATGTTGAATGTAACTGTGAAGTGCACCAATATACTTCATCAATGTTTCTTGAGAATCTAAATGAATATTTAATGCAAGTTCTTGTTTCCTAAAATCTTCTGTGAAACTATGAACTGTTTGACCTTTACCCTGTCTTAGGCTTGGCCATTCCATAATGTCTTTTTGAATATAACCCGATGGATAAAATTTCTTTTTCAATGCAGATGTAAATTCAGACCATCAAGAAAGGAGTTTATCATTATGTTTACTACCTTTTATGAAGTTTTATCTCCCACCATACAAGGGTTGTGCCTTTCAGCTGAAGAGAATCCAATGAAATCTTCACCTCTTCCTCTTCTATCTATGTACATGACAGTAAACTTCGATTTTTTTTATCCAACTATTAATCTTGTCTACATTATCTTCTCCATTAAACATGGACAAATTAAATTTCACTTCTAGTTTCAAAAATGGATTTTTAGAAATACTTGGATGAAAAGTAGAATGACAAGAATGCGAAGAATGATGAGAATGAGAGGAAGAGGAAGAAGATTTTGAACTTGAAGATTGTGATGGAGGCTCAGGAGGATCTCCTCCAATTCCATGGTTCACAGAAGAATTATCCTCTTCTTTAACATTCTTATTCTTCTCCTTCTTTATAAATCTCTTCTCGTAATCTACATACAATTTTTCTACCATGTCTGACATCTGATAGAAGATCTTGTGAAAATTTTGCTCATGCTCGGCACACCTCTCTTCATCATCCATTTTCCTTCATCGAGTTACACGTCCAATAGTTGGGTTGAAAGTATTGAGTTTTACTTCACCTTCTTTGAGCTTAGCCCTAGTAAGCATTCACACTCACAATTGAAGTCAAAGAAGACCTCTTTGATACCAAAATGATTAAGGATATTTTCATCAATGACTTATTAAAAGAATTACATTAAAGAGTGTAAACGAAAACTTATGTGCAACATCATTAAAGAGGACATAATAATGGAGAAAAGAGGAGAAGAAGAGCAAGAAAAAAATACATGATAATGCACTATGTCTCTAGGCCCACTATGAAGTGGAGAGGCTTTATTTTATTCTCGATAAAAATTGGAAACAATTACATATCTATACCTCCAAAAATGAAAATGGCATGCAGATTCATTTCTATGTTGAAAACTATTAATACACCAATGAATTCGTGGTGAGGAGTAGTGAAAATCGACTGTCAATTCGTCTCAATATGACATCGTCACCTCCAATCCCTTGTTGGGCTCTCTACCTCGAAAATTGTGCCACTGGCCTACAAAAAATGTTGTACCTACATTAAAAACCATGCTCTATATGGACTAATGGTGTAGACCCCCAAACTTGGCATGGAAATGGGTTTAAGTAATAACATGCGGGAGGACTTACCAAGTCCCACCCATGGTTTTTTGGCAATGGTAATAATAATAGGGTTTGTTAGAGGGGAGACCCGGGGTCACCACCATATAACATTTGATCTAACCCTCGACCAATTTAGTATGCACACCAACCTTTTTGACGGGACCTCCACAAAAAACTCTAGGAATAGAATTTATTTAATGCCCTATAGGGGTTTTCCCCCGTAAATCTTGGGACGTGGCAAAATATGGGGACACAAGATGGTCCGGTCATCAAATCTGGTGTTGACCCCATTTTTTAATTTTGAGTTTTGATCTGTAGCCAACATTGGGCATTTAGGGGCTGCCACATGGTGCCCTGTGATTAGGACATGTGGTGCCCTAGGATAAGTTTCCCTCTATCCAATCACCCTACCATACGTCATGCTTTCAATAGGTCACGTGATGACCTTTGGGTGGTTCCATGTGGTGTCAACTAGGGGTGCCATGTGTCACTCACCAATAGGCCCAAATGGCCACCAAAAAGTCCAAATCAGCATGCCACATGTCACCTCCTGGGTGGTGCCCCGTTGGGATGTTGACATCAACGATACGGATGCTGAGTCACCCTATTGACTTTGACTGGGTTGACCAAAACTTTGACTTCCCATAACTTCTTCGTTCAGACTCTATTTGAGGTGTCATTTGTGTTGTTGTAAATCTTGTGGCGAGCTCATCAACTCATTTCCATTATTGATGAGATTTGAGGACTTTGAATTTTTTCCCTTTTTGATCCTTCTAGATCATTGTCTTGTGTTCTTTCTCTTATTCTCCTCTTTTCTCCATAATTAAGTGCTCTTTAATGATGTTCCACATAAGTTTTCATTTACACTCTTTAATGTAATTCTTTTAATAAGTCATTGATGAAAAGATCCTGGTTCAACACCTAGTTGAAGGAGGGAAAGTATATCAATGGGTAAAATGTGAAGTAAAAGTTCAATCTCTAATACAAATCATAGTGGAAAAGACTCCATAACCCTTTCCATTCATTC
>JZKD02S2141441.1:578070-588361 GCA_000966675.3 Picea glauca
GATCCTATGAAATATAGGGTTCTAACAGACATGAGAAAAGATACCTCCTCACTAAGGGGGGGAGTGGAATATATTGTTAGAGATCACAACATGAGGGTAAATACAACACTTGTTAGTACAAGGAAAATGAAAAGACTCATAAACACTAATAAGATATATGTATTCATGATTGTCAATGAGAAAGGTGTTGGGACATTCGACGCTTCCAAGGCTGTGATCCATCTCATAAAAAGGAATTAATTGATATTGTTTCTAAGTATGATGATATTTTTCAGGAACCATATGGATGAACTCCTAAGAGGGAAATCCAACAGGATACATCTTCAACAGGATTCCCCTTTGCCTAAAGTGGGCATGTACCGGATGTCAGTTGTGGAGATGACCGAGATCAAGAAGAAGGTATAGAGCTTGTTGGATCAAGGGGCCATCAAGCCCAGTTCATCTCCTTGTGGTTCTTTGATCGTGATGGTTCCAAAGAAATATGGCACGTGGCAAAGGTGTGTCAATTGTTGGGCCTTAAATAAAATCACAGTGAAAAATCAATACCCTCTTCCTCACATAGATGATTTACTTGATCAATTGAAGAATGTTGTCTATTTCACTAAATTGGATTTGCGCAGTGGATATCATCAAATCAAAGTCGCAGAATAGGATGCATGGAAAATTGCCTTTAAAACCAAAGAGGGATTGTTTGAGTGGTTGGTTATGTTGTTTGGGCTTTGTAATGCTCCGACAACTTTCATGCATGTGATGAATGATGTATTCAGGCCTTTCATAGATGACTTTGTGATTGTATATTTAGACGAAATTCTTGATTTTAGTGGGACATGGGATGAGCATGTGAGGCATGTAAAGAAAGTATTGGATACTTTGCAAAGGGAAAAGTTGTATGTAAAATTGTCTAAATGTGCATTTGGAAAGACTGCACTTGTATACTTAGGTCATATTGTAGGAGGAGGACAATTGAAAATTGACCCTTCCTGGTCAAAATCTGGACCAGGGGTCAAAATTTAGCTAAAAAATCAAAGTTCTCGGAATTGCCTCAAAATGAACGAGTGTGTAGCCCTTGTTGTCACGAACCCAACACAACTTGTTTGGGTTCAAACAGACGTCAGATGAGGGAGATATCGCGATCTGTTCGAATCGCCAAATATTTAAAAAAAATGAGTGCTGACTATGTAGTCCGTACAGTCCGTACAGATGTCGATGTGGAAGAGATCGTATACTGACGTGGCATGTCTGTACGCTGAGTTGGAATATGTTGACGTGGCAGTTTAGGATTGGTAGATGTGGACGAGTGATGTTGCGACACGTGGCACTTAATGGGCAAATTGTGTGGTGCCACGTGGCCTAGTCATGCATTGCCACGTGGCACTATTGTAATTGGTTGTTGGTTCAAAATTTTATGGGGTCCGTGGGGATCGAACCTCGGACCTCCTCCCACCATGCAAATCTTTGTCAAGGATCGCCCAACCGGCGTGCCAGACATTGGTTCTTATAACATATATGGTTTATAATATATTTAAATTTATGTTATTGTATGGTTGGCAGGGGATCGAGCTAGGGCTTAGCCCCAGCCCGCAGTTGCATTGTATACAATATGACCATACACGGAGGGCGCGCAGTTTAAAACAAATTGCAAAATCCCCTGGTCGCACACCTTTTTACCATATGACTCTGTCATCATATGCACGCGGGGAGTTGGTTTGGTATTTCAAACAGTTTTTCCCACCAACCATACGCTGACACTTGTCGGTTAGCCATTCATCTTGTAAACTTAGCCTGTTTGCGCTAGCGTGAGGTCACATGGTGACACTTGTGACCGTGGCCTTGGCGGTTAGGGGTTGGGCGTGCCCTAACTATTTGATATTTTGCACCGTTATGTGGTTGCGTGCGTGTGCTAGGTTTTAGCATGATTTTTTGAGCGTGTTCTTGGTTGAACGCCTAGAGGTGTGTTTTGGCGAACCAGAGACAACAAGCTTGAAGGAAGAGAATGGCAGGAGGCCTATCTTCTTTATTTTTTGGCCAAATGAGGTGCCGAAAAAGCCCAGCTAGGGGTTTTTGGACGTTCTGAATCCATTGGCATTGTTTTCAAAGCCATTTGAAGACTTCTTTTGTAGGTTTTTAACCATTGAAGTTTCAGGAAGCTCTAGGGAGCTTGAAGCCCTCATTGTTTGAGGTCATGCTCATATGAGCCATTGTTTGTTTTCTGTGATTGAATAATCATTTTTGACTAATTATTATGCTATGAACACTTTGGGATAGGTTTCAGGTCCATTTGAGGACTTTTACAGGTGTTTTTTCCACAAAGAAGCTTAGGGAAGCTTAAGGCCACATGTAGAAGAGGTCATGCCCGGATGAGCCATGATCCGTTTTCAGAGTTTTATTAGTCATTTTTGGGGTTTTTATGTATTCTGATCCCAATGGTACAATCAGAATTTCCATTGGAGTTGAGCAGCAGCTTGTAAAAGTATCTTTGAAAAATTAATCCTAGAGAGCCAAGTCCATTGATGGAGGCTCAAGGAGATGTAGCCCAGAGAGGGGTGAACTCCTTTATCATGTTGTTATTGTTGTGAGTTTGATGGTTTATTTGTTGCAATTTATTTTTGTTGTTGTATTTATAAAAACAACATATCTAATCTTGCAAAGACATCACACATAAACATTTAGAAGAAGAAGCTTAAACTTGGCACATAATTTATCTTGCATATTATAACACATAGAGCAAGGTCCTGTAAAGTTTTATTTTAATGAAGTAGAGGGTGCTTTCATAGCATAACAAGTCATCCCATTATTTTCAGATCACTTCCAAAGTTGAGGTAATTGTAAATTGGCCTGAACCAAAAAGTGTAACCGAAGTTTGAAGCTTCTTAGGTGCAATCCAGTATTGGAGGAGACTCATTCCTAACTTATCCTTCATAGAATCTCCTCTGCATGCCTTAACTAGTGTGAAGAACACTTTTCAGTGGGAAGGAAAGAAACAAAAATCTTTCGACGCTTTGAAAGGGAAGATCAATAACGCACCAATACTAGAACTGTCGAATCTTCAACAACCTTTTGAGATCAAGACATATGCCATCATATATGCCATGGGTGCAGTACTAATGCAATATTGTAAGCCTATATGTAACCACTCTGAAAATTTTAACCAGGTTGTTGTTAAGTATCCTACATATGATAAAGAGTTGTATGCATTAATCCAGACTATAAAGAAATGGAAGCACTACTTGCTAGAGAAGGAAACCATTATACATACAGATCATCAACCCTTACAATATCTTCAAGCAGAGACCAAATTGCAACAATCTCGACACTACAAGTGGATGAGGTTTCTACAACAATTTCACTTGGTAATCAAGTAAAAAAAGGGTACAAGTAACAAGGTAAATGATATGCTTTCCAGACCTCCTATTGTTGCTTCTATTATTTTGAAGAATGCTTTGTTATCTCAGATATATAGAATAATATGCCATCGATGAATATTTTAAAGAACTATATATGAAGCTAACCCTTGGTACACGGGTAGAGAACTACTATCTACAGGGAAACTTACTTTACCATCTTGGAAATATATGTATTCCTACAAGTGAACGAGTCCATGTAATACAAGAAGCTTATACTTCTCTTGTGTCTAGGCATTTTGGAAAAACTATGACTCATTTGTCGAGCTTTTGTTATTGGCCTCAAATGAAATAAATTGTAACTAAATATGTAAAGGGGTGTGTGATTTTTTCTACTTGTAAGCCCACTAATAGAAAACTGGGGCTATATTCACCACTTCATGTTCCATCTCATCCATGGGAAAGTATATCCATGGATTTTGTAGGGGGTTTACCCATGACCAAAAGAGGTCATGATTATTTGTATGTTATAGTGGATAGGTTCAACAATACGTGTATCTTGATGCCTTGTAAAAAACAGATCATTGCTAAGGAGACTGCTAATCTCTTATTTTAGCATGTTTGGGTTAACTTTGGATTACCCACATCTATCATCTCGAATCGAGATACTCTATTCCTTGGGGACTTTTGGACTAGTTTGTGGAGAATGATGGACACCAAATTGAAGAGGAGCATTGCTTTCCATCCATAGACCGACGGACACACAGAGGTGGTAAACTGAATAGTTGTACTTTTTCTTTGAGGCTACTGCAACAAGCGTCCCAAGGTATGGGATGAACAGATACCCTATGTACAACATGCATACAACCGAGCTTTACATTCATCCACTTAAAGTTCACCTTTTGAGACATGTTTTGGATACCTACCAAAGGTTCCTTTGGACTTGATGTATGGGAGATATGCCGATGTAAATGAATATCAAATAGAGGACAAAGCCCGCAATTTCATCCAGAGGATTTAGCAGATACACGAGGAAGTCAGGGAACAGTTGGAGAAAATTCAAGCACGGTATGGGAACAGTTGGAGAAAATCAAGCCCATTCATTATGGACCCTTCACTATCTTAGAGAAAAGTGTTACCAATGTTTTTCGTATGGATCTTCCGCCTTATATTCATATTTAATCATTTTTTAACGTTGAGAACTTGAAACTTTTTAAGCCTCCCATCATGATCATGGAACAAGATGAGGAAGTTTCAATTCCATCAGTTGATGAGTTTGTACCTGAGTACTTGGATGAGCTACACGAAGATATCATCCTAGACAGGAGGATGAGGACTTCATGCAAGGGTGATTTTGATTATCTTCAAGTAGGCTTAAAAGGAACCCATCCAAGAAAACCAAAGTGGATCGAAAAGGACAAAGTGAGGGGACTCTTCCCTCATTTACCAATTTATTGATGAAATATTTTGGTGGTCCAAAAATCTCTTAATGGGAAGGCGTGATCCAAAATGGATCCAGAGAAGGATAAGAATAACTAAGAACTCACAGAGGCATCTCATAATGCTCATAATGGCTCTAGTAGACAGAGAAAGGGAAAAAAATTCAAAGTTCCCAAAACTAAGTAAACCTGACATTATCGCGAAGAGCACATCACAAGATTTCTAACGATGCAAACATATTGTCGAATGAAGTTACGGTTTGAAATATATTCACAGTCAAAGTTGCAGTCAACCAAGGCCAATCAACAGGGGACACATCATCATTCGTACTATTGACGTCAGCATGAAATCAATAGTTGATGTGGTAGGGTGACATCATCGTACAAGATGGTGATGTCATCATGCCACGTGGCAGCACTAGAGCACGAGCCACGTGGCAGCACCAGAGCACTTTTAATGGGTCCATATGGACCAATAGAAAAGTTCCATGTGGCACCCCCAAGAGATGCCACGTGGCACCGCCCAGAGAGCGCCATGTGTCAATATGAAAGTGACAGGGCAAGTCACATCAATATACAAGAGGGAGTATCAGCAGACGCCATGTGGCCCAATCATCAGGTGACACGGGGCATCCCGAGAATGCCCAATGTTGGCCCGTAAACGATTTTAGTTTAAAAAAAAGAAATGGCGGGTCCACCAAATCTGGCGGACCACGCCAATTCTGTATGGTCATTGGCAGAGCTTCTAGCAGGCCGCTAAATGTAGCGGAGTATAAAAAATAAAATATATATATGTATTAACCAACTACCAAAAACAGAATCTAGCGGGTTTGACCCCAGAACCTCCGCCCAGTACAATGCCTTCATAACTCCTCCCTAACCAACGTGCCAAGGGGTGTTTCTTGGTATATCTGCCATTTCCATTATTTAAAAAGTACAAATCCTCCCAAAGTTGGGGGAGAGAGGTGCGACCGTACTGTATAGAGGGCACAGAAACCAAAACAAAATTCCTCTTGGGCCTCGAAGTGCCAGAGTCGGATCGAAGTGTGGAGAGAGCCATTTTTGGGTAATTCGATGCCATGAATCCAATGGTGATGTTTGTTTTCTGATCTGAGAATTATTTTTGTAGCTTGATTTTAGAATGAGGTATATTCATGTATTTTCCAAATTCTTTTGCTGAGTTAATGAAAGAGCCTACCCATTTGAGAGCAGGACCCAGAGACGTAGTCCACCAGGGATGAACTCTGTTATCAAGATTTTGTGTTCATATATGATGCTTATGTCTCTTCATTTTTAAGTGTTCTCTTCTTTATCGGTGCACTTTAATTTATGCTCATTTAATACAATTCTTTATAAGTCATGATGAAATTTGTATTGCTCGTCTATTTGAGAAATTTGAAATAGATGTGCAAGATGATCAACTTACCACATGAATTTTAAAATTTTTTATTTCCTCTTAATTATAAATTTCCTTAACCACATGAGTTTTAAAATTTTGTATTTCCTCTTAATTATAAATTTCCTTAACCACATGAGTTTTAAAATTTTGTATTTCCTTAAAAATTCTCAAGTTGTAAAGACCAAAGGATCCTAGTTTACTCCACGTGAAGAATTATTTTTTGTTTTAATTTAAATGAAAAGTAAACAAGACTTCTTTCATATCTATGTAACACTTCTTTTCATCTAAAACCAACATTATTTTTAAATTATTCCTTACATATATTATTAATCAATTATTTATTTCAAAATTAAAAGACCATGTCACACTTCCTTATTATTTCAATTAAAAATATTTAATTTATAATTATAGTTAAAATCACACTTGTCATTCCCCCAAGAGTCATGCTTAAGTTTAACTTTGGCATTTCATGGATGTGTGGCACTGCGACGGTTCTCACTTGGTAGCCTGGTTGAACCAATGATACTTCACCTAGACTATGCATCTTCACCTGGAGAATACCCATACTCCATTCTAGGCTACATGTGTGTCACACTCCTACTCTATGCAACTCACTTGTATACTTACACAATTATTAGTATTCTTTAAAAAATAGTCATTCTAGCGTATAATAAAAAACATGTGAAACATGAGGAACATAGATATGGTGCAAGAAACACCAGTGGTGACAAATACCCAACTTCGTTTATTACATTGTGAAACATATACAATAGAATACAATAGAATGTAGAGATGGAACTATTATCCCAGTTACAAAGATGGCCACAGTCTCATGACACGCCCCATACAAAAAAATTGTCCATACTTGCATATTCGTCACACCAAGCCTCCTATGTCGCACCTCCTACCTTGGCCTGCGCTACACCCCAACTATGTATCCTCCTCAGAACGAATTATTGTTTCATGCCTTGCTCCTTTGCTCATTCCTCTTGGTTGTGCATCTTTTTCTATTATATGTACTCCAAATGCCACCTTCATGAATTATCACGTCCATTGGGTGTGTTGTGCCCCTTCATGAATGATTATGTCCAAACGAACTAGTGCACCCCTTCGTTTGGACCAATGCATCCAAACAAACCCATGCGCTAGTCAAACTTCATGTCTCTTGGATCGGCACGCCCCATCCTTCGACATGTGCCCCTTTCCTTGTGCTCTTCCTTGTGATGATCAACGTGACTCTTTTTGGGTATGCCAATGTGGTCATCCAACCTCTCCAACGTGTCCATGCTTAGGTATGTTGATCCCAAGGGACGTGAAGGTTGATGAGTGTACATGTTCATGGGCATTGGTTCATGAAGGGGCGTGTCGGTTCATTTGGGTGAGTTGGTATGTGAAGGGGTGCAACACACCCAAAGGACACGATGGTTTGTGAAGGTGACATTTGGAGTCTATATAAGAACACAAGGGCTCACAACTAAGGAAGGAAATGAACAACGGTGAAAAGAGAAAGATCAAGACAAATTTTATGAGGCAGATTAAAACAAGGAGGGGCGAGCTCCCTCAAGGAGCCAAGTCGCTTCACATGGAGTACTTGTACTGCCTTGAGGTGATTCTATGAATAGAGTTGGGGCGACTTTCTTTGGATTGAGTCTAGCAACAAGTTGGGCGACTTTGGATTTTGGGAAAGTCTTGTTGTAGGTATTGATGAGGCATTGTATGAGGCATAACCAAAGGTATTTATGAAGTCTTGTGACAGAGAAGAGACAATGAGTTTAGTGGGCACACATCTGGGGTGTACCGTAGGAGTTGCAAAAGCTATTGCGACGGACGAGACTTGGTGTGGCGAATCTGTGTATGAGTGTCTTGGTGAGGTGAGGCAAGTCGTGTGACTCTACCCAAGTTGTAATCCAAGTCGGTAGTGCTCATATTGTAAATTGTTTCACAATAACAAGACTTGGTTCGGTGTTAGGCATGTCTTGTGATGCCTGCACTATATCTAAGTGTCTCTTGTTTGTTTCACAAGTGTTCTCTTTGTTTCACATATTCATTTATGTATGCTCAAAAGACTAAGTGTTAAGTTGTTAATAAATTTTCTAAGTATACAAGTGGGTTGCACTAGAGTAAGAGTGTGACTCACCTGTAGCCTAGAATAGAGTACATATATGGCATATGCTCTAGATGAAAATGTATAGTCTGGATGAAGTATCATTGGTGTTGCCAAACAACCAAGTGAAAATTACTGTGGTGTTGCACAACCTCAATAAATACACGATCATAAAATTCAAACAAATATCCTATGAAGACGTTACAACATTTCAAGATATTCTTATGTTTTAATTAAAATAATTTACTTTATAATTAAAATTAAAATTAAAATAATAATGGTAAAGAATTCCATGTGTAACATCTTGTATCGATACTAACATATAAAAGTACAACTTTGATGAGCATTCCTATTAAGATTTGAGTCCAATCTCTAACCGACAAAAGATTAAAAACATGTGATAATGAGAAAAAAAAAATATAATAATAAGAAAAGAGTAGGGTTGAAAAAGATAGAACGGAACATTTTCTACCGAGTCACCCGGGAAATCAAAACGTGCACTATTTTCTAATGGAATCCTCTAATTTTAATTTCTATTTCACGTGTCAAAGTATACTTCGAATTAAATATTTAATCAGTGACTAACAAACAAAGAGAAAAAGAATATAATCTACAAAGACTTTGGATACCATAAACACACAAGCAGTCCACCCATAAGGCAAATTAACTTGCACTTAATTTCAAACAAATTCAGAGGAACCATATATCTAGTCTCCTTGATTACGATTTATAATTAAATAAAAAATTGTAAAATAACTAATACATACGGATTATTCTCAAAATTCGATAATTGAATAACTTTTTATGATCCAACGCATTGTGGCCAGGTCAGGTTGGTTAGCAGGAGCTTTGCGAGCCGAAAAACCCATGTGCTTTGAAAGTTAGGTAGTACATTGTTCGAAACGCTGAAATGATAGATTCCTGTTTTTGAGACCCGGGTGATGAAGTGTCGTTCTTGCAGATATTTTTTTGTTGGTTGATATGAAGACCGGATGTATACTTATGATATGCAATTGTTTTGTTGGGTGAGGTAGTGAGAAATTGTGTTCCAATTGAGAACTTCTCTATTCTCACATACATGGTTCCAATTGAGAAGGTTCCAATGGTGGAGATTATAGTGTTTGAGGTCAATCATCTACATTTTTCATATGAAAAAGATGGTGTGATTTGCCAACTTAATGGGTATTGGTCTTCTACTTCGGCTTTATATAAGTGGATTCATTCATCTTGGATGAAAAATGTGAGATTTCTCTTTGTTCTAAAAGTTTTTTCATTGTTCGTTTTTTTGATCATGTTGATTATCAAAGAATGTTTGAGGAGGAGGATCTATGCTTTGGGTGGAAATGTGGAGTTTTTTATAACTCCTTGGTTTCTAGATTTTGATCCTAACCCTATGTTAATTACTAGAATCTCAATTTGGGTTCATCTTGCTAATTTGCTATTACATTTTTGTTATTTACTAGTTTTTGGTGGATGTTGGGAACTCTTTGGGGACTTACATTGAATTCGTCTCGAGAGAACTCTAACAACATTATGTACATATGCCTACATTTAAGTTGAAATATGCCTGCATTTGTGTTAAAATAGACCTTAGTAAACATCATCCAAACCAAATGCTTGTCAAATGGAAAATATTCAAAACACTCTTAAGTTCTAGATTAAGAGAACATGACATTTCATTGTTGGATGTGAATCGGTTAGAATATTTTAACACTTGACATTGTTGGATGTGAATATGTTAAAAAGATGGAATTTTAAAGAAAATAATGATGATTAGAATGATCAGCAACAAGATGGAATTTTCTGAAAAAAGATGATGTTTAGAATGATGAGCAACAATAGTAGAAGACATGAATACAAAGCTTTCCTCTTGAAAGGAGTTGGTTTTTATGAATCCTCTTTAAGTGGAACAAAGAGACTTCATGACACTAATTCATCTCCTTGAAATAAAAATTTAGTTCCCTCTATAATTTGGAATGTAATATATATATATATATATATATATATA
>JZKD02S2141441.1:608997-648138 GCA_000966675.3 Picea glauca
TACACCTATTTTTTGGTCATGAATTTAATTTAAAATTTACATTTTCTTGTGTTTCAAACCCAAGGAAAAGAGAATAATTATCCATATCATTTTTATTTAAATTATTTTTTCTTAGTTATCATAGCCTTTTTTGTGTGTAAACTAGCAATATTTAGTATTAGTATGACACAAAAAAGACTATCGATGATACTCTCTATGGCCTTCCACCTAGAAAGAAAGGACTAATAGTATATAATTGTTTCCATCATGAAAACAAAACTATAATGTATTTGATATTAACTATACACGATCATAAATTTCTTTCTATCCTACTATAAACTGGAAAATAAAATCATAAAAATAGTGATGGAGAAGGTAGTTGATGCTCCCCCTCTATAGAAACCAAGATAAACAACAAAAAATATGATCAGGGGCCATGCTTCTGCTTCACACATCCTCCCTTGTAGTGTTACTCCATTGGCTCCTCATCCACTAGTATAGGTTTGGAGGGAGTGCCTTCATATGCTAGGGAAATTTCTATGTTTTCCTTGGTAGTGCCTTGAAATTTTGCAGGAGTATTCACAAAAATTTCAATATTAAATATTTCTCAGCAAAGAGAATCAAATTTATGATCCATGACATGTATCTTTTCCATTATGCCCTTCTATTGGATACACTTCTTCTCATAAACTTGTGAAATAAACCCTTTGTTCACCTAGTATAATTCTATAACTTTGAAAAAAAAAATCCCTAGTTCGAGAATATCTAGATTCAAGAATCTAGTCTTTAAAATCTATCTCCAATGGTTCTTTTGTGATTTGTTTCCTATGTCACTTTACTATATTCTCCATGTCAGTCATTTCTCTCTTGGTATCCTCAGAAAACCAAATCTATAAGTCTGAGGTGGCCTCCATTGCATCAAATTGGGACCTGGTCAAGCTCCTAAGAGTCTTGAAAGGAGGAGAGAGTTTAGGAGACAAGGGATTATCTTTGCAAGTGCTCTTCCTACTGTATAAAAGGGCAGCAACATGTCATTAAGTTTCATAATTGAATAAAAAGTAGCAGTAGAGACTAACATGAAACCAAAAAAGATAGAGATTAAATAAAGGAGCACCACCCACAAAATAAACAGAGTGAAAAAACACATTGAGGTTTTGAAGAAAAAAATATTTAATGGCAGAGGAAAGACTACAATCCAAAAGATCATGATTTTAAGAGAAAGGGAATGACTTCACATCATTCCTTTGAATTCATCATGAATCATTTTCAAGATTGATCCTACCCCCAAAGAAGAGGAAGAGAAGGTAACATCCCCACATAGAGAACACCTAAGACATAGGGAAGGCCAAAAACAAATACAACCAAGGAAAATGTAATTCCAAGGAAAAAATTCAAAACTATATTGAGAGTAGGGGCTCAAGAATGAGAGAGAAGATAAAAAGATGAGGTTCAAGATAGGGAGGAAGTAGAGATTTTCTTCCAAAAACCACCCCCATCTCCCAACAAAATCAATAGTCATCAATCCATCCCTTAGCACCTTGATAGAATAAACCAAATGAAACCCACACTATAAGAACACGAAGAAAATCAATTACCGAGAGATGCAAAACTTGCTTCCAACTACATGAATCGAGCTCAATTCTTCCATGTCTAAAGAAGGCTAGGATTGTAGCTTGTGTTTCATGGTTTTCCTACCCAGCTTCATCATAAGCTATAAAAACTCTCATGCCAATTCTTTCCATAATTAAAATCCCAACCATTACTTCACCCTCATCATTCACACAACTACCGTCTAGATGAACCAATCCAACCATAAGACATTTTGTACCAACACAATATACTCTACATAGCATTGAAGGGACTAGACGATGTTGTTCATCACATGCGACTCTTCTTAGCCATGTGGGATAAGTCATCTCTCTTGTGCTTGACACCCTATCTATAGATTACTTATCATATCTTACGATTGGGTTAATATTGAATTTGTTTACAAACTTCACAATTATTAATTCCTTTCAACCAAAATCACTTTTAAATTATAATTTAATACAATAGTGAAAATATCATGATTCACTCTCTCCCATTCTTTGTAGTAAGTTAATAGAAGACTGAAAATATGATTATTCACGCTCTACCATAATGGATGCATTAATTTTTAAGTCTTGAAAAGAGCTAGGAGTTGTAGAAGCGTAGAGTAAATGGTACCCCCATTATCAATGATGCTTCTTAATTAACACTCGTTAATATGTTTGTTTCAGTATTATTAGTACCTGCCAAAGAGGTACTATAGTAACCAGTATACTTCAAAACTTTATTAATTTGTAAATCATATCTTAAGTTTTGTTTAATATGTTAAAGTTTAGCTCAAGAATGAGGTTTATTTCATTTTATTATTACTTGAACCAAAAATAGTGATTGCAGCAACACAATAAGACTAGATCTAATAAATCAAGATCACAAGAAGAATAACCATGCACAAAAGAATACATGAAGTATGGAAAACCCTTCCCAATCAAGGGAAAAACCCAACAATCCTTTCCTATACTTCCAAGAGAAGATCCACCACCAAACCTAGCACACAAAAGGGTGCTGCTATGACTGAGAATAGCTCCGAGAGAAGTGTGAATTGCAGTTCTCATAATTTCAGACCACAACTTCTGAAATCATGAGATTACAAGTAAGTGTGATCCAATATGGGGATTCACTCTTTATTTATACAAAACATATCACATCAAATGATGTGTCCATTGGCACAATAGGGCGGATTTGTACAACTTAATAATATAATTAATAATTACACAATATTAATTATCTTTCACATGGTGGGGCCGACTTGTACCATTTACATCATAAATTAGGGTTTTACCAAAGTCTTACTCTTTGAAAATATAGCAAGGGATCTCACACATCCATTAGTGCTTATCCACTAGGGACACACCCACATGTGCTCAGCCACAGTGATGTCACTTCAACATATCACTCCACTTAGTCCACAAGAGTACCATCTCGAGAGCCATCTCAAGTTGACTCAACTAAGTCCATAGAAGTACAAGGCATGGCACCATCTCAAGTCGACTCAACTCAATCCAGAGGAGTACAAGGTAGGAGACCATCTCAAGTCATCCCAACTTAGTCTAGAGGAGTAGACAAGAGACCACCTGTCTAATGCACACCCATCACATGGGCACACCCAACACATGGGAACACATGGTCTCAACTTAGTCCAGAGGAGAACAACACACCCAACACATGGGCCCTCTCACAAATTGACTCAACTCAATCCAGAGGAGAATGACTTGGAGAATGTCACACGGCGCTACAATCATCAACACTCCCTCTAAGCTAGGGAGGCATTCTCCACTAGTCCAAGTCTCTCATGAAAGTACTCGAACTTTGTCCTGGAAAGAGGTTTGGTGAAGACATCTGTAGCCTTCTCGTGTGTAGAAATGTATTGCACATGTACTTCTTTCCTCTGCACCATATCTCTGATGTAATGGTACTGTATCTCAATGTGTTTCGATTTATCATGAAACATAGGATTCTATGAGATCTTCACATAGCTCTGGTTATCGCAATGAATAATAGTGGAATCCATCTCATGTCCAAATAAGTCTGGAGGAGCTTGCGAAGCCACACTTCTTCACAGACTGCCACACATAACGCTATGTAATTTTCTTCTATGGTACTCAAAGCCACATAGCTCTTGTTTCCTGTTGCACCAGGAAACCATGGCAGATTCCAAAGTGAAACACCAACTAGATGTGCTCTTCTGGTCCACTGTGCTCCCGACCCAATTCTGCATTGGCATATCTCTGCAATCTCATGTCTAGACCGAAGGCATATCTCAGGCCATAACCAATTGTGACTCGTAGATATCTCAACACATGTTTCACTGCTATCTAGTGTGTCTGTATCGACTTACTCATAAACTCACTACATATATTCACTGCATAACATATATTAGGTCTGGTGTTAACCGGATACATCAATGATCCAATCGACTGTCTATAAATATGTGGATCAATCTCACTTGACTCAGTAGAAGCCTCGTTCATTTTCTTCAAATTAATCACCATCGGTGTAGGCATGGATTTGTAGTCCATCATCCCGAATTTCTTCAATATCTCCACTGTGTATTTTCCTTAACTCACGAAAATCTCATTAGTCCTCTCGCCACACTTCTATTCCAAGAAGTAGTACATCATACCAAGGTCCTTCATCTCAAATTTAGAAGCTAATGCACACTTGCATTCAACAGTGAGTCTTTTTGAATCATATAGGACCAAAAATTAGGCACTCGTCACCAACAATGTTGTAGTATAGTTTTGGATCAACAACACTCTTGTTGAAGTCCAAATTCATCAAGTATATCATACCAATCATGATGTGCCTGCATTAGTCCATACAAGGATTTCTTCAACCTGTATACATGAGATTCCCTCTCATGTGTCACAAATCCATCTGGCTACTCGATGTAAACTTCTTCTTCAATATCATCATTGAGAAAAGCTTGTCTTTACATCCATCATATGTTGTCTCCAACCCATGGATGTTATAATATCAATAATCATACATATGGAAGTGTATTTGGGCAACGCGAGCAAATGTCTCCTCATAATCTATTCCCTGCTCCTAAGAGAATCTTCTAGCCGCAAATATCGCTTTGTACTTTTCGACACTTCCATCAGCTGCATGTCCCTCTACCTCTAGCAGATTCTGTCAAGCCCATGTAGGCCTCTTCTGGCCTACTACAATGTCTCTAGGAACATCAACTAGATCAAGATGATCAATAATTGTCTCCCTCTGAATTGTTGAAGGGGGAGAAGGTATTGTCTCTTCCTTCTTCTCAAACAGTTTGACTCTCTCTGAGTCAAGTGACTCCCTTTGAAGTGTGAAGGATGAACATATTCATTTTCATGTGTTGCTAACCTGGAGACATCCGATGTCTTCTTAGGTCCTCTATTGTCTCTACATTATTATGTTGGCCTCTCATACTAGGATAATAACCAAGATGACCTCCTGTAGGGATAACAATTAAACTGGCCTATTGTACTAGGATAATAACCAACCAACACAAATGGCTCCTGTACCAGGGATAATAGCCCTTCACTAATGAAATAAGAAATCTAGCCTCCTGTAGGGATAACAACCAACATGGCCTCATGTACTAGGATAATAACCAAGATGGCCTCTCGAACGGATAAGAACCAAAATGGCCTCCTGTAATAGAATAATAACCAAGATGGCCTCATAAAGGGATAATGACCAACCAAACAAAAATTTGGACTAGGGATAATGGTCCAAGTCATGAGGGCTCCCACATGAGGGATAATGGTCCAAGTCATGAGGGCTCCCACATGAGGGATAATGGTCCAAGTCATGAGGGCTCCCACACCAGGTATAACACCCTTCATCATCAAAAGCAAAATACTACAGAGTAATGATGAAATCAATTAAGGAAAGTAGTACAAGACTTACCTTAGTCCGAAATCATGCTCAATCTTGCTTTTGGTCTTCCCAAGAAGACTAAGGTACTGAAGAACTCCTCGTCATTCTTTCTTGCATTCCTTGACTTCTTTTGAGGTGGCTAATGTTGTTTCCCTTGCACATCACTAGCTGCAAGCTTAGTCTCATAGTGACAAGGGTTTGAACCCTTTCACATTATTTGTTGCAAGTCTAGTCTCCTAGTGACAAGGGCTGCAAGTCTAGTCTCCGTGATGTCCACTAGAGCTCCCATATAGACCACGCTCAAAATTCACCTCAAGGATCAATTTTGAAATCAGTACAATTTGCAACATACCTCTCACATCAGCTATCTTCAAGTTTTCATCATTCTGGAGAGTACTTCATGTTTGCTGATTTGACAAATGGATGGCACATCCATGTCTAATCTTCATCAATTTTCTGTCACTGAATCTTCATCGTTGCCTTAGATCTAGTCTTGTGTTTTCTTCAGAGTAAGCCTCGGTATAGGCCTGGAAAAAACTTCAAGAATTTATAAAAGCTGATCAAGGAATTCACCTCAGGATGTTGTTTGAATGCTCCTCAGATTTGCCTCCAAGAATGTTGCTTGAATACTCAGATACGGTCTCAGAATTGTGCCTTAGATCTACCTTATCACTTGTTCAAAAATGGCCCAAGCTCTGTCACAAGAACTGTCTTTAGATCCACTCAATGCTGCCTTAGATTTTTCATAAAGTTCTGTCACAAATTCAGTCTTTAGGCCAACTTCAGAATTTGCTTTGTTGCCTCAGGTTTACTTCAGATCTGCACCTCAGTTCTGCCCTTTGTCACAGCCTCAGATTCTATGCTTAACTGCCTCAAATATTCGCCTAAGTCCTGCACCATGTAGAGCCTAGAAAACATCTCTAGATCTTCCCTTAATCTGCCTTGAAGACTACCTCGGATCTGCCTTATCTTTTGTTCAATTCTGCACACAAAACTGATATAAAATTCCCCTTCAACAGCCTCAGACTTGTGCCTTATCTTTGCCACAGAATAGGCCTCATTGTAGGTTTGAAGCTCATTAATTTTAACCCAGAAATTTTCTTCAGATCACCTTTAAAAAATACAGACCTCAGATATGCCCACAAAACCGGACTGTAATTTGTTTTAGGTTACACTTTCAGGTCTGCGGTCTTAGGACTCTTTTGCGGGAGCCTTAAAGGAGTCTCCGAAAGCTTTGCGCATGAGAAGAGGTCCATCTAAAGGCATGCCATATGCATCTAAAGCCAGACAATACACAAAGACAAATACCTATGAAACCTCGTTCTAGCACGATTCTCTATATGGAGCTTTAGTTTGATGCTCCAAAGAATCTAACTAAGGTAAGTAGAGAGTTGTTGAGATCGTTGTAGGTTCAATGATCTATTTTTTGGCTAAGTAATATGCATCGCTACTCAGTGCAATTAGACGTGTAATTTAGAAAATGTAGCTCTCAATTTTGGATGACGGTGCTGGTTGTTTTCCTGACCGTCCATACCATGAAACGGGAGCTGATGCATTCTACATTATCTGAGCGTTGTTGTAGACAACAAGAGGAGGGATATTCTTGAAGTAAAATATCCACGATCTATTCTCAAAAAAATTGAAGATTTTGTGAACAAGAGCTTCATGAGAAGAGTGGGAAAAACTACATCAAAGGACACAGAGCTTCAGAAATCCATGCGTTGAGTGGGTCTGATTACTTTGTAACATGTAAGTGTCCGAGTCAAGAACAATTGTCTTTCAATGATAGGGGGTTTTGCAGTAGGGTTAGGAATTCCAGTGGGATGCTTGTAGGAATTGAATTAAGGATTTTGGTTACCCTGGTCTTATTATGGAAATAATAAAAACGATAAAGATGTTTTATGTGGAAGTATTATCCTAAAACACAAATGGCTGCCATTCTTTACACGATATTTGGAGGAGGTAGGAAACTATGACTTGAATACCTAGTGCACTGTCTTTAGGAAACATGTAGAATAGGTCGGAGTTCTTGCAATTTCCAAGGCAAATTGAATGGCCAGGTTGATCTCCCTTCCTTTTCTTCTCTTTTGAATACATGATTTTTGGAGGAGGTAGTGTTCAGGTCAAAGCTACGACTTGAAAAAGACCTTACACCTCGAAGTAGTTTTCTTGATCCTCGACATCCTTAGGCCAACGGTTGGACTTACTTGAAAATTGGCCAGGACCTCGACAAGGGGTGAGTTATCCTGGTCCTGTAAGGTCACATGGAAGAACGTGGAATTGGTGAATCATAATATCAATCAAGGCTACAGTATCAACCTTTTACATAATATCAATCAAGGCTACAACATCAACCTTTTACAAAGATTGGTGAATCATAATATTGAGAAAACCCAATGCAGTTATGTGTAAGATAAGTGATTGAATAAAATACCAACTAGTCTTAAATAATGGGGTTTCTGCTTATGCTATCAGGGATTTCTTAGATCTCTCATATTCACAAGCAACAACCACCCATCCTGCTCACGATTGAACCCTGAGTATCAAGTTTGCCCATTTCACAATAATAATATTCTTAATAACTTGTTTCATCACTTGGTAGAGAGATATTACGCAGAATTATTATTGTGTATAAACAAGCCCTCATAGTAGTAACACCTGCCACGAAGTTAAAGTTACTCTGGTTCTTAATTTATTTTGATCCTGGCAGTATGGGAGAAAATATAGGAGTAAGCTAATTAGGGAGCATTTTTTCCTCTTTTTAGGCAAAACAATGGACTTGAATCCGGTTAGATTTTTAGGAGTAGCCTGAGTTTGGCATGAATGAAAGTTCCATGCATTTCAAAACTTTTCTTCAAAAATTTTACTCCATTTTAAATTAACCAGATACTCAAAAAATTTATCAAACTTCTAAATCCACCAAAAATTCAAAACTGCATAGCCCAAAAATATGCCAGAAAAATAACTCAAAAGGAAGATTGATACCGAGTTAACCCACTCCGACAATATACACTTGGGCCATAGCTCACCAGTAGTGTAAGTACGGCTCGGTTCTTGGTCTCGATAGCAAAACTGTCATTCAAAAACTCTATCTATCCCTCCATCCGCTGAGTCCCCAGGTACATGAAGTTTTCTATCCATAAATGAGTGTCCTAAATAAGTTTGAGTCCTTTTTTTTCAAAGACATCATAAATCGTGCAAATATGAAATTTGATAGACTGATTAGCCACATAGATTGTGGATGATATGAGGGTTGTTGGTTGCTGGACCCTTTTTTTTTCTCATCGCAGTTGTTGGCTCGCAGTTGTTGGCTTTGATGTAGGTACAGGTGATCTAAGACCAGGAGCTATAGGCTACACCTGTCAACACTGTTGGGATCACACTGTTGGGATCACTCCGATGAATAAGGTAAAGGATGATCAATGGATGTAAGTGTATGTGTTGAAAAGCGATAACCTACAGACTGCACCTGGTTTATTTGCATTGCAATCTGACATTATCCCTGAATTCATTAATATTGGGAATGTCAATGCTTGATGGATATGTATGCATAATTTTTTTTATATGTTTAGTACTATAACTTTCAAGTATGTCCACAATGCTAGATTCTAAATTAATTATATTTCTATAAAAAAAATACTCTTATCCATCACTTGGCTTATTTTGACTTACCTCTGTTTCAATTTGCACATAGTGGTAAGGAAGAAATATACAACAAGGTAGATAGCAGCGAGGCTGCAAGTATGTGCCTAAAAGTGTGTAGTACTTAAATTCATAAATTTGGATGGTAAAAATATATAAAACTTGGTGTATGCTGTTTATGTAGATTTTGGTTTTGGATATTGCTTGCACATAATTAATGTTGGTTTGGAGTTACTCTAGTTTTAGGTGTCGTTGAAGAGTGAGTATTATTGTCAAAATAAAAAAAAGTTATGTGTTTTTATTTTAGAATCCATTAAAATTATGTGTTCTTGTTTTAGAATTTATTAATAAAAAAGTTGTGAATTTGGTAAGCAATATTTGATGACTTATGTGTTTTTTATAGTTTTTTAACTGATTTTGTTAGGTCTATGAATATGATTTTGTTAGATCTATGAATGGAGGAAAATTTACTAAAAAGACTATTATGTTTGATCAATGAATGCATTTGATGTCTTATGTGTTTTTTATAACTTTTAAACTGATTTTGTTAGGTCTATGAATACAAGAAAAATTACCAAAAAAAGAATTTTGTTTGATATATGAATATAGGAAAACATTATCAAATAGAAATTTTTGTGTGAAGATTTTTATTTGAACGGCTCAACTGGATAAAAGTATATTTTACTATTTTATAAAATTATATTATTAATATTTATCAAATTTATTAATAAATATAAAAAAATATAATTAAAATTTAAAACCATTAAAATAATTTAGTTAATAAATAAATAAAAATATCACTAAATTTTAAAATCATTAAAATAAATATTTAAAAAGTGACTTCAAATTTTTATAATTAATAATGGTCTTACTATGGTATATATACCTGTGGGTTTCCTCTACCCATACCTCGGCTTGGCCTGACAGTTCAGCTATTCAAAATCTAAATATTTCTATAATCTTTGTAATTTGCATGTCATTTTGTCTTTATTATCTCGGCTTGGCCTGACAGTTCTAGCTATTCAAAATATAAATATTTCTATAATCTTTGTAAATATACATATCATTGCCTTTATTATCATCTTACTTTTGCTGCGTTCTATGTTATAAATCTTAGAGACATTAACACGATATAACTCTGGTAATAAGTTAAAATATATTAAGTTGAACTAATTTCAGAATAACTAATACCTAATGTTATAATATAAATGTATGAAGAAATTTAATACGATACCATTTACCAACCACAATTTACAGAAACAAAAATATATTGTTTTACTTTGAATTCCACATACCTTTTCCCATTCGACCATTTCCCTTAGTTTACAAAAAGCAAGGAATGACCTCGCTTTGTGATTAACAATTCATGCTTTATTTTAAAATTCTCTGTAATATGGACATAAATTGTAATTAGTTTGCTTTGGCTTATGATTTTGATTTTGGAGATGGCTGCAACCTTCTTCTAAAAATTGGAAAAGTTTTTTAATGTTTAAATAAATTATGTATAGATCCTTGGGGGCAGCTCAATTGGCAAATGAGTTGATATCACATAAAAGAGTTGATACCACATAAACGGTATTCACATTTTAGTTAAAGATAAGAGAGTAGAGTGTTAAATGGTTATATAAATTATATTTATTATTTATGATTAGTTGATTAGTTTATGATGTCTCTATATTTTTGGTGAATAGTCTAATTAATTGAGATCACTTTAGTTAAAAATATTTATAAAGTTAATTATTTTGAGAAGTGTGATAAAAGGTATACACTTTTTTCCTATGATATAGGAATACAACTAATGAAAAATAAATTACTTAGAAGTTAGTTAAGGGTTCTTCATTTATAAAAGGAAACATAGAGATTATAAGGAGGTCGATTGTTGTGTGTGATAGGGTCGTTGTTCATCATTAATGATGTTATGTCATGTTGTAACAACCAAGGATGAAATCGGTAATCATCGATAGAATTATAGTCTATCTTCATTGCATATTCTGTATAATACAAAGATGGAGATAAGTTCATTGTTGGTACACAAAAATGGTTTCGTTTTTCATTGCAACAAAAATGTATGTTCATTGTTTTGTTAGGAACGTGTGCATAATTCAGAAATGTACAAGTACCCAAGATCCATGCAAGCTATTCCATAAGAGTACTAAGTGAAAATGTTAATAACGAATGGAAATTTCTTAGTATGCATGCATTAGGAATGTGTGTCCATATTTATAAAAGCATAAAATAAATAAATAAAAGTGCAATTCCTTTTTCTTCATTTTCTATCAACTAAGTTGTGGTGATTTTTCCTCCACCAACGAGAGCATGTTTCATCATCTAGGTCTCAATTGATGAGGAAAAGCAAGGCCTAGAAATCAACACATTGCCACTTGGAATTTTGGAAAGAGAATTTCTCATTTCCAAGTGTATTTTATTTTAATTGTAATTTTTATATTTTTTATAATTTTAGAAATTTACATAATTTTTAAGAAATTTTGTTCTTGTTTATTTTCGATTTTTATTCCATCACCATAGAGAAAATCGCCAATGAAAACCAAACTCTATCCCCCCACAAGACCAATAGAATGAAATTTATTAATGTCTAAATGAACTTGAAAAACTAATTGGGGATCTCAAGAACACAAGAGAGCCATCCCATATTTCATTGGCCACTTCACTTGACACCGTCATTAATTCTATTGGTCATGCTCATGTTCAATTATCTAATATATCTAAATAAATGTCAAGGGTGAGAGTACTACTCAACTGGAATTAGTAAGGAAGAGGTGAAAAGATTGAATATAAGTACATAGAGTATTGTTGATTTCTTCATTCACCTCTAAATCCAACTATGGAATATGATAAATAGGTGGCTTTGCATAGACTAGTTCACATTCCTAGCATGGAGATACCATTAGATGGATCAATGATTTATGGTATTTAATAAAGATCCTTGCAATAGTTGGGTCATTCCCTTGTATTTTCTTCATAAATTATGGGCCAAGTTCATTTTGGGTCTCTATGTAGTTCTTTTGACATTGGAGAATTCTAGGGGGTTGGTCCTTTCTCTACTCAAGGTCAATCAAGCACTAGGCATAACCCATTGAGAGGGTCACCCACTCTTATGAAATTTACTACCCCCCCCGCCAACCACCTCAACTCAAAGATAAGATTCAGAACACTAATAATATGATATCATCCCTGACACACAATTTAGTTTAACATAGTGTGTTTGTGGAAGCTTTCTATGAAAATCCCATCATATGATGATGATATACCACCAAGTGTATATCCTTTAGGTCAAGTTGTCCATTCTCTAGCTCCAACACAATTTTTCTACATCAATGCTTTCATTTCAAGCATGCTTGTCTTGACCCAACAAAGGATCCTATTAGAGATAGTTTCTTGGATGAGGTTAGTATGATATGTTTTTTATGTTTTCATTGCTTATGTATATAATTTTACATTTGACAAATATTTGGTAAACATAAATTTGAAGGATTTGTAACTTTGTTTTATCTTTCTGGCATGTACATCTCCTAAGAGATGACACACCTCCCTTCACGTGGCAAGACACCTCTTCTCCTAGGCTTGATGCTACATTTATTGTAGCGTGTTCCAATGGGGCTCCTCACACCCAAGTATTCATGATGTTACATTGTTGAAAATTAGTTATATGCTTCATATGAAATGCATTCTCTATATTTATTTGTTCCTAGAAAATATTAAGTTTGGTTGATGGTCTTGTGGATAGATGCATATTTTTGAAGAAAGTATTCAATAATGATTAGTTCTTGAGCCAACATATTCATCTTATGATCATAACTAAGTAATTTAGAACAACGCCTTGCAATATTTCAAAGGGTGTGAAAATAGTTTCTATTGTTGTAGAATCATGAACTTGGTTTCATTGTCATTTAGCTTAAGACAAATCATTCTACCTATAGAGTGAAACACACACACACACACACACACATGCACACACCAATGGAATTAAAAACTTAGGCAAATTGTCATCAACTCAAGACTAGTGAAATACCCAAAAGTGACAAAAATGTATATATTAAATGGTTTTGGTTTACCAACACAATTATAAAATACACATAAGTTATCTAAAACACAACCAAATTAGCATATAAAATGTTCACCACAAAAAAATTCTTGTTGTATGTATAAATTATTAGAATATGCTTGTCCATTTTTTGGAGTTGGATCTTTGTACCACTTTATATGCACTAATAAAATCACATCAAAGCATGAAAAATATTTTAGGAAACTTTTTATTGGAAAAAAAAATATCATGCCAAAGGATTCCATAGTAAACTAAGACTTGGGTAAAATCATGAAGGTGGGTAACACTTTTGTGAGAATCAAGTCTCCAAAATTCCTAGTGACAATTTTTCGGTGGAACTACTAATTTTTTCGGCTGAAAGAGACGTCTTTTCGGCCAAACCTTTAGACTTCAAATCAAATGGTACCATCACGACAACCTCGAATGTCATGTACCATATTAGTCGGAAGGATTTTTTTTCCAATAACATTGTTTTGGCTGAAAGAAGCCGAACGAATTTTTTCCCTGGTGACATAGTTTCGGCCGAAAAAGGGTTTCATCCAAAAAACCTTTAAGCCAAAAACTATTTTATATATCCCCTGCACGTCATTCATTTTACACTTTTCTGAACTATTGGTTGGTGCTGGCGGTAGTTGTTCTTGTTGCTTGATGTTGTTCATTGATGTTGATTTAGTTTCTAGGTAATTCTTAACCTATTCCCCAATAAATTAAAATTTCATTTATTTATATTTTTTTGTTTTAGGAGGTGGACAGGGCCGAATTCGGCCCTGGCCATGTATAGGGACATGCCCGAATCCAAATCAAATTCTTTAAATATTCAATACTCTTAATTTCATGAGAAAAGGGATTAATTTATACATTACCAACTAATCATATAGATTCCACATGTGAGCATGAGGATTGGATATTTAACATCATAGAGTGAGGGGTTTGTTATTAAAACTCCTAACTCCTTTAATAATACAAATCTCTTTTTTGTATCAATGTTCTATTTGTAAGAAGAAACTACCTCCAATTAAATTGGGATATAAAGAATTGTTTCCACCATTAAATTTGTACACAAAGATGATGTCAATGAAAGGCGAGATTAGGTAGAATTCAAATATAATCTAGAATAAATTCTAATAATTGTTTTCCATTTCTTGACTTCATTATTATCTTTCCTTATAGATGATATTTCTATTATCTATTCTATATTCATGAGCCTTCAACAATATACAAATAATTTACTATAACATTGTTATACTTGTAAGAAGGAATTACAGTCAATCAGGTTAGGATTCAACAAAATGTTTCCACTTTTAGCACTGTAGTTAAATGTGAGTGCCACTTTCAGCATTGTAGTTAAATGTGAGTGCAGTTAATGAAAGGGCATGTCCCTGTACATGGACAAGTCTGAATTTGGGCTTGTCTCTATACATGGATAGGGTTGAATTCCACCTTGTCCATGTACAAGGATAGGCCCGAAACCAAATCAAATTAATTTAATATTCAATACTCTTTTTTTTTCTTTTCTAGTTTGTCTGTGACCTACGGGACTAGCCTGTGGCTGAGAAACCACGAATCAGGGGCATCTAAGCCGTCAAAATCACCTGAGGATCGCACCTGGCCTGAGCCACACCAGCCCTGAACATGGATGGATTTTTTTTCCCCGCAGGTTTCTAACCGGTGACTTAACATCATAGAGTGCCTTAACACCACACTCTATCACCGATTGTCCTACACCTCGGGGACTAATATTCAATACTCTTAATTTCATGAGAAAATGGATTAATTTATACATTACGAACTAGTCATATAGCTTCTACTTGTGAGGATGAGGATTGGAAGTTAATTATATTTTATTTTAAAATAAAAAATAAAAAATAAAAAATTACATATTTCATTTTAAATTATTTTTTTTTTGTAAACAAAAAGGGGAATTTCCTATTATTTAGCTTTTTTAGAGTACCAAAAATGCCACATGGCTAAAGTCTTCCCTCTGTTCCGTCGAATTATCAGAAACCAGAACAGGTGGCAGACTGTGATGTCATTGTTCAAAATAACAATTCGCCATCTTCCCTACCAAATGGAAATGAGAGCAGGTGGCGGATCCAAGTTCTTGTCGAACTGTGCTATGCAACTAAGAAAGAATATCAACTAAAAAAAATACAAAGAATTGAACTTGCATTGTAGCAGTGTAGGGAGTCAATTTGAGAGTGCTCAAGGTGGCCAAAGAAGAGAAATTATACATTTGCACCTGGGGGCGTGTCGTTCAGATTGTCGTTGAGGGGGTCGTCCCTGGGCTGGAGCATGAAAGGCCTCACATAGGTTGGACAACTCTAGGTTGTTGGTGCATTCGAGTAGGCTTCATAGAGCATTTCAATTTGTTGGTGCATGAGGGTGTCCCAGTATATTTCAACCATCTGGCTTTGTAGCTCAAAGACGAGCTCGAGCTGCTCCAGATGGAAGAAAGGTGGTGGTGCCTGGAAGAAATATGGAAGTGCCGAGAGTGGTGGAGGTTCCAAGATTGGGCCGCCCTCCACCCCCATGTCTAATGTTAGAAAAACAGGAACGTGGAGCAATAAAATAAAACAAATGCAGAAACAAAACACAGAAGATACATAATACAATAGAGACACAGATTTATGTGGTTCACCCAGTGCGGGCTACATCCACCCGAGAAATTGCCAAGTCCTTCATTTATTATTATCCATCATATGAAGGGATACAACCTACAACAAACCTGTTGTAACTTTCTCTTCTTTCTCTCATAGTCTCTCATCTCAAAATACAATATTCCCCCAATCATCCAAAGCCACAATACATTTCCCTCACAAAAGAGGGTTTCCTTCTAGGGAAAAAAATCCTAACATAACTTCTACCGTCATATCTGCGACCTTATAATGAATGGTCTATATTTACAATTAAATTACAATATACATTTACAAGGCAATTTTTTTCCTTTCGGGGCTTCGCCCTTGAACCCCCTATTGGTCCTTGGTTATGGAAGTAAGCGAAGATCAAGAAAGCAAAAGGAAGAATGTGAAGTACGCAGAATACATAGTGAATGTTATTGGGTCGAAGTGAGCAAAAGAGAAGAAAAGATGGAGCGAAGTAAAAGGAAGAAATCCATTGAATGAGGAGATTGAGGATGACAGATCAACAAGAAAGAAGGATCGTGGACAACTCACCAAGAGGAAAATCCACTATCGGATGCTTTGGAGCACCATGCGAGAAGGAAGGAAAGACAAGCTGGCGAAGCCCCGAAAAAGCGGGTCAAGTTGACCTAGGGTTTTAGACACCTAGAGTTTTGGTATCTAGGGTTTTGACACTTGGGTTTCGGCCTAACGAGGTCAGTGAGCTATTGTAATGTATAAATAGAGGTCAGGAGGACCTGGGTTGGGTTTTTGTTGGCTCGTTTATATTGATTTGTTGTTATTATGTTGCAAGAGACTAGAGTGTGAAGAAAAGAAGTGTTGAGTGCGAGAGCCTTCTGTATTGTAAGATCTTAAGCTGGGTGCGAAGATCAACCTTGCAGCTTGGTACACAGGGAAGGGAAGTGAGAAAGAGAGAGAAGAAAGAAGATCTGCTAGCTAAGAGCGTAGATAAGAACTGTATGCTTCATCTTAATACATTATAAAGCACAGTTCTATGGATGTAGCCCTAGAGAGAGGGTGAACCACGTATATCTTGTGTTGTGTGTGTGATTGATGCTCTATTCTTTGTCATTTAATATGTTGCTATGATGATAATGTGTTAGATTTGAGATATAACTTGCGTAGTAGGTTGTAAGAAGATAAAGAATACTGGATTGTTGTGTGTCAATCACTTTGAATCCACTTTACATTCCTTCTATTTGTAGGCATATATGTCCTGCAACCCTCTCATAATTTCTTCGGGTGATACTGCATCTACCTCGTAGGTGTTGCCGAAAGGGCCAGTAGTTAGGGATTGTTGGTGCACTCTTGGAGCTGAACCCTGGGTCTGCCCCTATGCAAACAAATGGTTCCATTTTGGGGACATGAATCTTCTTGAGGGAATGTCAAGGTGGTTTCCATCAAAGACAAAGACTCAAAAGTGGATAGAGGATCAAGCAAAGGACTCCGCTGAAGCCTAGAACAAGAACCCTAATCTTAGTACAGAGGATTGGTTGGAGAGATATATCTTTACTGATATACACGAAATTTTCTTTGGAGGAATCCATCAAGAGCTATATGAGTGGTTAACTAAGTTAGCAGACACCCGGTTTGAGATTAGATCTAGACCTCCTATGGTTTGGATGTCAACGCTAATCAAGAGGGTCAAGAGAGTTGATAATGTCATATCACAAGCAGTAGATAACTAGTTTGATAACACCATTTGAGGGTACATCACCGAGTTTGTTGTTGACAGAGTAGAGTCATATAGCCAAGCCGAGAGATACTTATTCAAGGGACCTAGAGGAATTTTTTTACACTTTTTGAAGTTAAGAATCAAGATTCTATTACATGAGAAGAACATTTTGAATATCCAGTAGATTGGTCAGATTTGAAAAAGATAATGTTTAGGAATTCAGACAGCGACAAAGACACATATGTTGGACATACGCGCAGTGGGAGAGCATTCAGAGAAGTTCACCTTGTGAACTTGTTTAAGAAGAACTATGGGGACAAGGGTTTCTACAATGGAGAAGAGGCAGATCTAACAGACAAAGAGAATTCAGAACCCGCTGGGACAGAGGAAGGGAAAGCTGAAGAACCTCACTAGGATGAGCCAGAAACTTCAGGAACTACGCAAACTGCTGAAGTAAGTACTATTATCCCTCCTGTTGATTCAGTAACATTAAAAAATCAGAGTAATCCAAGCCACCAGAGTGTTTAGAGTATTGTCACTAGTAGTCCGCCACATACTCAGTTAGGAACCCTAGGAAGATCTATGGCAGATGAGATGAGGCTCCCTATTTTTAGGGGATATGGGTCTGAAGACCTTGATCAACACTGGTTCCTATGTGAATTCATATGGAATATTAAAAACATCACCGACGAAGCTGTTAAAAGAACCCAGTTTAGTACTACCCTAGGGGATCACACACTAAGCTGGTACATGAAGCTTGTCCAAGGAATTGTACAACCTAAGCCACTGAATCAGATCAAGAACACGTTGATTGCAGAGTTCAAGAAACCCAAGTCAGAGTCACAATGTGTTACAGAGATGAAAGAGATCAAGCAAAAGGTATCTGAACCTGTTTGGGAATTTGATCAAAGATTCAAGACCTTAATAGGCTGATTGAATTTTCAGATCCCAGATGAACAAAACAAAGAATGGTTCATTGCTTCTCTCTTACCACACATCAGATTTCCTCTGATGCAACAAAATATTTCTTCGTAGTCTGAGGCGCTGGAGAACACCATGAAGCTAGAATCAACCCCTATGGGAGAATCTAGCTCAGGTATGAGTCAAATATTGAGTCAGCTAACTAGTTTGTCTCTGCAGGTCGAGGATATGAAGAAAGACAAGGGAAAAGATAAAAGAGAAGACATATGGTGTGTCATATGCAGATCAAAATGCCATGACAAGGAACATTGTCCCCTATTCAGTGAATACTTGGCCTCTGGAGATACGAGCCCTTTGAAGCAAGTCACCTTACCCTGGTGCGAGGTATACAGAAATAGGCATTGCCCTGGTGAGTGTTATTACATGAAAAAGTATGTTCAGACACTCACAAATTTGTATTGCACATTATTAAGTCCATGGGGCATGATCATAGGGATTGTAGGGCTTATGATCTCATGCATGAAAGGTTAAGAGACATATACAAAATTCAAGGTGAAGTACAATGTGAAGGAAACACTATGCAGTATAACTCCCCTGGGAGAGGAAAATCTAATCCTCACAGTGGATTCAGAGGATGAGGATGAGGAAGAAGTATGGGTCGAGGCCGAGAACAGATCATCTGTTATAACTGTGCACAACTAGGAAACTTATCAAGGGACTGTCCAAACCCTTGTACTACTTGCAACTACTGCAGTTCCTTCGAACATGTTATAGAAGATTGTCTTGTGTTGTTGGCGAAGCTTCAGGAAAGATGAGGACCTCAATAGAACCCACAAGTGCAATTGATATACACTAAACCTCGCGGAGAAGACCCTAGAGTCATTGTTATAACAAAAGAAGACATTTTTATAGTAGAAGACATAATGACCCAAGGAAATATTACAGAAGACTCAGGACTCAAGAAAGATACAGAGAAGACCCAAAATTTTGATGCAAAGAAAGAAAGACAAATATTTGAAGAGGCAAGAAAAGAGTTCAAAGAAGACCAAGGGTCTTCATCAAAGACAAGGCCAAAAGTAAGAGAATATGGAATGCCCCTGGCATTTTATCAATCTTCTTTGCCAAAAGAAGAAAAAGAGGTAAGCAAGCTCATGGAATTTTTATATACTTGTATTAAGTTGATTCAAAATGAGAGCGTTGTACAAGAGGTACAAAATTTAATCAGACAGTATGAGATAGGAAATATAGACCCCTTACTGAATAGGGAAGTACACCAAATCGATAAGAAGAGAAGGACAAATAAGGAATTACACTGGAATGCTAAAATAGGAGAGTATGATATAAACTATGTGGTCCTCGACTTAGGGTCAGAGGTCAATGTTATGATGAAGCAGACCTAGGCACTGATGGGAAAACCAAAGTTGATCTATTCCCCAGTAAATCTTAGGATGGCTAATCAGCAAGTAGTAAGCCCCTTTGGCAGATTGGAACATGTCCCTGTGGACATTGAAGGAGTAAGGACGTTTGCAGATTTTGAGGTAATTGAGATAGTTGATAATAGTTGTCCTTACCCTGCACTGTTAGGAATTGATTGGGATTTCAATAATTCCACCGTGATTGATTTAAAGAAAAGATGTATGACGTTTGAAAGAGATGGCCTCAGGATCATTGCACCTTTAGATCCATATGAAGGTCAATGATACACAAAACCTATCAGAGAAGAAGACCACACATATGAAATAGAAAAAATCTACAAACTAATAGCCAGACAACAGAATTACATTAATCCTACGACTGATGGGAATCTAAGATGGCGAAGTGACAACGCATGTTCATCAGATTTAGAAGAATCACTGGAGAACTAGAAGAACAAAATTTATGAAGTATCCACAAGGAGATGTGCTCGATTAACTAGAGAATTTCGTTGGATCGGCACAACAGTAAGTAACCTACCCACCTTTGATGGTTCGAACCCTTTAGAAACCTTCGTGTCAGACTTTGAGGAAAGTGTACCAATGCAATAGAGATTGTTGGAAATGGATGAGGCCTTGAAATCCACACCAACAAGATGGTGGGGGACACATAAAAATAACATTACATAATGGTTACAATGTCGTACCCCGATGACAGTGCGGTTCTCGGCACAAGTAGAAGGCTACGAAGTTCGCTACATAGGTTGAGGTTGGCCAAAGGACCATGTGCGAAGTTGTGAAGAATCCTGGAGAAACATTCATCAAGAGAAATGGGTGCACAAATTCATTAACACACTGGACAAAACCTCTATCAATTGGTACCTTCAAGCAGAGTTGCACCTTATCACTACAGATTGGGAAGGTATGACTTGAAATTTTGTAACTACCTTCTTATTTGAAAGTCAATATCCTTCAATAGACCAAGAATTAAAAACTGTAAGATAGAAAGTATTTGAGGATGCCTCTAGTCTCTCTTTAGAAAAATAAGAGGATGAATGGGCTACACCCCTTCAGAAATTGCAAGGTTGTTACAACATCAATGCTGATGAAGACGATGATCCTAGGAAGGTGAACATTGCAGAAATAGAAGGTCAAAGAGATGTGGAAGGGACAGGAGTTGAGTTACCATTCATTGGACAACTGATCAAGATTAATAAGGTCAATATTGGAACAGAGAAGACACCTAAGCTTGCAAATGTTGGATATTATTGGGATGCTTCTACCATTGACAATATTACAGAGTTACTGCATGAATATCAGGACTTGTTTCCAACCAAGTTCAATGATATGAAGGGCATTAAAGGGCATATGGGAGAGATGAGGATCCCTTTGAAGCTAGATGAAATACCCATCAAACAGAGACCCTATAGGTTGAACCCTAAATATAAGGAGAAAGTGAAGATTGAGCTTGACAGAATGATTGAAGCAGGGATTATAGAACCTGTCGAAGAATCATAATGGATTAGCCTTATGGTGGTGCAAGAAAAGAAGAAATGAGAGATCAAGATCCATGTAGATCTTAGGAAGCTGAATGATGCCTGCTTACATGACCCCTTACCTACCCCATTCACTGATGAAGTGTTAGATAATGTGGGAGGCTAGGATATATTCTTTTACAGATGGATTCTCGAGATACTGTCAGATCCGGATTGCTAAGGAAGATCACCATAAGACCACATTTGCAACAAAATGGGGGTCCTACCACTATACAGTGATGCCATTTGGATTGAAGAATGCCCCAGCCATATTTTCTAGGGTGGTGGTCGAAGCATTCAAGGAGTTTTTGCATAAATTCTTAGAAGAATATTTTGATGATTGGACTGTTTTTAGTTCATTGAAAAATCATATTGAATGTCTAAGGATAATGTTGGATAAATGTAGGCAGTGTCAAATTGCCTTGAACATGAATAAATACATATTTTTTTCACCATTTGGAGTGTTTTTAGGTCATATTGTATGCAAGCAAGGATTGTTGGTAGATCCATCTAAAATTTCCAGTATAGTTTATCTACCCCCTCCTACTTCAGTCAAATAGCTACGCACTGTGCTGGGACACACAACATACTACAGGAAGTTCATTAAAGGATATGTTTAGATTACAAAACCCATGGAGAAGCTATTGAAGAAGGATTTTCAGTTTAGTTGGACAGAAGACTGCCATCAGAGCTTCGACACACTGAAACAAAAAATGGTTATTCTGCCTATTCTGGTTTTCCCAGATTAGAGCAAGGAATTTCATGTGCATGTCGATGCATATTCTATTGCCTTAGGAGTAGTGTTAGCACAACCTGGAGAAGGATATATTAACCACCCATTAGTTTTTTCTAGCAAGAAGCTAACGGCTGAGATTAATTACACCACCACTGAGTGATAAGGGTTAGCCATGGTGTATGCACTGCAGAAATTTTGCCACTACTTGTTGGAAGGAAACTTTAAAATGTTTATTGATCACTCCACGCTAAAATATATAGTCAACAAGCCAGTGTTTGGGGGGAGAATATGTAGATGGCTTCTGTTATTTTAGGAATATCACTTTGAGATCATAGTAAAACTAGGAAGAAACAACAAAGGTCCTGACCATTTGTCAAGGTTGGAACATGGTGAAGAGCCGACCAGTTTGTAGGATGCACAGTTACTGGCCATTAGAAATATTGATGACCACTTCATAGAGATAGTCCATTTCCTGTCAACAAGAATGGCACCTAGCAAGTATACAATTCCATAGAAGAAACAACTAGTAGTGTGTACTGCATAATTATCACCTATAGCAGGACAACTATATAAGATGGGACCTGATGAGATATTGAGAAGGTGTGCTATGGAGGCAAAGCGACCACTGATCCTTGCACAAGCTCATGAAGGAATCGTAGGAGGACATTATGCAGGGAAACCAATTGCGTAGAATATTTTTAGAGATGGCCTTTGGTGGCCTACCTTACACAGAGATGCTAAAGACTATTATAGAGCATGTGATGTATGCCAAAGAGTTGGGAAACCATCCAGAAGATATGAAATGCCATTATCACCATAGTTGACCCTCCCAAAATTTGCGAAATGAGCCATTGACTTCATTGGACCTATAACCCCACCAGGAAAGCGCACAGGAGAAAGATACATAATTACTGCGAAAAAATACTTGACCAGATGGGCCAAAGCAAGAGAAGTTAAAGACTGTAGTGAAACTATAGCTACGCGCTTCATATTTGATGGCATCATAACTAGATTTGGATGCCCAAAGATCCTTATGAGTGATCAAGGCACACATTTCATAAACAAAATAGTTGAAGCCTTGACTGAGGAATTTGCAGTCCACCATCAAAAGAGCACGCCTTATAATCCACAAGCAAATGGGACAGTGGAATAATTCAACAAGATCTTGGAGAAAGCACTGACAAAGATTTGTAGTCTGAATGGGGATGATTGGGATTTAATAATACCAACAGTACTATGGGCCTATAGAATGACTTGCAAGAAGCTAACAATTCAGACCCATTTTAAGTTGGTGTATGGTCTTGAAGCCATTTTCCCAATAGAATATTTGGTATCAAGCCTAAGAATTGTTGCCTTTATAGATATGGATGATACTGGTCTTGTTCAATAAAGGTTTTCACAGTTAATCGAACTAGAAGAAGAAATATTTATTGCAGGATTCCATCAGTAGGTACAAAAAGAAAGAGAGAAGGCCTACCATGACAGACACATCAAGAAGAAGGCCTTTAAGCAAGGCGATCTAGTACTGGTATATGATAGTAAGTTCATAACACATCCTGGGAAGTTCAGAACGCATTGGCTCAGGCCATATGAGGTTGCCTATGTTACAGAAGGAGGAGTTGCACAGTTGAAGACTTTGAAGGGAAAATGGAAGGAAGGATTAGTGAATGGGAGCCAATTGAAATTGTATTATTAAAACTAGCTGCCTCGCAGCTCTCAGTAAAAGAAAGAGGAAAAGGGTCTAGGTACTAGGTGCAATTGAAATAAGGTACCAAACACAGAAAAAAGAGTCTGCATAAGGAAGAAGAGAGGGCATCGAACATAAAGTAGAGGCTTCCTTGCGCAATCTGAAGTCGAAGTAACACATAAGGATCATATCCAAAGTGCCTCGGGAGGAGTCATACGTGAGTGTTGGGGGGATTTTGGCCCTTGGTTATGGAAATAAGTGAAGATCAAGAAAGAAAAGGAAGAATTTGAACAACGTGGAAGAGACAGTGACTGTTACTGGGTCAAAGTGAGAAAAATATCAGAAAAGATGGAGCGAAGTAAAAGGAAGCAAGTCGTTGAATGAGGAGATCGAGGACGATAGATCAACAAGAAATAAGGATCATGAACAACTCAATAAGAGGAAAAAACCACTGTCATATGCTTTGGAGCACCGGGCGAGAAGGAAGGAAAGACAGGCTGGTGAAGCCTCGAAAATGCAGGTCAAGTTGACCTAGGGTTTTAGACACCTAGGGTTTTGACACCTAGGTTTCAGTCTAAGGAGGTCGGTGAGCTATTGTAATGTATAAATAGAGGTTAGGAGGACCTGGGTTGGGTTGTTATTGGCTCGCTGCTATTGAGTTGTTGTTAATATGTTGCAAGAGAGTAGAGTGTGAGGAAAATAAGCGTTGAGCACGGGAGCCTTCTGTATTGTAATATCTTCATCTGGGTACGAAGATCAACCCTGCAACTAGGTGCACAGGGAAGGGAAGTGAGAAAGAGAGAGAGGAAAGAAGATCGTCTAGCTAAGAGCACAAATAAGAACTGTATGCTTCATATTAATACATTATAAAGCATAGTTATGTGGACATATCTCTAGAGAGAGAGTGAACCACATATATCTTGTGTTGTGTGTGTGATTGATGCTCTATTCTTTGTCATTTAATATGATGCTATCATGATAATGTGTTAGATCTAAGATATAACTTGCGTAGTAGGTTTTAAGAAGATAAAGAATACTAGATTGGTGTGTGTTGATTACTTTGAATACACTTTACATTCCTTTTGGTTGTAGACATATCTGTCCTGCAACCCCCTCATAGTTGCTTCAGGTGAAACTGCATCTGCCTCACAGGTGATGCCGAAAGGGTCAGTAGCTAGGGCTTGTTGGTGCACTCTTGGAGCTGAAACCTAGGTCTGTCCCTGTGCTAACACCACCATTGGGGGACGCTGCTCTCACAGAGGGGGTAACCCCCCTCTAAACTCCCCCACATGGAAGAGTGTACATACTTCTGGGGTGTAAAGTCTTCATGGGTTATAAACACGGCTGAAAACAAAAGACCTATGAATCAGGAATATAATCAAGCTCCACAACCAAAAATATCCCACTTGGAGATTGATCTCAACAACTTCATCATTGCTGTATATGCTAGAATCTGAACCTTCGTAGACCTGGAAAATTTCTCATATTCATCTTCATTCTTGAAGACCAACTGAAACTGAGCAGGAAGTCAGTTTCTCCTTGTTTACTCCCTTTGTTAACTGGAGGATTCTTGCTAGTGTGTATCTTTTCCAACTTCAAATGTCCATCTTCCAAGGTGGATCATATGAAGTGGTACCTCAACTATATATTCTTAGTCTTTGAATGGAAGGTTGATTTCTTTGCAAGATGAATGGCACTCTCACTGTCACAATACAACCTGCTATTCTCCTGCTTCTTTCCCAATTCCTCCATAAACCTCTGTGACCAAATCATCTCTTTACTAGCCTCTGTAGAAGCAACATACTCTGCCTCTGTTGTTGAAAGTGAAACAACCTTTTGCAGTTTCAAAATCCAACTTACTGTTGTTCCACCTATAGTAAAAACATACCCTGTGGTGCTCCTTCTACTATCTTTATCACCTGCCATATATGAATCAACATGTCCCTGTATAAAAGTGTTTGAACCTCCAAAATATAATTCATGAGTAGCAGTACCTCTCAAATACCTGAGAATCCACATTACTTCCTCTAAATGTTCTTTACCTGGATTGTTCATATACATGCTCACAACTCCCACTGCATGTGCAACATCTGGTCTTGTGCAAACCATTGCATACATAAAGATGCCAATTGTTGATGAATAAGGGACCTTGGACATGCATTCTATCTCCTCATGTGTCTTGGGACACATTTCCTTAGTTAATTTGAAATGATTGGCCAAAGGTGTACTAACTGGCTTTGGATTCTGCATTCAGAACCTCTCCAACACCTTCTCTATGTACTCACCCTGAGAAATTCCAATTTGTGATTTTTCCTGTCTCTTGTTATTCTCATACAAAGGATTTTCTTTGCAGCACCCAAATCCTTCATCGCAAATGAATTAGCTAATTTCTTCTTGAGCACATTTATATCTTGCATTTTAGACCCTGCAACAAGCATGTCATCTGCATATAATAGCAAGATAATATAGCTTCCATTTTCTATCCTTTTAAAATAAACATAGTGATTAGAATGACATCTACTATAACCCTGTTCTGTCATAAACCTGTCAAACTTGAAATACCACTTCCTTGGATCTTGCTTTAGGCCATACAAGATCTTCTTCAACCTGCATATTGAATTCTCATTTCATTTGACCTCATACCCCTGTGGTTGTTGCATATAAATCTCTTCCTCCAAATCCCCATGGAGAAAAGTTGATTTTACATCTAATTGTTCAAGATGCAAATATTATACTACCACAAGACTTAAAATAGTCCTAATTGAAGTCATTTTAACAACAGGAGAAAATATTTCATCAAAATCTATACCTTTCTTTTGTGCAAATCCATTTACAACAAGTCTAGCCTTGTACCGCTTTTCTCCTCCATCTTCTTACTTCAACTTGTAAATCCATTTATTCTACAATGATCTTTTTCCTGTAGGAAACTAAACCAAGTCCCAAGTCTGGTTGTTTACTAAGGAATCCATTTCCTCTTTCATGCCTTGCTCCTACTTCTTTTTGGTGTCTACCTGCATTGCCTCTTCATAACATTATGGTTCATCAGAATCAGTCAACAATAAATAATACAATGAAGGAGAGTATTGTTCGGGGGGTATACTTAACCTGGTAGATTTTCTAACAATACTTGTAGGTGTTTGAGGTACATGTTTCTCTTGTTGTTGTATATTTTGATTTTATGGTTCCTTTGGAATTTATTTTTCACTAATCTCATCAAGCACTGTGTATTATTGTTTTTTTTTTTCTTGTTCCTGTTTCTTTCCCTGCAACTGATCTTTGTACATGACCTTTTCATTGAATATGAGATCTCTACTCCTAATGATTTTTTTATTTTTATAATCCCATAAGCGATAACCAAAATTATTAACACCATATCCAATAAAGGTACACTTCTTGGATTTTTCCTCAAGCTTTATTCTATTTTCTTTATCAATATGGACAAATGCTTCACAACCAAAAATTTTCAAAAAAGAATAGTTTGCTTTTTTTTTGTGTCCATGCCTCCTCTAGAACTATACCATCCAAAGAGCTTGAAGGTCCTTTGTTTATTAAGTAAGCAACAATATCTACAACATCTTCCCAAAACGATAAGGGCAAACCAACATGCAATCTCATACTCCTTGCACGCACCATGATTTTCCTATTCATCCTTTTTGACACACAATTTTCTTGTGTTGTTCTTGGAACTGTCTTCTCTCTACGAATCCCATGGTATGAATAGTAATCATCAAACTCCTTGTTGTATTATTCACCTCCATTATCTAATCTAAGACACTTCAAACTTTTTCTTGTCCCATTCTCAACCAAAGCTTTCCATTTCTTAAAAGTATAAAAAACATCAATTTTTTGTCAAATGCAATAAACCCAAGTTTTTCTAGTTGCATCATCAATAAAAGTAACATAATAACAAGAGCCACCAAGAGATGATACCTAAGTTGGTTCCCATACATCTATATGCACAAGCTCTAACCTTTCATTCTTCTTTTCTTTTTCGACTCTGAGAAATCTGTCTCTCTTGTGTTTTCCATAAACACAATGCTCACTAAAGTCCAAATCATTTTTTTTAAGATCTGGCAACAAATTTATTTTGTGAAGTATCTGCATTCCCTTCTCACTCATGTGTCCCATCCTATGATTCCACAGTGATGTATCCACTCTTGTAGAATATAAAGAGATAGAAGAGTCAATATTACTAGTACATAAATACAATATACCTACCTTCTCTCCTTTTTCTATCACCAATGATCCTTTGATGACCTTCCACATCTTATCTGTAAATATGGATATGCAACCTTCACTTGCCAACTACCCTGTTGAAATCATATTTTTCCTTAGATCTATAACATGTCTTACCTCTTTCAGAAACCATTGGTTTCCATTGCTCTGCTTTATTTTTACCTTTCCCATTCCAACAATTTTGCATGGTGCATCATCACCCAAATGAACCTGTCCAAAATCACCTTGAATATAACCTAGAAAATGTTTCCTATGGGGTGTGGCATGAAATCAAGCCCCTGAATCTACTACCCAAGACTCAGAAATATTATCTACAGAAAGAATCAAAGCATCTTGTAACACATCACCTGTTACATTTGCTTCCTGATTTCTCTCTTGCTATCCATATCTTTGTTTCTTTGGAGCTCTACAATATTTCTTCATATGTCCTTTCTTCCCACAATTCCAACACTCTATCTTTCCAAGTCTGGATTTAGATCTTCCCTTCCTAGAATTCCCATGGTTCCCTGGGCCCTTTCCTCTATCCTTTTTTCTTCCCTTGTTCTCCATGTTCAACACATTACCTGATGTCTCACCTGTGCTTTTATGTCGCATTTCCTCACTAAGGATAAAACCAACAATATCATCAAATTTTAAAGTATTTGAACCAGAGACAGAGTTACTTACATCCATGACCAAGACGTTCCATATTTCTGGAAATGAACACAAGATTATAAGAGCCCTGACCTCGTCATCAAAGTCCACTTTTACAGAACTTAGTTGATTAGTAACTGTATTAAAATCATTTAAATGATCTGCAACAGACCCACCTTCTCACATATTCATATTAAATAATCTCTTCATTAGAAATACCTTATTGGACGCCGAGGGTTTTTCATACAATTTAGCCAATGCATCCATCAAAGCCTTTGTTGTCTTTTCTTTCGAAATATTGAAATCCATCGACACTGCCAGGTTTAGCCGTATCGTTCCTAGAGCCTTTCTGTCAAGAATATCCCATTCTTCGTCCTTCATGGTCGTTGAATTCTTTTCTACTCCGCCCAATGGTAGGAATATATCCCTTTGATATAAATAATCTTCCATCTACATCTTCCATAATTGGTAGTTTTGGCCATTAAATTTCTCGACCCTAAACTTTCCATCTTTCGCCATTGCTCCCAGTCGAACCAGGAACCCTCTTTTCCTGCAAGTTATCTTTCGCTCTGATACCAGTTGTTAGAAAAATAGGACCGTGGAGAAATAAAATAAAACAAATGCGGAAACAAAACACAAAAGATACACAATACAATAGAGACACAGATTTACGTGGTTCACCCAGTGTGGGCTACGTCCACCATAAAAATTTCCAGGTCCATCATTAATTATTATCCAACATATGAAGGGATACAACCTATAGAAAACCCATTGTAACTTCCTCTTCTTTATCCCACAGTCTCTCGTCTCAAAATACAATATTCCCCCAATCATCCAAAGCCACAATAAATTTTCCTCACAAAAGAGGGTTTCCTTCTAGGGAAAAAAACCCTAACATAACTTCTACTATTAGATCTGCGACCTTATAATGAATGGTCCAGATTTTCAATGAAATTACAATATACATTTACATGGTAATTTTTTTCCTTTAGGGGCTTCGCCCCTGAACCCCTGCTTTCCCCCGAACCTCGCAGAGGGGGTAACCCCCCTCTGCACTCCCTCGCGTGGAAGAGTGTACATACTTCTAGGGTGTAAAGTCTTCATGGGCTATAAACACGGCTGAAAACAAAATACCTATGAATCAGGAAGATAATCGGGCTCCACAACCAACATCTAAGACCATTGTCACCTCACTTGGGCCCGTTGGAGCCGCTTCCATAGCCTCCACCACCTTAAGCTCCTCCCCCACAAAGTCTGTGTTCTAAGTTGTGGTCACAGAGTACAAGTGGAGCAATTCTTTTGGGAATTCCTCCTCAATTATATAGGTGGCCTCTTCCTTTGCTTCTTGTGATTTTTGGAAAATGGTTGGGGCACTTGTACTTGCTGGAAAATGGTTGGGGCACTTGTGCTTACAGGAAAATGGTTGGGGGGTTGCCAATTATCCGACACTATGAAGAGGAGGGATTATGGAGGAAACTAGACAGGTTCCTCTATAATCTCATCCTCAATGTATGCCATTGACAGCGTTTTGGGTTTCTCCTATCGCTGCGTCCGAGCAATGGATAGGGTGCGCTCCAATCTATGCACCCTCCACTATCTAGCAGCAAAACTATACCAGGAAGGGTCACTCTACAGACTTCCTCTTTCCATTGGCATGGCGGGGTCAGGAAGGCTAATAATGCACAGGGAACATTCAATAAGAGCCGACTGGATGTAGATCCAGTGCTCAAAGCGGCTAGGTTGATGGAGCGAAAAGGTGAAATGAAGCCAACCTTGTCCAAGCGGGAGTAAAAATCTAAGGCATGACATGACCCATGTACCAAGCCTCCCATTGCAATTACACCTTATGGCTTCCATTCTTATAATGCGAGGGAGTTGTCCTCCCCTTCTTGGCAGGAAGTAATGGCCTCCCTCCATTTAAGAATTAGGTGAAGGGTGTCGACCTGCCATATTAATGGCTTGGGTCCGGGGCAGGATGCGTGGCCTCCCGTTGCAACATGGAACCCCATCCAGGATTCGATAATATTTCCTGGCCAAGTCCAAGAAGTGGTCTGATAGCTAGGATAGAGGAGAGGTTTACGCGTTCCAGTGAATCAACTCCACCATGGAAGCCACACCTTCATTTGCTAGACAATCAACTATATTTTTTGCCTCTCTTTTCACATGTGAGGAGATGAGGGTGAGATTAGGCTGTAAGAGGGATTCAAACTCTTTCAGCAATCCTGAGTGTCTCCAACTGAGTGAGACCTCCAAGGGGTGTGACCCATGAATAATTTTGGTAATGAGTTGGATGATGATTTGAGAATCCCCCTCCACTATGAGCTTATTTAAGTTGTGGTCCATTTCTAAGTTGTTTCCTCTGAGAAGGCTCTAGAGCTCAACAACGTTATTTGTATTAAATCCTAGATAGCCAGTTGCATAATAGAGAATTTTCCCTTCTCCGTTACAGAGGACCGCCCCAAAGCCTGTCGGACCTAGATTCCCTCTTGACGTGCCATCAAAGTTTAATTTAATGAAACCAGTGGGTGGGGGGGACTAGGTGCATGGGCTGCTAGTTATTATGGTGACCCCATTGTCCTGTCTTTCACCAATAAGATTGAGCTACCAGGCCTGAAGGATATGAATTTCTCCTAGATTGCATTTTAGGTCCTCTTGGGACCATTTCCCACTCTTAATCATTTCCCTAATCAAGTTCATAATTCTTTCCCAAGTTGAGAGAGGGGGGGAGGTCGTCGAGAAAAAAATACTTTTGTTTATTTCCTTCCATATCTTCCACATGGTGAAACCAGGTAGAAGCTTTCAGATGCGATCCGGGATTGGGTTTTGATAGGAAATCGAGTCCCAGTTATCCAGTGTGCTTATGATACTGGCTCGATTTATGTTGGAGTGACGCATTACTGGTGTCCCCATGTCCCAACTTATCTCACTATAGTTGTAATGGTTAAATAGATGCTCCATCGTTTCTTCTTGTTGATGACAGAGGGGGCATATTGAAGGGCCTATCAAACCTCATTTCTGAAGATTGTCCCAAGTGAGAATACGATTTTGGATGGTAAGACATAGGAATAAGGACACTGTTGTCCAATATTTTGGGTTCCATATCTTTCCCCAAATACATTCCTTTGGTTTCTCCTTGTAATTCCCCTGTAAATAGTAAGCTTATTTGACTGAGAAGTTTCTTGCTGTGGAGTGCCCCCATGTTAGTATATTTGGGCCTTCCCTTATGTAAATTTTCCTTTGATTTGCACAATTTTTCCAAGCCTATAGATCCAGCTCCATTTGAAGTTAAAGCTCATGAGGCTCAGTCCTCCAATTGTGCAATGGTTGGTGCCTATCATTCTCTCTCCATAGATACTTCACCAACCGAGAGTCCCTAGACTGCATTTATTGACATAGGGGGATGAGGTCCTCAAGAATGGTTAGAGGCGGCTGTTGTTGCCACGAGTCTTTCCAGAATAGGGAGTGTTCACCATTTCAAATTTCCTAGAAAGTATGCTTTTGAATGAGCATTTGATTGTTCCAAGTCGTGTTCCAGATATTAGATCCATGAACCTAATCATTGAATCTGATTAGCTATTTTTCTCTGGTGGTGGGATCATACTTCCTTTTCCATATATTTTCCCATAGTTATTTGGGGTGCTTGAACCAATGCCACCACATTTTTTCCCCCATGACTTGATTTAGTTTCCCTATATCCCAAAGCCCTAGCCCCCTTAAGGCTTTAGGCTTGCAGATTTTGTCCCAATCTACTAATGCCCACTTCTTGTTTGGGTGATTCTCGTGCCATAGGAAGCTATGTTGGATGTTCCTAATGGCCCTCATGATGGATTGTGGTGTTTCTAGAGAGGTAAAGAGGTAGGTTGGCAAGGGTTGAAGAACATATTTTAAAAGAACCATTCGAGCTGCAAGATTAAGAGAGCTGAAGGTCCAGTTGCTGAGTCTGTTGGATATGAAGAGCAGTAGGTTGTCCCAGGAGATATTACAATGAGATGCCCCTGTGAGTGGGACACCTAGATAATTGGATGGAAGGGATCTCTTGGGGATTCCCAGGAGACAATATATATGGATTTGGATAGCCACTAGGGTATTGAAGAAGTAGAGTTGTGATTTATAAAGGTTTAAGGACATTCTTGAAGCTTCGGCGAAATGTGTGAGGATGGAATTGAGCTTAGTGGCTTCCTGGGCCATCAAAGTGTTCAACAGGAGAGTGTCATCGACAAACTAGCTGTGAGAGGGGGCTGGCTGAATATTTTACAGGGGTAGACCTTTAAGGGAGCCTTCCACCATAGAGGCCTTGAGGTAACGCCCGAGTGCCTCCGCCATTATGAAAAAAATAAAGGGGGAGAGGCTGCCCCCTTGTCATATGCCTCTAGTGGGAGAGAAAGGATGGGAAGGCACTCCATTAACTAAGATAGAGAAAAAGTCTAAGGAAGTGAGCCTCATGATCTAGGCCACCCTGTGACTATCCAAGCCAAAGGACTTAAGGAGGGAGCGCATGTATCGCCAAATGATTCTATCAAAATATTTAGAAAGGTCGTGTTTGATGAGAATACTTGGAGTATTGGTTGTTTTCCGCGAGTGAATGAATTCATGATCTATGATGATTTTGTCCATGATTTTCCTGCCTTCCACGTAGCCCGCCTACTCTTTGGAGATAATGAAAGGCAGAATTTGTTTGAGACACATGGAAATGACCTTAGTGATAATTTTGTAGATGACTTTACATAGATATATTGGTCTGTATTGTTTGGGATACGTGACCCTTTCCTCATTTGGGATGAGCATGAGGAAGGTGGAATTGAAGGATGAGAGGACTTGTCCTAAGGTTCTAGATTCCTCCACCACTTGCCAGACTTCTTCTCTAATCATTGACCAACAATAGTGAAAGAAGTCTGTCGTGAATCCATTTGGATCGAGAGCTTTACCCGAGGGCATTTCTTTAACTACTTGATCCACCTCCTCTTGAGTGATGGGTCGCGTCAGGGCTTCATTTTGTTCCTGAGTGAATAGGGAGGGTATGTTCCTGGTGATTTTGCATATCGTTGGAATTCTGGCATCAATGGGATCTGTTAGGAGGTCTTTGTAGTAGTTGATCAATTCTTCTGCTATTCTGTTATGGTCCCTAATGGGATTACCCTGAGCATCCTCCAGTTGGGTTATTCTGTTGATATATCTTCAGTGCACCATGGATCGATGAAAGAATTTGGTGTTCTTTTCGCCTTCTTTGAGCCATTGTACCCTCGATTTCTGTCTCTGGAGTATTTCTTCTTGTTCCTTTCTCTCCTCCAATTTTTCTTTTCTCTCCTCCTCTTCCTTCATTAAGGTTGTCGTTTTGTCCCCCATAATGAAGGTCTTTTGCAAGGTTTCCAGGCACTGCTCAATTTCCTGCATTCTTTGTATGATGTTCCCAAAAACATTCCTATTCCAACTCTTTAGATGTGACTTAAAGTTTTTGAGCCACTATTGGAATTTGTACATGCAAGTACCATGTTCTATTTTTTCTTGCTTCCACTAGGATTCTGAAAGCTGTTGGAAGTCTCGGTGGGAGAGACAAAATTTCTCAAATTTGAAGGGCTTGAGTTTGGGTGTCGCCCTGACATCAAGACAGAGCGAAACGGGCTAGTGGTCCAAGCCTGTTTTCAGGAGGATGTTGGCTTCAATGACGGGGTCCTCTAGCAATAGGGCTTCTGAAATGAGGAAATAGTCTAATCGGAAAAATAGAATCTGATGTCAAGATCTACGATTGGACCAGGTGAAAATGCCAATCCTAGTTTCTATATCTACTAAATTCAGTTGGTCTATGAAAGCCCGAAACTTACCACTGCCTTGATCAAACCTCTTGGTGCCTCCTGTATATTCCTCCAATGTTAGGATGATATTGAAATCTCCCCCTGGAAGCTAGTTGGGAGAGATCAACATTGTTTTCATGGTGGTTATTTTCTTCAATAATAACTCTTTGTCTTGGGTACTTTGAGGCCTATACACATTTGTGATCTCGCCTTCTTTGGTAGATCCTATGACTTTTAAGTGAGTCATAATCATACCCACTATGGAAAAGGGTCAATCTATGATGATTATTGTTGGATTCCATAAGATCACTAGACCACCTGTTGCTCTGTTGGATTCCATATCAAGGGAGTTGCCTCCTCCCCAGCAGTGTCGAAAGATATATGTCACTTCTTCACCAACACATTTGTCTCCTACAAAATGAGGATGTCCATATTCTCAACGTGAATATAATCTCGAAGAGTCCTCTACTTGGATCTTCCATTGAGCCCTCTAATATTCCATTTTATGATCTTCATCATGATGAGTTGGGAGGTGGATGGAGGTATCCCTCTGTGAGTCTTTGGATCTGCTCCGAGTTGAGCATGAAGTTACCTACTTCCTTGATATGTTGTCGTGCAGATTTGTGCCCCCATATTTTACTTTCCCAGGAGGTTCTTTTGAGCTCATTGGCTGGGTCTAAGGATATCCCTAGTCGCGAGGTAGATCCTGTAGCGGATTCAATGAATACCTTGTGAAACTTTATGAGTTGTTCCACTAAGATGGTGTGCAGATCCTTTCAGTTGAAGTCTTTCTCCAATTTTTCAAGATCTATGTCTACTAGATCTTGCTCATCAAGTTGTATGAGAGTGTCCTGACTTTCTTCTGGCTTATCCCCAAATTCCCTAGTAGCGGGGCTTGTGTCTTGGTTGTCATATTTTTTTGTTTTGGTTTGGTGCTTGTCTTTGCCTTTTTCCTTTTCCCGACTGTATTTTTTGTGTGGATATTGTACCTCCTCTTCCCGAGGGAGTGGATTAAGAATGTCATAGGAGTTTTTAGTGGATATTTTCGAAGCATTGTCTTGATTCTGCTTTCTAGGTGGGTGTCGTTTCCTTCCAGTGACCATGGTAAAGCCATGATTTTTCTTCCCCTCTCTTGCTTTAGGATTCTATGCATTTAAGGGACAGTCTCGAAAGAGGTGGCCATGCTCATGACGCTTCCTCCAGCGGAAGGGAATATGCTCATAGTCCATTGTTTTATTCCAGTATTCGTCCTGATATTCTAGGGTTACTGAGCCTGGTAAAGATTTTGAACTGTCCATGTAGACATAGATCCAAGTGTAGGAGATGTATTTCCTTTTCTTTGTGGCTTCCGAGGATTTGACATATCTTCCCACAATATTTCCTATACCCATAGGGATTTCCTCCAACCAGAATTCATGCGGCAGGGAGTATAGCCTTATCTAGACTGGAGCCTTTTTGAAATATTCTTTCTCTAGGCTGAAGAGGTCCATCTAGACTCGAAGAAATAGCCCGGTTGAGTTGTAAAATTATGGCCCATTATAAAAAATTATGTCCTTGTCTTCCAGATTGTAAAGGATGATTGTAAAAAAACCCTTGGAGTTGAGATGTACTTCATAATCTCTCTTGGGGTTCCACCAGTCCTTGATCCATCTCAAGAGATTCCGTTCTGAAGGCCAAAGACCCAGAAACTTGTCGATGAGGGCGTTCTCTCACATAAACTAAGTGTGTTCCCCAACCCTGGTTGAGCTTATGAGATATCTGTTGGAAAATGTTTGACAGGTAGCGTATGCTTGTCATTTATGGCAAGTACAATAGTGAAGATGGCTAGATCAGAGTGTGCATGTGAAGACTCTGCAGAGGTGCAGAAGTCCAAGAATCCCTTGGGGATTCAGAAGTGAAAGCTCAAGAGGAACAACGTCGAGGTGAACATGCATAACAAAGCTCAAGATACAGGAGTTCACAGAGGAGAAGGAAGACAAAGGTCGAGGCCATTGAGAACTTGTAATTCTCCCAAGGTTGGGAGGAAAGTGTGCAAATCTCAGGAGGGAGCACAGTCGCCATAAGATCGGATGAAGAAGAAGATCTAGACCGTTGGTTTCTACGTCCAGGAGGAGCTCAGGAGAAGACTATAGAAGGGAGAGATTGAGAGCCGTTGGATCTCATTCAGAAATCCCGTCAGCCATCAGATCGGTCAGGAGCTGCACGAGGTTTACCATTGGGAAAATCCAAGGTGAAATCCAGAAAGGAGGGTTGACTCATCGGGGTTTCACATATCGGGAATCCCGTGATCCAATGCATTGCAGCATTGGAAAGTCCGAAACCTCTATGAGGAGGTTTGGCTACGGTCATATAGGGGGAGGTCACGTGGACAACGAGCTCATCCGGAGGGATAATTGAAGTTAGAGGCGTCAGATCTGAGCGCAGGGATCGACCACCGTTGGATCGAGGAAAACCTGCACGATGTTTAACAAGTGCAAGGAGTAGAGGGCTCACAAATCCCGAAAGCAGGAGGACCGTCCATCTCAGGGGGTTATGTGGATCGTTGATCCGACTCCCTGTCGGGGTTTCGAGGATCGAGAATTGGAGATGTCAAAGAATATTGACATCAAGAATCCCGAAATCGTGATGTGTGAAATCCCGACTGAACCTGAACCATCAGATCAAGATGTGATCTAGACCATTGACCCGACTCACGTAAGCATACCACGTTAGCTAGGAACATGTGGCACAACCAGGTAATGACAAGTGTCAGACTGATTCAACATTTCAATCACATGTAAGTCACGAATCAGAGTGACATGTGGCAGTATTAAACACATGCCAATCCACATGTGACATCAACAGATGGACACCACGTCGGAGTTTCGAGGATCGTGTTTTGGAAATGTCAAAGAAACATTGCAATAGGAATCCCGATTTCTCGATCTGCAAAATCGCAACTCAAATCGCAGTCATTGAATCAAGATCAAATATGGACCATTGATTCCAGTCAATGGAGAGACATCGGGGATCAAGAGTTAGACATGTCAAAGAAAATTGACATCAGGAATCCCGATATTGTGATAGGTGAAATCGCGATATAATCTGAACCGTCAGATCAAGTGTTGATCGGAGGGATATTGATGCATGACACAGTGAAACTACCAGAAACCATTGATGGCGTCTGCTAAGAAAATTCGAAGAAACCCCTGTGTGATCGCCAGAGGAGATGAAGAGTCTCCAAGCTTCGTCCAAGTGAAGGAAGACTATTTTTAGAAGGGATTAACAGAGGGATGAGCGTGGAAGCCTGTAACTAAAACATAGAAGGTGAGCTCGACTGTCACAGAGAAGACGAAGAGTCCCAACTACCAGAGAGGCTGAGGAATCTCAACATAACATCCAGTAATGTTGAACACGTGGGAAAACAGCCAGAGAAGCTGAAGAGTTACGATGATAATCACGCAGAGCACACGAGAGGTGGAGGAGATTGGCGCGGTATGAGAATGCATAGGAATGGAAAATATTGCATGCACAAGATGCACAGAAGCTATATATACACGGTACAGAGAAGAGATGAGGTTGTTGTTGTTTTTGGAGTATGTTGTGGTTGCTGTTATTGAAGGTGATTCATGTGTGAAGAAGGAGGGGAGTGCAGCAGCTGAATTGAACAGAAGAGGAACTATGCAATGAATGGACATGGTGCACAAAGCATAAAACGTAGAAGAACAAACAGCACCAGTGATGTGTGCAGAAAGGCGATGAGGCAGACAGAGCAACAAAATGCAGCAGAACAATGATGAGTCTGGTAAGCCATTGTTGAACGTCATATCACTGTAATAAGTTTCTATAGCAAAGGTTTTTTTATTTCAGGGTGGAAGGGAGGTGCTAGGGAGGACTGGTGTCCTCATAGATTCAAGTGGGTTCTTGAACACAGGGAGTTGTAGCTTCCATCTGGTTGCAGCTAGAGAAACCAGGGTGGCTGGGTGGTGCAAGGGAGAACTCTTGTTCTCTGTTATACAGGTTGGTGCCTGTATGATTGGAAGTTGTTACTTCCATCCAGTTGGTGCTAGAAACACTCAGGGAGTTGGTGCTTCCTTCTAGTTGGTGCTAGAGAAACCAGGGAGTTGGTGCTTCATTCTAGTGGGTGCTAGAGAAAACAGAGAGTTGGTGCTCTCAGCAAGTTGCAGCTTGCAAAACAGAGGTTGTAGCCTCATTATGAGTTGGTGCTCATGGGTATGATAATGTAAAGAATGTAACTATTACTTATCATATAAAGAAAAAGAGGTTTTTACCCTTTATGGGTTTCCTCAGGAAATATCTATCTCTATGTATCACATGTGTGTGACTGATGCTGAATGTGCCTTTGTTTATCTGTCTGCATTATTATGATCATCATTGAGTGCCTTGTAAAGATTTTAAAAGAAACATAATTGTTTAAGCATGGTAACAACTGATTCACCCCCCCCCCCTCTCAGTTGTCCAACAATTGGTATCAAATCCAGCCCCTTTTATATAAGGGTAGATCCTAGAGATTAAACATGTCAAGCCATGAAGGAAATTCAACCACTAAGGCCCCTCTGTTCAATGGAACAAACTTTGCCTTCTGGAATGTTAGAATGAGAACCTACATCATGGCTTTAGGTGCAGATGTTTGGGATGTGGTAGATATTGGTTATGTAAAGCCAGTAGTGCTAGCTAATAAGGATGACAAACTAGAATTTAGCTTCAACGCTAAGGCCATGAATGCTATCTTGAGTGGGCTTGCAG
>JZKD02S2141441.1:661797-675872 GCA_000966675.3 Picea glauca
CTCCTTGACTTGTTTTTTTCTTGTTGACTTTTATGATTTAACAATTAATATTTTATGTTATAAAATATTATTTGTTTAAATTATTTAATTATTAGGGTTTAAACCTAACCCTAAATTTAGGACTAATATGCTAGCCCTAACCTACCTACCAAAACTAGAAAATATACTATCCTCATTGTTTACACACACACACACTCTTCTAAGTCGAGTTCTGATTTGAGGTTTTCTACGACTCCTTCTTGTTCAGATTGTTGAGTGGTTGTGGCCCCTCTAGGATAGTTCTTCTTGGTGTATTGAGCCACCGTGGGATTACCTCTCCAACCTCTTGTTTTCATTGACCCCTAAGGGTATTTTTCATCTTGCCACAGGTCTCTTATTGGTTGTTGTTTCGGGTTTCTAGTTCTCCTTGCTGGTGTCGTCCTCCTCTTATCCTTGTTGGTTCTGCCCTCCTTATATCCTTTTTTATGCCACCCTCTGCATTTTGTCACTGTCCTCTTCTACTGTTGGCACCACCTATGTATATTATTGGTTAGTCTTTTGATATTTTACCCTAAAAGTTCTTCTTGGCAATTTGTTCTAAGTTTCATGATGAGATCTACCCTGTAAGTTTGATTGATGATCCCTTAAATTTTTTTCTGAGCATATATCTAAGAGGATAAAAAAAACAGATTAGGTAATATTGTTTCTTGTTTCATCTAAGTAAATGTTCTATCAATTATTGTTTTTATGCTACCAGATTATGGATTAGAAGTTTTAATGTCTTGTTGATTGTAACATACAAGTAGCTAATGTTTAGAAATTAAAATAAATATTTATGTTTTATCTAGCTATATTTTTTCCCTTAAATTTTAACATGTTACACATAGATTATCTTAAATATTACCTTCTATAATTTACACAGATATAGATGATCTTCTACATGTTACATTTTTTTCATATTTAAATATTTTCATGTTCATTACATATAACATCATAGTAAAAAATATAGTTAGTTTTTTCAATATATGTCTTTGATGCTTTGAAGTTGTTTTAAATGCTTAGATTCCTTCAAGTTGTTTTATAAATTATATTTCCATTTTATGTTTCTATAACTTATGAACTTTCATATTCATGAATTTTCAAAGGATATCTATCGAGGAGATATGTCGAGACAAGAGTCTCCAAAATGCCTGACTGTAACACACTCTGTTAGAATAAAGCGTACTTTAGGAGACTAGATTACGTTGGTTGAAGATTTATAGGAGGCTGTTGAGATATCTTTTCAACCACTCCCTTCAAATATGGAATCAGTTGGATCTGAATCCAGCTATATATTTACCTATGTATGTGTGTAATAGTGAAGTAATACAATTAAGTGTTTTGTGTAATCATGGATGCTCTCTCAATTTCTGAGTTGGTATCAGAGCTTGGCTGAGCTTAATCCATCAGGGGAGTGCCCAGGAAGATGAAATAGTTTGGGAGACAATTCTTTGTACATAAGTAGCGTAGTAGAGTGTTGAATTTATTATTTTCTGTGTGTTGCATAAGACTCTATAGGGATTGTGCAGTTTTTAATTGCTTAACGCAGCCATTGTCTGGGTTTGTGACTATTATAACTAGTAGAGCCATTGGTTAAGGCGTGAAGTTGTGCAGGCATAAGACATTTGCTGAAATTAGGTGATCACATTGAATTGTTGAAGAGTTTCAAAAGGGCGCACGAGAGAAGAAGCCACCATCGGTTGACCTGTGCATAAAAAGGAGTAGAAGCCAGTATCTATCCCTGCCAATTAGTTGTTTTGCTCACTGCACACATCTACTTCACCAGGATCTGCCATCAAAAATGATCTCTGCGCCATAGCCAGGAAGAACACTAGATCATGGTCTTATGCACTATGTGTAAGAAAGAACTATTGATTCGACAATTTTTTAATCATTGCAGTCAAACAAAATATGGTTGATTTCCAACCAAGATTTTGGCTCAACATATCTTGTGAAGGTTATCAAGCATTCGCCAAATCTGGTGACGAGTTGCCTATGTGGAGAAAACCATTGTGCAGAATTTTGTGAGCCATGAAGGATCCAACTGCCATCGTTGTCAAGAATGTGATTTCTCTCTAGAGTCATTATCAAGGACACTACATGGTAGAGAGATAGATGTGATTTGATTGTCAAGAAATTGAACCGCCCTCACGAGGAACATATGCATTGACAGTGTGCTCATAATTCAGAACTATCATTGGAAACCATATATCATTTTAGTGTGGAAGAAAACATTAAGAAGAAGTCGGCTAGCTATACCAGCTATTGTGTGCAGTTTTCATATTTGTTTATGTATTTATAAGAATTGTAATGCAGAACCAAATATAGAGCAAAACAATGTAATTCAACCTTGTAGTTCTTGCGTGTTCTTCGGTGCCACAAGAGCAATTTACTAGTTTGATTATGTCGAGTATGTTATAAGTTGTAGACTCTTGTTGTACTTTGGTGCTCCAAGATCAACAATTACAGGTTACATTTACCTGGTGAGTTTAAAGTTTTGTGTGTAGGTGTTTATGTAAAAATAAGAACTTGTATTTTGATGCAAGCTGGCAGCCCCAGTATCAAGTACATTGTTTTTATTGGAAGTCACCTTGTGTAAAGGAATGTTGAGGACATTCTGTATCCAAACTTTTCTTCTAGATACTGAAGGATAGCCGAAAGCAAAAATCCGACAGATGAAGGCAAGTTCATAGAATGCATCAATAGTTGTCAACTTTTATCACGGAAGCCCCGATGAGCCAAGTTGTCAAATTGTCCAGTATACAAGTGCAAGAAAGATGGTCAGAGGTGTTTTGACTTTAAATGTGTCGATAGAAATCTTGAAGAAGAAGAAGAAGAAAGAGCAGAAGCCGTGTGATTGCAGAGTGATTTTTAGTGCTGAGGAAGACTAGACAGACAGACGAAAGTTCAAGTGTTGTAATTTTTTGTAATTGTAATTAAGTATTGTAATTTGTAAAGTAAGCATTAAGGGAGGGTGTTAGAATAAAGCTTACTTTAGGAGACTAGATTGGGTTGGTTGAAGATTTGTAGGAGGCTATTGAGATATCTTCTCAACCACTCCCTCCAAATATGGAATCAGTTGGATTTGAATCCAACTATATATTTACCTATGTATGTGTGTAACAGTGAAGTAATACAATTAAGTGTTTTGTGTAATCATGGATGCTCTCTCAATTTCTGAGTCACTCAACCCCTAAATACTCTTTTAAGGGGTGGGGCATCATAATTTCATTTTTTCGTTAATTAATCAAACTCTCCTTCCAGGGTCTCTATCATGTTTTCCTTGTCCAGAGCTCTCCAACCACTGTCTCCACGCTAAAAAATGAGCTTCGGACTGGAAGATATGTCCTTTCCAAGTTCTTTGGGAATTTATTAGTCAAGAGCCACGTGGTCCTTCTCATACATGTAGTCCTGACTTCCCCTAAGTCACAGAGTTCCTAGTGCTCCTAAATATATGGCATAGATCCAACCACCATTAATCTGACAATGGATATTCCTCCACATTAACGCTTATGCTAAAGGGAAAGGTTCAATGTTCGGTGCTTTGACCCTTTTGGTAATATGTGGTCTAATGACCTAAGTCTCCTAGAGTACCTATCTCCTGAAGCCCCATGAGATTTCCACGTGGCTTCGACCTTCAAGCCTTTTTCTTATCCTTGACACTACACTCCAAACCTCTGAAGTCTCGGACTCCTGAAGGTTCCACCCTTGCACGAGGTGACATAATAGATGTGAATGGATTACAAGTGGGTCCCGCCTACTTCTCTCGCCAAATCGACCAAACAGTAAGTGCCAGGTGTGATACATGGAAAGGAAGAGACGACACGTGGTCCCTTTAGTGGGTGACATGTGTTATGTGTTAATAGGCCTATAGGGTCTGCAAAATGCATGAATCGAAGTGACAAGTGATACGTTGATCCTAGGTCCATGTCACCCTAGATGATGTCACTTTGCCACATCATTCTGGATCGATAGCCTTCCAAGCCCTTCAATATCATGGTCAGGGTGTGTCCAAGTAACCCTTGGATTGACGGCCTTCGTTACTTCATAATTTCAACGTTCGAGGAATCCATGGTGTGAATTCCTCCTTACTCCTTACGGTCAGGCTTTGTCCATGTATACTCACATATATATGGCTCTCGTGGCTTCGGGACTTCGGCCTTTGGGAGTTTTGCGGTGAAAAATCCTCATGACTCCCAGACTTGGTCATCCCCAGGATGACCACAACCTTGATCTAATGGCTAGGGCCTATCCATGTAGATCACAAATCTATGGCTCTCGTGGCTTTGGGACTTTGGCCTTATTGATGCACCAAACCTCAAGTCCCCCAAAGTACCAAGTCTCTGGACTATGGGATCTAGCACCACACATCCCATGTATATCGATGGTTGAGATTTACTTCATCGTTCATGGCTTCACAATTCTTCACACCTTGAAGACTCTCGTCCAAATTCCTCTAGAGTGTCAAGCCTCCAGACCACGAGATCTAGTGCCATGTGTCACTAGTGGAAATGGATAGGATTTACTCTATACTTTGGAGCTTCATAACTCTAGCATTCGAGGTGTTTGGTGTTATAACCCCTCCATCCTCCCGAAGTGTTCAGCATTTGGATAACCACGGGGTAGATCCAATGGTTAGGGAGACTCTTGAATACCTTATGGGCTATACAATTATCTCCCGGTGGGAAAATTGCTAAGGCCGTGAACATGAGCCCTTAGTCACATAGATGAAAGATCTTGGGAATGCACTCCCATGTCTACACTCTAAGATAATTATACCTCCTGAGTTTACTGGTACCTCAAATGAAATAAGGGGATGCTCCTTGTGTTTCTTCCAGAGTTTAGAACTTAGAGAGTTCTCCACTCCTATGTAGCTTGTGTAGGCTCTTTGCACCTCCATGATACCTCTCTTGATATTAACGAGATCCCTTATCTAGGAGGCCCAGAATAATTGGAAGTGTAAACATGCACACGTGAAACTATGCCCAAGGTAGACACACTCACAGTTCAATTGCTCTAACTTGAGCCACTATAAGGATCAAGCATTTGCATGTACACACCATGTCGAAACCATATAGTTCCTTACTTTTCAAAGTACACAATCAAGAAAAATAAAGGAACACAACATATCCATCAAGCACACATGCACATCCCTAAAACATTCATAGGGTATCCAAATTTATTTTACAGTTACAACTCAATTACACAGGGTATAAGAATACTTATCTATTACAGGTCACAACCAACTAAATAACTATGGGTGTTCGCCTTTCCACCCAACCATAGGCTCAGAGGCATTCACTCTTATCACTCTGGCCACCCCTGTTCCAGGCCATGATATCACTAGGGAATTTATGCCAAATTATCATAGATCCTTTCTCTGTCACAGCCTCTGTGAGGTTTATCAGATGCTTCCTCAACGTCAATCTCGTGACCTTCTACTCAGGTTCTTTTCTCTGCCATTTTTCCACTAGAGAGCCTCGCATGCCCTCTTCTTCCCCCTAATTTGTCTGCATTCCCTTCTCTCCTTGCACACATCCCTCTTTGGGAAGGTTCTCCTTTCTTCCTTGTTCCTTCTGTTAGAAGGAAACTTGGGTTAGCCTGGGTCTTTCAGACCCTATGGTACTCCGAGCTAACATTCTTTGGACATACCATGCTTCCATTCATGGGGGTGGTTAGTTATTCAACCACCAATCTGTCCTTCCTTAATTGATCCCTCACCTTGGGATTCATTGGGGGTTTATTATTCCCAACAAAGTGAAAATTGGGGTCTTTTGACATAATGAACCCTCTCTTATAGTTTTCTCATTCTCTCCTCTAGTGATATCATGGCCAGTACTTCAAGGCTTCACCCCCACAATCAGTCATTGGTAGTTTAAACCATAATATATTTACATTATTCCCATCTCACAGCATGGTAATCATGATTAATGATTAATTACAAGATAGGGGAAAAATGTGTGTTTCAATCCTATCCCCCTTAAAGGAACAACGTCCTCGGTGTTCTTTCTCAGTAACACCTGTCATTCATTTTCTCATTCAACCGCTTCAGAAATCTTGACCCTCTTTCTTGGTCAGTTCCTTTTTAGACTCTTGTCCTTTGTCACATGTCTTCAATAATATTAGACAACAATCATATTAATCACATTTTTCATGCGTAAACATTTCATTGTTGCATAAAATTCAAGAGAATTTCATAACTTAGCACAATACTCATATGTGAAGTTTGTGGATTTGTATCCACATGGATGTCTTGTTTTTCTTTGCTCATTGTTTTTCCTAGATATACCCATTGTTTTAATGATCCCAATAAATATTTTATAATAATTATCAAAATCTCCTCTTCCTTGCAGTCACTCACCTTCCAATCTCAGGCTCAAGCATCCCCTTCTGTACTATACAGTTCCTCGGACGATCCATATTTCCCTGCCAAGGATTTCTTGCACAAGACGAATTTCAGAGACTTCATTGAGACTTACATTCCAGGCATCCCTCATAATTTATCTTTTGAGGCGTCCCTCTGGCTTGTGTTTCCACAACACAACATATTTTTGGTGATCATGGCTTACCACGGGGTTCTCATCTCTCAACAGTAGCATATTTCACGCTTTTCATCTTGGAAGCCTTCATATATCCTCCCTAGACATATATTTTTCATCTCACCTATATCACGAGTATACAAAATTATGATAAATTATCATCAATTTCAAATTCATAATTTTCTTGCAACTCTGTTACCCACAAATTTCCACATTCCCCATTTATTTTCAAATATGTTCCACATAGGAACCAAATTCACAAGTAATATGGGACTTTCCTTCCCGTAGCATTTTAGCTCAGCAGACAATTGGTATTCCTTATGGGCTTACAACACTGTCATATCCAAGACCCTTTTCTTCTTGCACTTTCAACTTCAATCATCCAAACAAATTTTTAGTTTCCCATGCACATAAATTTTCATTGCAACTTTACAATGACATCACAAGAAATTCTCAAATTGTGCATGATAACATTCAAATCACATCTATAAAAACATGAAAGGAAACCTCATTCCTTACCTATGCATCATTTCAGCATACCAAACCTTTCAAAATGTAGTTCAACATTAAGTGAGTTTAATCCATGGGGCCAATATCCATGGCCACATTCACTTACCATGCACCCTTGCATTGATTTCAAGTTTACCATACTTATGACAAGCATCTTGCCATGGTGTGTTGGAGTTCAACCAACCTCTTCACCATATGTCTTATTCATCCTCATTCACTCTTACAACAGGACTATGCTTCCTTCTACAGGATGATCATGATCCCAGATCAACACATATAAAGCTAGAAGTTTATTTTGAATGCACCCAAGAATTATTCCTTCATTAGTAACCAGGGTGTCAACACTCGTGGCCATCCATTTTTTTTTTTCCTTTAACACCTCTACAATTCAAGTAGAGTATTAGAAGGTACTCCTTCCTTGATGGTCAATCCATTGTCTACCCTTTATGCAAACATGCATTTCCTTGAAGAAATTCCATGCAATGTACTAATTATGAGCACCTATATTCCCAATCTCCCTAGATTGGTCATTGTACCAATGGTACTCTTTACTCATGCATTTTCTTGAAAGGATTACAACTCATCCTTGAATGGCATAGACTTCCTCTCAGTATTGTTCATATTCTTCTTTCCTAAATCTTACCCCTCTTGGGTAGCAATGGTATACAACAACCACTCACAATTATTTGCATATCTTTAAGATAATGAAATTTTTTCAGAAGGGATTCTTACCAAATTCCTTCATGCCTTATCGTAGGCAGTTATGCACACTTTTATACATGTTCTTGGCTGCTAGCATCCTCTTTCTTTCTTTTACCTCATCAATAGTCCTTTATGGGTACTTTTACAGTCCCTTCAATAATCTTTCAATAACCACCTTCTCATAGTCATCCTCTGCTTGAGGTTGTTCATCATTGGCCACTGTCTTCCTCAACGGCTCCAATTTCTTTCTACACATGACATACATCATAAATATATTATTCTCCATGTAAAATAAAAGAATTCAAGTACCATATCATTTAAATCAATAAACAGTTTCAGATATGTCCTAGCATATCTTTATGCACTTGTCACATTATCCTCAACATTTTTGTGAGTGTGACCTCAATCAAACTTTCAACTATTTCAATATTTTATAGCCAACCATATTCTCATGTCTTAAACATTTTCACATACCATCCTTTCAATTTTCTCTTATCCCGGAGAAACACATTAGACAACAAGAAAGGATTTAAGGGATTCGTCCCTTTTCCAACTGTATTGGTTCTCATAGTTTCCTATCTAAGGCTTATAATTTTGTTAAACAATTCAAAGTTCTTAGGGTGGGGAAAAGTGCTCCTCCCTTTTCCCTTTCTTTTCTTTTGCAATTTACTCCCTTTTGGGATTTTCCTACTCTTTTCCTTGAGCAACCTTGGTTAGGCCTCACCCTAAATGTTTTGCATACAACAACATGCTTTCATAGAAAACGTTTTTTTGTTCATAATGGATCATGAACCTATGCATCCTACACATTATATTTTCAGTTAGTCAGAATGGTCAACATTCATTCATTTTTCTTCCATTCATTCATATGTTTTAGAGTGTAATCCAAGATTCTTATATATATCATCTTGTAGTCCACTGTTCAATTCTCAACAGTCATTAAAGTTATGAATATGTTCTCCTGAAAGCGTCTTCACACAGTTCCTCCATGGGGAACTTCTTCAACATGCAACTTTCCTTATTATGTATCCATCATTATCTGTGATGGCCTCAACCTTGAGTTAGCTTCATCTTGTTACCAAGAATTCCCTAAGGAATGTAAACATGCATTTCAGTCATGCATCCAACTTTATCCACACCTATTATGGTTTTTGTTAACTTACACCCATGACGTACTTAGCCATATGCATAATCATAAGCCTGTGTGTAGCTGCAATATGTATATTTCACATCCAACATATATAACTACTTTAAAATCATTCAACTTGGGATTGTTTGCAATCCTTCTCATGTGATCCCCAAATACATAATCATTTGCCTCTTATCATGACAACATAGCATCTTTTCTCATTTACTTTTTCATCTATTTATATTAGTCTTTCCTGAGGTAATGGGATACATTCCCCCCAAGTTATCATTTCAAACATAAATTTCATGACTCTTCATAACAGATTCAACCATGCATCCATGGTATTCATTAATCTTGGCAAGTGCAATGATTTCCTTACATATCATTCATCAAGGAAACCATATTGTGCCTTTAGTTTACATTCACTTTTACATCATACGTGTGCATCACTTGCACATTTATTATCTTTCATACCTAGTTGGTATTAATATCAGGCTTCATATCAAGAAGCTTCACAATGCATTAAATCCATGCACTCATGAATAATTAAACACAACTAAGCACTCATCATGCAAGATTATTGCTTGCACCTTTTCCATGTCCTCCACACACATGGACATGCCAAACTCCCAGATCCTTCTCCCAAGGATCTTCCAATCATTCTTATGATAAGTCTCATAGGGATACTCATCATTGAGCTTCTCTCTCTGCTGATAGATTGCAGTCATATTATTATTGTAAGCATATATACACATTTTTGAATATATGTAGGTGCACCTCTTGTACCTTTCTATCTCATATATATATATATATATATATATATATATATATATATATCATTCATGTCATTACACCCCTATTGTCATCATATCATTAATGACCAATGAAAACCAGCAGTAGGTCTTACACTACAACAAACCATAGGTTGAATTGAGTCAATTTTCATGTTACATTCATGCAACCATTATAGGTCAAGTAAACTAACCCTACACATTTTCATCAGGCCTCTGGTCATGAGGAGTTATATACTCAGGGTTTAGTCTTTTAATAATGCATCGATTATAACTGCTAAGTATCCTACCTGTCCTTACCATATTTCCTTAACCATGAAGGAATTCTCCATGAGGATCTTAATCCTTATATAATCAGTCATATTAACTACAAGAGACTTTGCCTGCCCTAACAGATAGATAATGTTACACTATAACAAAACAACTCATTCCATGTCCCTTGTTTGGCTTATGCAGCTTCATAATAGGGTTTATGTCACTTCTTCCATTCACATTGCTATTTTAGTCTAAATATAAGGGTTCTTTAGTGACAGATTACAACCAGTCATATGACTAGTATCACAGTCCTCATGGAATCTCTCCCTAAACTCCCTCTTATAGCTATCTGAGTATACCAAGACATATCTAGATGGATACCATCCACCATTGGATGTCAATGTAACCCATTGGTCATCCAAAGGTGTTTTGACATCTCTTCAATCATTCCTTACATCGGTCTCTCATTAATCCTTTGATCATGAGGGGTCGTACACATATACTAGATTCAATCCTTTATTGAAGCAACAATTATTACTGCTACGGATCCTTTCAACCCCTTCACATCCAAGTATCTCTATTAGTTCTCATCATCATAATCCTACTCCTATGGGATTGGCCATCATTTCTAAAAAGGAATGGTAGGCTTCCTCTTCCACAGACTTAGCATGATTCAATGTCATTGGGTAAAATTCCAACTGAAATTTTAAATCTGCATCCTTCTACTCAAATAATTTATGCAGATGATTTATCTTTGATATTAATATTCTCAACAAGATCATATTATCCATGGGAATCCAATTTTATGACTGTACAACATCATGTACAATTGCAAGGTGAAGACAACTACTTTATTTGGAAACATTAGCAACATACAATGTAGATTTCCAAAACATCTATCAATAGCAGTAGGTTTCATTCCTTTCTTTGGTAGAGGTTCAACTAAGCCTCTTAGGAATGAGTAAAATAGGTTGTTACCCTTAAATTCCTCTAATAATATTTTTATACAAGTCGTGCATGAGCCCAAGCAAGCCAAGTGTTGTTTCCATGCTCTGATACCACTTTGTAACATACTTGACCCCTAAATACTCTTTTAAGGGGTGGGGCATCATAATTTTGTTTTTTAATTAATTAATAAAACACTCCTTCCAGGGTCTCTATCATGTTCTGCTCGTCCAGAGCTATCCAACCATTGTCTCCATGCTCAAAACCGAGCTATGGACTGAAGATATGTCCTTCCCAAGTTCTTAGGGCATTCAATGGTCAAGGGCCACGTGGCATCCACGTGGTCCTTCTCATACATGTCATCCCAACTTCCCCGAAGTCACGGAGCTCCCAATGCTCCTAAATATATGGTGGAGATCCAACCACCATTAATACGACGACGAATATTCCTCCACGTTAACACTTATGCCTAAGAGAAAGGTTCAGTGTTTGACACTTCGACCCTTTTGGGAATATGTGGTCTAATGACCCAAGTCTCCCGGAGTACCTATCTCCCGAAGCCCCATGAGATTCCCACGTGACTCCGGCCTTCAGGCCTTTTGGATTATCCTCGTCACTACACTCCAAACCTCTAGAGTCTTGGACTTCCAAAGGGTCCACCCTCGCACGGGGTGACATACTAGATGTGAAGGAAATTACATGTGGGTCCCACGTACTTCTCCCACGAAATGGACCAAAAGGTAAGTGCTAGGTGTGATATGTGGCAAGGAAGAGATGACATGTGGTCCCTTCAGTGGGTGACACATGTCACATGTTAATATTCCTATAGGGTTTGCAAAATGCACGAATCCAGGTGACAAGTGGCACGTTGATCATGGATCCATGTCACCCTAGATGACATCACTCTACCACGTCACTCTAGATCGATAGCCTTAAAATACCTTCAATATCACAGTCAAGGTGTGTCCATGTAACCCCTGGATCGATGACCTTCGTTACTTCATAATTTTCGCATTTGGGGAATCTGTGGTGTGACTTCCTCCTTATTCCCGAAGTTGGTCACTGTCAGGTTGACCACGTCATAGATCTGATGGTTAGGCTCTATCCACGTATACTCACAGATATACAACTCTTGTGGCTTCAGGACTTTGGCCTTCGGGAGTTTTGCGGTGTAAATTCCTCGTGATTCCCAGAGTTGGTCAACACTAGGTTGACCACAACCTAGATCTAATGACTAGGGTCTATCCATGTAGATCACAAATCTATGGCACTTGTGGATTTAGGACTTAGGCCTTATCACCACACCACACCTCAAGTTCCCCAGAGTACCAAGTCTCCAGACTACATGATCTAGTGCCACATGTCCTCGGTATATCGACAACTGAGATTTACTCCATCGTTTGCGGCTTCAGGAGTCTTCACACCTCGAATACTCTTGTCCAAATTCCTCAAGAGTGTCAAGCCTCTGGACCATGACATCTCGTGACACATGTCACTAGTGGAAATGGCCAAGATTTACTCTGGCCTTCAGAGCTTCACGACTCTGACATTCGGGTTTTTTGGTGTTATAACCCCTCCATCCTCCCGAAGTGGTCAGCATTGATTTGACCATGATGTAGATCCAATGGTCAGGGCAACTCCCAAATACCTCGTGGGCTATACACTTATCTCTCAGCCAAAAAAATTTCTAAGGCCATGAGCATGAGCCCTTGGTCACATAGATAAAATTTGTGGGGAATGTGCCCCCATGTCTACACTCTAAGAGAATTATACCTCCTGAACTTACTGGTACCTCAAATGAAATAAGGGGATGTTGCTTGTGTTTCTTTCGGAGTTTAGAACTTACAGAGTTCTTCAATCCTATGTATCTTGTGTAGGATTTGTGCACCTTCATGCTACCTCTCTTGAGATTAATGATCTCCCTTATTTAGGAGGCCCAGAATAATTGGAAGTCTAAACATGCACTTGTGAAAATGTACCCAAGGTCGACGCACTCACAGTTCAATTGCTCTAACTTGAGCCACTATGGGGCTCAAGCATTTGCGTGTACAAACCATGTACAAACCATATAGTTCCTTACTTTCCTAAGTACACAATCAAGAAAAATAAAGGAACACAACATATCCATCAAGAACACATGCACATCCCTGAAACATTCACAGGATATCCAACTTTATTTTATAGTTACATCTCAATTACACAGGGTATAAGAATACTTATCTATTACAGGTCGAAGCCAACTAACTGGCTCTGGGTGTTCGCCTTTCCACCCAATCATAGGATTAAAGGCATTCACTCTTAGTACTCTGGCCACCCTCACTCCAAGCCATGATATCACTATGGAATTTATAAATTCTCAGAGATCCTCTCTCTATCACAACCTCTATGAGGTTTATCAAATGCTTCCTCAACATCAAGCTCACGACCTTCTACGCAGGTTCTGTTCTCTACCATTTTCCACTAGAGAGCCTTGTGCGCCCTCATCTTTCACCCAATATTTCTGTATGCCCTTCTCTCCTTGCACACATCCCTCAGGAAGTTTCTCCTTTCTTTCCTGTTCGTTATGTCAGAAGGAAACTCAAGTTAGCCTGGGTATGTCAGACACTGTGGTACTTTGTGTTGACATTCTTCAGCTAGACCATGCTTCCATTCATGGGGGTGGTTGATTATTCAACCACCGGTCCTTCCTTCATTAACTGATTCCTCTCCTTGGGATCCAAAGGGGGTTCATTATTCCCAAAAAGGGGAAATTTTGGGTCATTTGACATAATAAACCCTCTCTTATAGTTTTCCCATTCTTTCCTCTAGTGATATCATGGCCAATACTTCAAGGATTCACCCCCACAGTCAGTGATTAGCAGTTTAAACCATAATACATTTACATTGTTCCCATATCACAACATGGTAATCATGATTAATGATTAATTACAAGCTGGGGGAAATAGGGGTGTTACACTGGAAAAATCTCTAGGATATCCAATGAAGGAGGATGAGGAACCCCTTCTTTGACTGAGACTCCAAGTGACAAAAGGAAATCTAGTCAGAGGAGGAGATTATCAAATAAATCTATGAATAGATCATCTAGAGAATGTGCTCAAAATATTGTTATGGATGAAGCTTTCTTAGATAGGTTGCACATTAATACTCCAACACTGGAGAATGTAGGGAATACATCAAAACAAGAAA
>JZKD02S2141441.1:702339-717522 GCA_000966675.3 Picea glauca
AGAAAGGTTTTCCCGGTTGAGGGTTTCCGGTATAAAATCTCTGTGTACTCTGTGTATGAGCCATTGATTAATTTTTGTATTGCTTAAGAATCTATATGCATTTCTTTACTTCGCAAGTTTAAAAATTATAGTGATGAAACTCAAAACCTTTACCAAACCCTTTGTACCACATACAGACAAGGATCAAAAGAATCCTCAAAGGGAATGGGAGGGTAAGCCCAAGTTAGATGATGACACGAGACAAGAGTTGATGAGGAAGAATCATTGCTTCTCTTGCAGATACCCTTGGGTCCCAGGTCATAGATGCATGGGAAAAGGGACAGATCCACTACATTGAAGTGGAATCATGCAGTGAGGAGGAGGATGAGGATATTGGGGCACGGGCAGAAAATGATTTAGAGGATGAGACCACACATGAGCCAGAGCAGCAACCGAAGAAACCTTAGATACCGGCAGGGGCACATCCCAAGGAGGAGACAAAACCTCATAGAGAGTTGAAAGGGGGAACCACAGCCACCCTTTCAGGAGTACCTAGGTACAACACTCTCATGCTCAAGGGCCTTGTACAGGGGTAGCGCATGACCGTTTTAGTTGATGGTGGGGCCACCCACAATTTCATAGATTTTTCCTTAGTAGTCGGGGGGGGGTTAAACACTAAGAAGTTTGAGGGATTCCACATCACAGTGGTATATGAATACATGAAATTTTTGGACATGATCCCGGACCTAGAGGTCAAACTAGGAAACTACACCTTAACAACCACTTTCTATGTAGTTCACCTGTCAGATACAAATGCCGTATTGGGGGTACAATGGTTATATTCATTAGGGGAGATTGGGTTCAACTATTAGAAGTTGAACATGAGCTTCAGTGATTCCAATGGATCGAGAGTGGTACTGAGAGGCATGTCTACAAGAGCACCACGAGTAATATCGAAAAAACATATGGAGAGGATCTTCCGTCACGGTGATCTGGCCTATGCAACAGAGTGTTTGATCACCACACAGAAGGATTCAAAGGGCATAGAGAAGTACCATCCACATATCATAGAGAATTTGAGACAGTATGAGCCAATGTTTGGGTCGATACCACCAGGGAGACCTCCAGATAGAGGATTTTAGCACACGATCAAGTTGGAGGGAGGGGCTACATGAGTGATCATTGCACCTTATAAGAATCTCAAGAGGTTCAAGGAAAATATTGAGAAAGAAATCAAAAAAAATCTTGCGATGGGGCACATCAGGCCCAACATGAGTCCTTTTGCCTCTTCATTCATTCTGGTACTGAAGAAATATGGAACATTGCGAGTGTGCATTGACTACAAAGATCTCAACAAGAAAACGATCAAGAATAGGTACCCATTCTGCGCATAGATGAGTTGATGGACGAGTTGCATGGGGAATGTTTCTTCAGCAAGATTGATCTATGATCTGAGTATCATCAGATAAGCATCATGGAGTAGGATATAGAGAAGACCGCATTCAGATGCCACTTTGGACATTTTGAGTTCTTGGCCATGCCATTTGGGTTGACCAATGCACTGACCCCTTTCCATTCTTGCATGAACCACATCTTCAGGGGGAAGTTGAGGAAATAAATTTTGGTGTTCTTCGATGATATATTGATATACAATAGGACGTGGGATGAGCATTTGTCACATATGGAGGAGGTATTGAGCATTATGAAGGAACAATCATTATATGCTAAGGAATCCAAATGTGAGTTTGGCATGAGATAACTATTGTACTTGGGGAATATCATTAGTGAGAAGGGATTACAGGTTCAGCAGGAGAAGATCAGGGCCATTCTGGATTGGCCAACACCCAAGAGCTTCACATAGTTGAAGGGATTCTTTGGGTTATGCAGTTACTACAAGCGGTTTGTCAAGGGATATTCACAGTTGAGAGCACCACTCACAGACTTGACCAAGAAGGGTGTTTTTCATTGGATAGAGGAGTCACAAAAGACATTTGATAAAATGAAGGAGGTTATGAGAACATGCCTTGTTCTAGCCCTTCCAGACTTCTTGCAACCGTTTGTCTTAGAGTGTGACGCATCAGGGGTGGGGATTGGAGAAGTTTTGATCTAGGGATGCCATCCCATTGTGTTCAAGAGAAGGAAGATCAACAAGTTGAAATTATTCTAATCTATTTACGACAAGGAAATGCTAGAAATCATGCATGCCTTAGCCAAATTTAGGTAGTATCTGGTGGGTAGCATATTTGTAGTGAAGACTGATCACAACAGTCTCAAGTATTTCCTGGATCAGAAAGACCTCAGTGAGAGACATCAGAAATGGGTCTTGAAGATGCAAGCCTTTGACTTTGACATTGAGTATATCAAGGGGAATAGGAATGTCGTAGCATGTTCCTTGTCCAGGAGGCCACCGGGGTGTTCGATGATGGACATTTGCACAGATTGGAAAACACATTTTTTGGTGGAATAATCCAAAAAAAAAAATTATTGTGAGGAGATGGATGGACAGGTGGTGGATGATATGTACCAGGTTCGATATGACGTCATTTTCTACATGGACCAAATCTATTTGGTTCCAAAATCTACCCTGAAAGAGAAAATTATGAACATGTGTCATGATTCGCCTACAACAAGACATCAGGGGTACTTCAAAACGTATAGGTAGATGAGGGAGAGAATCTCATGGAAGGGTCTAAAGGATGATATACTGAAACACATCGGAGAGTGCATGACTTGTCAGCAGAACAAGTCCGAGCAAACACACCCTGTGGGGTTGATTCAGCCTCTACCTGTTCCAGAGCATAAATGGGAGAGCATTTCTATGGACTTCATTACAAGCCTTCCTTGAGTGCAGGGAAGGGACTGTATATTTGTGGTGGTCGATAGGTTGAAAATTTTTTGCACATTTCTTTGCCATACCCACGGTCTACAAAGCCATACAGGTAGCATATTTTTTTTTTCAGAGAGGTATTCTAGTTGCATGGTTTTCCCAGGCAGATAGTCAGTGATAGAGATGGGTGATTCATCAACACATTTTGGCAGGATATTTTTTGGTTGGCAGCAACAGAGCTAGCTATGAGTACCAGCTACCACCCACAGACAGATGGATAGAAAGATATCGTCAAAATATGGGTGGAGGGGTATCTAAGAAACTATGTGGGAGGGTAGCAGCGTACATGGGTGAGATGGTTACACATGGGTGAATATTTCTACAACACAACTTACCATATGTATATCAGGATGTCACAATTCAAGGCATTGTATGGATACGATGCACCGTCTTTTGTGGAGACTATGTTTGGGGACAACAGGGTCCCAGGGGCCAAACAATGGGTGGAGGTGAGTTAGAGGATTCTACAAGAAGTGAGGGAGAAATTGCAGATAGCTCATAACCAGCATAAGATCTATGAAGACAAGAAAATATTCAAGCGTAGTTTTGAGGTAGGGGATTTGTTTTTTCTACGATTATAGCCATACAAACAGTCCTCCTTGAAGAGGAGCATAGCAGAGAAGTTGAAGCCAAATTTTTATGGGTCATACAGAGTCATCAGAAGGATAGGTGAGGTTGCATATGAGCTATAGCTACCAGAGGGTAGCAAGATTCATAACGTCTTTCACGTTTCTTTCCTTAAAAAGGATGTGGGATAAGAGATCATCATTTCAGAGGAGTTTCCACCCTTGGATGAGGAGGGCTAGTTTGAGCTAGTGTCGGAGGAGTTTCTCGAGCAGAGAGAGCACAGGTTGAGGAGCAGGTTCATCAGGGAGTTCTTGGTTAGATGGAGGGGTCTTCCAGTGGAGGATTCAACATGGGAGGGAGAGCATATTTTGTAGCACCCAGGATTGATGTTGCTTGAGGATAAGAAATCTCGGGAAGGGAGGACTATGATGTCGCGTTTCCAAGAGTAGGCTAGTAGGGAGTGACTTAGTAGTCTATGTTTTCCCGTAGACTATAGTCAGGAATAAATAGGGAACAAAGGGAGAACTAAGGCTGATTTGGTGCCTAAACGATGAATTAATCCAAAAAGCATAGGAAAAGTCACTTAATCCTAAGTCAACGAAGAATTAGAATGAAAAGGTGCTAAAGGGGGACTTAATTAATTAATTACTCACCTTAGGAGGAAAAGCACCTAGCTTAAGTGAAGTCAATGGTGAATTAGATCAGGAAGAGTATAAAGGGAGGAATTCAACCTAATTCTTGATTATGTTATGATTTGATGTTGAGATATTTGCAGAGGAGGAGGAAATCGACCCCCTTGTTGTTTTGTGGATTTCTAGAGGAAACCACCACCATTGATCAGTTTCGGTGTTGAGAGAAACACCCTAGCATATCGTAGATACCATCCAAGTATTTCACCATGCATTACAGTATCCACTTCAGTGATTGCACAACTTAGTCAGTGAGGGCGCAAGTGTTAGAGAGAGGGTTTGTGCGACCGCTTGAGACAGTTCAAATTTGGTTGATTACTTTCGACCCATTAGAGAGTTAGCTAGGTCACGCCTATTGAGCCACCTGTCGTCGATTTCTGACAGTGGAATCTCCAGGAAAGAAAAAAATAGTTATTTAGGGAACAACTCTTGAGGAAGCACATTTGGGGTTCCAGGGGACATTCCAGAGTAGATCTGAGGAATCCTTTTCGATCCATTATAGAGGATACCAAGATGGTTTTTTTTAGCTATATATCGTCATATTTCGTCGGTGGAATAACTAGGGTGCACTCATTGAGCCCAGGAGGTGTGAAAACCCTCAGGGGGTGACATATTGAGCTTCAGAGGTCAGATATTCAGTCTAATAGTCATTAGGATCAGTCTAGAGTCCAGGGCGCATATTTTTAGACAGTTTCATCTTATTCTGACAGGTATCGCCATCAAGTCAAGTTCTCTGGATTCTACAACAGTTACTGTGAGCTGCCAGCCTGCTCTTTGTTGATCTACCCGTGCATGCGTAGGACAAAACCCATTCTTCTAATCATGGGTATTTCTTATCATTTGATTTGTATTCTAGTGCCGATCCATGAGGTCTAACTAATGATTATTATATTTTTTTCTAGTTATTATTGTACTTCCTTCTTTTTCCGCATTATATATATATCAATGAGTTGTGATGTCCTTTCTTTAGCATGCATTATCTTTATACTACTAAAAAAATTAATGAATGAAATACACATGTGGAAATCAACAAGAATGCCATAAACTAACTCAAACGCATTCACAAACCCCAAGAGTATTAGACTTTAGTGACAAAACCAGAGTTTAGAAGTAGATATCTAGATTAGTCGGATCAGGGATATTTCACAAACCTTAGATGAATTGGACACTAAGGTAACCAAATTGACCGAGGATCTAACCCAAGGCCTGAACACACTCGCCTAACAATTTTATGAGGAGCTACACCAGAGCCTGAACACCCTCTCTAACCAATTTCATACTTTATGATGCACCACCAGGGTCCAAAACTGGAGTCCCACCCTGACACTTATCATTCTTCCCATTATGATAACCCTCATATTTCCCACTCCCCTTGGGGCTCTCCAAACTCCTATAATATGGTGCCCAAAGTTGAGATGCATAAATTTGATGGCTCAAACTCGATCGAGTGGGTATCTCAAATGGAACAATACTTCTCCCTCCATGATATACAAGATAATGAGACCAAATTCCATGTGGTATTATTTTACTTGGATCAAGAATGATGGAAATGGTGGCAATGTTATAAGAAACGTTATCTAGGACTACCAAATTGGACCATGTTCACCAAAGTAGTTTATGCCCATTTTTATAGGGAATCACAGTTTTTGGGAAGGCTCATCAAGATGCGACAAACAAGGCTAGTAGAAGACATGTTATAAGTGATGCAATTCGATCACATGTTTGCATCCACCATATGACTACTTGGTTGCAAGCGTGCACATTAGCTCTAGAAGTGGAGACCATTATGCAGGCCCAACCACTTCTTTATATTGTTACCAAATTCCTTTTTCCAAGGGTTACCTCTGCTCTGACAAAAAATTTGAAGGTCCAAAAGGTATCTCCGACACAAATGATTGAACGTCGGAAGCAAGGACTTTGTTATTACTGTAATTAAAATTATTTTCTAGGCCATAAATGTCGTGAAAAAAAGTTATTCCAAATTGATGCGTAAACATCCACATCCTCCAAGGACATATTATCATATGAGGCCACTGACACAGAGGAAACAAAACCAATTGTCCCCATCTCACATCTAGTCCCACCTTCTGTGGAACTAGAGGAACTTACCTTCTTATTCCATGTCCTCACAAGTATTTTTGCTCCATAGAAATTAAAAGTCAATGGCTACATCAAACATAGGTCATTAATGGTGTTGATTGATATTGGTAGCACCCATAATTTTATTCATCGCAGGATAGCTGAGGAGGTCAATTTCTTTGTCAGAATAGTTTCTAATTTTCAAATTCTCATCGCTAATGGTGGTACATTGAAATGTGGGGGACGTTGTGAGAATGTCAAACTCTAAATGGGATATTATCACCTGAAAAGTCACATTTTCTCGATTTCTATGGGTGTTGAATTCCTTCACACCTTGGGACTGATTACCATGGATTATCAAGAATTATATGAGATTTACTCAATATTCTCACACCTATACCCTTAGAGGCCTACAAGATGAATCACCATAAATTATCAGTTCTCACCGGATGGATAAACTCTCGACGAAAGGCCACCATGGTGTGATTTATCAACTTAATGCCATCTAGGTACATGATCAATCATCCCCGGTGGTACATCTTGATCTGAAACTAGTTTTGTACAAGCACCATAGGGTCTTTGAGACACACATATACCTACCCCCCTACATGGGTGAGCATTATCACCACATCCCTTTACTCCCAAGAAGTCATCCCCCCAATGTACGTCCCTACATGTATCCATTTGCTCAAAAAAAATAAATAGAGAAAATAGTGCAGGAATTATTGGAGGCGGGGGTCAGGGATAATTTTAAGGATGGAAATTTATTTTGAAATGCAAAAACCTTGGAGAATATTACTGGTCCTTTATATGTCAACTATAAATGTTTGGCGATAATTTTGTTAAAACATTCAAATTTCTAGGGATTTTATATAGTTTTTATAAATTTTTGGCAATTTTTAAGGTAAAACAATTTTGTCCTATAGAATTTGGGTGAATAGTTTTTAGACTCGCGAATCATTTTTTGGGAAAAAGCATAGGAAATTAGCCCATGGGTGAAATTTATCCCCTAAAATTTTCCCCGGCGGGGGTAATTCACCCAAGCACAAGCCCATGGTCATCCCTTGTTGTGATGGTATTAAATAAGTAAGGGTCATGGCACATGTGTCCATATTTTTGTGCCCTTAATAAATTGGCCATTAAGGTTAAGTTTCCCATTCTTGTCATTGATGATCTGTTGGATGAACTCCAGGGTGTATGTTTCTTCACCAAATTAGATCTTCACTCAGGCTATCACCAGATTCATATGAATGAAGCAGACATTCCCAAGATAGATTTCAAAACTCATGAAGGGCATTGTGAATTCTTGGTAATGCCTTTTGGCCTTTGCAATGCCCCATCTACCTTCCAAAGTATCATGAATAAACTCTTGAATCCCTATCTTCAGTAGTTTGTTCTGGTTTTCTTTGATGACATGCTCATTCACAACTGCACTTGGGATGTTGATCTACACCATGTGGGAAAAAGTACTTCAATTATTACAGGACAATAAATTGTTTGTCAAAATGACCAACTGTGCTTTTGGAGCAAGTGAGTCGAATACTTGGGACACATTGTGGGTTGTGATGGGGTAAGGGTGGACCCTAAAAAGATTCAATCCATGAAGGAGTGGTCAAGACCCATGAATTTGAAGTGCCTTCATGGTTTTTTAGTTCTCATAGGATAATACTGAAAATTTATCCACCATTACGAAAAAATTTCCATGCCATTGATGAACCTTCTCAAGAGGAATTCATTTCATTGGATATAGGAAGAATAGTAGGCCTTCACAATGTTAAAGAAGTCCATGTCCACTACCCCCATCTTAGCAGCCCTTGACTTCGACAAAATTTTTGTGGTGGAATCAGATGCTTTTGGCACTGGTATTGGCGTAGTTCTCACACAATATGGTAGACCTCTTACTTTCACTAGCCAAGCTTTGAGTGGCCACAATCTAGGAAAATATACATATGAAAAGGAAATAATGGCTATTCTCCATGTTGTGCACACGTGGCAACCATATCTATTGGGACAACGTTTTCATATTAAAATATATCACCATAGTCTAAAATATTTATTGGAGCAATGATTATCATCCCTAGAAAAGAACAAGTGGCTGACCAAAATATTGGGCTATCATTATGAGACTGTATATAAAAAAAGGAAAATACATTGTAGTAGTTGATGCATTATCCAAACATTATGAGGATGAAGGCTCCATCTTTGAATTATCATTACATGTTCCTAATTGGATTGAGGAATTGTGACAAGAGTGTCTAACACACCCAACCATATCATAGGTAATTCAGTGACTTCAAGAGGATCCTAACCCTCCCCACGACTATAATTAGAAAGAAAATATCCTTTAGTATAAGGATCACTTGGCTTTGTCTCTGTATTCATCCCTTAATCCTCGGATCTTAAATGAGTTGCACTCATATTCTCTAGTGGGTCACTCAGTATTCCAAAATACATATGCTCATGCTCACCGTTATTTTTTCTCGAAAGGAATGAAGAAGGACATCCTTACGTTTTTCATTGAATGTGATGTCTTCCAATGCAATAAAGGTGAAACTATCAATACCCCTACAACTATATATTTTTTACTCATTCCATCGTGTGTATTCCTCAGATAGACCTTTCCAATGAGATATCATGTGCCCCAAACGAACATCACATGCAAAAGTTACGCCCTTGGGAAGTTGACATATCAACTACCCCCATCGGGGCCCACAGACCTTTTGGCGTTTCATCCTCTGAGGTTAGGGTTTTGGATTTTATTTATGTTAAAAATGCCTTTGGAGCCTCATTGTAAACATCATCTTCTTACAAATGAGCATATCCATCACATCTCTTCTCATAGATAAGCTTCCACCATTCTAGTGAGTTCATTCACTCTGTATTTTTACAGTTTCTATACATTTCTATCATTAATAAAAATTGTGCATTATTGTATGTCTGTGTTTTCTTATTATATTTATTCCTTCATTTCGTTCTCAAAATAATCAAGATCAGTGGTATCATACAAAGCTACTCCTTATCGTTTCTTAGTTCATGTCCCTGACGAGGTTAGGGTATAGAGAGTTGGGTCTTGAGCTAGTTTCTCTTGAGAACAACTGCTCTTGCCAGCCCAATCGACCTCCCATGGTGGAAGAAAAGAGAGATGAGGGAGAATAAGATCCCATAAATTTGTTTCTTGCGGAATCCCTCGCGCAACAGAGGAACGAGATGTTGGAGAATTTTTCCCAAATCCTTCAATGATTTCCAACAATAACAGGCGCGTCTTCATAAAGAAATCACTTTGGAGACATTTTCCCATTCAAGGTAAAAGTTAATTTCGATATTCCTGTATTTTAAGGTTATATTGATGGGAATGCTTTGGAAAAGTGGTTAAATTTGATAAAAGGTTATTTCTCTGTTCACAATTTTTTGATAGATGAAATATCAACTTTGTGCTCCTTAAGGCTCTCCCCCATGTCAAACATTGGTGGGAAACTTATTGGGAGAAAAATTCCATAGAGTATGGAATATTTGGGACCGAGCCCACTTGATTATTTTTTATGGATGTGGTCAAGGAGAAATATTGCCTTATGGGAAACTATGATCACCAGTACATGAGATGGACCACACTACATCAAGAGAGGGGAAAAAACATGACGAAGTTCACAAATACCTTCCACACCAAGCTGGGTATCAAAGACTCTTAGCAACATCTAGTTCTAAAATACTGTGGGGCTCTACATAGGTACATCCAAACCAAAATGGAATTTATTTACATTTCATCACTAGGATCTACTTATCGATATGCTGTCAAAATCGAGCAAAAATTTAAGCAGCAAAACAAGTAGGAGTTCAAGTATGAAAATGCACAACAAACAAAGTATGGTAAAGGTATCCCTAACTCGCAGAAAAACTAACCTTAAGACCACCAATACAAGCCATGGGAAAAGAAGGGTAACAAGAAGACAAAAAAGGACACTGGGAAGTGGTGTGACTTCCAAAAAATCCCTTGGCACAACACTGATGAATGTCGCTCAAAATAGTCATTGGTGGCAGATCTCAAAGAAACAAATTCGGGCCCCGACTTAGACTCTGATTCAGAAAATAATAAAAGGAAATGGATAATTGATGTAGAACCCACTGCTATTGTCGTGATCGCAACAATCCAACCAGAAGAACCAGAGGATCCTGAGGAGGGGGGAGAGCCTTTTCCATTCACAAATGTGGGTGAAGGGGACCCCACTGCATTTTATTGTTGATAGTGGAAGCCAGAAGAACCTAATCTCAATATAGGTCATCAAGCAGTTGGATTTTCCAACAACACCATACCTACAACCATACAACATCGGGTGGCTTCACCAGGGTTGAGATCTTTGTGTTAGCCAACAGTGTTGCATGTTCTATGGCATCAAGCCCTTCAAGGATGAGGTACTATGTGACGTTTCCCCACTGGAAGTCTGTGATGTTCTTTTAGGCCAACCATATATGTGGAATTGTCATGTTATTTATGAGTCTTGACCCCATAACATCATTGTTACTTTGAGGGGTCAGCTCTACAAGATACCTGAGGTAGTCTCAACAAAAAAGTGTTGCAAAGCAATCTCTCATACCAAAAAGTTTAGCCTCTTCACAATCTGGGAATAAGGTGAATAGAAGGAAACTGTAACCACTGCAGCCTCATCCCAAGACCTTTCTATCCAACAGAAGCACATTGTATAAGAGAAAAAAAATATTGTTGCGTCACTTATGGGGGTGCCTCCACACTACTGACCAATACAACAAAGTTACAATAGATCCCTTCGTACTCCTCATATCACATCTTCATCGACAGATTCATCACACACCTGGGAAGATCATTTGAATAGATCCAACCCCTCCAACAACACATTCATAACAATCTTTAACAAGTTAAGTAGGACAACTTGATGTAATGGGGACCATTTCTTCTTAAAGGGGGAAGGATGATCCAAGTGGAAATCAATGGCCACCCACCTATTCCACTGGCTCAAAATAGGGGTTTCCACCTTAGCAGTTTTTCTATAGTTTTTCGGGTCCTAAACTTTTAGGACCATTTTGAGGCCCTAAAAAACCTTTTTTGGGCATGACACAGTCACACTGTAGGCGTTATCCAGAGTGTGACGAAAACATGTGTAGTCCTCCTATAGACCTGTCCAATGATCTATCATGCACCCCAAACGAAGATTGTATGCAAGCGTTACGCCCTTGGGAAATTGACATTTCAACTACCCCCATCGGGACACATAAACGTTTTGGAGTTTCATCTTTTGGGGTTAAGGTTTTGGATTTTATTTATGTTAAAAAGGCCTTTGGAGCCTCATTGTAAACATAATCTTCTTTTGAATGAGCATAGCCATCACATCTATTCTCAAATATAAGCTGCCACCATTCTAGCGAGTTTATTCACTCTGTATTTTTAAAGTTTTTGTACATTTTTGTCATTAATACAAATTGTTCATTATTGTATCTTTGTGTTTCTGGAAGTATATATGTGTATTTTCTTATTATACTGCACCTTCATTTCGTTCCCAAAATAATTTGGACCAAGGATGGTAGTTTTTCAGCTCAGGTCCCTCAAAGCTACTTCCTTGTAACGAATTTCTAATCCTATATAGTTCCACAATACTTTGATTGTTATTTCCTTGGGGATTTTTGGATTCTACCTTATGACATAGCATGTGCAACAAGATTCTTGTAATTTATAGATCTAGTCCTAAAGACCAATCAAGGGTTGTTTGAATACCCAAGACCTTTTCCTTATTGATGATTGCCTCTAATTTCTACTTAGTTGTTTTTCTACCAACTTTTTTAGCCAATTTTTGTTATGTTTCATCATCCTCCTTCTCCTCATATTCTTTCTATTGGTGGGATTTTTTCCTAGTTATTATTCTTGGATGAAACTATTGTTTTATAGGGACATTGTCAATTTCTTTTAGTCGATCTAATAGAGAATCCACATGTATTGAAAAAGATAGAGGTTCCTAATTATTTCCCTTAATGTGTTGGCTAGGTGGGTTTGTTTTGCCAAGGAAAGAGATTTAAGTAGTTTTTATTTCATAAAATGGGATGAATGGTCCTTTGATAGTATTTCAAATGTATTTTCTTGATGAGTTGAGTATTTGCCCTTGTATTTCTTAAGAGACTCTTGAGCTTGAGCTAGGAGCACTTTAGAAGAGAGCTCGATTGCTTGGGGCTGCATGAAAACATGCTGGAATCTTGATGGGATAAATGGGTTGGTAACTAAAGGGGTCAAATTTGGAATCGATGTGGAGGTTGTTTGTTAAGCATTCATCTTTCTTTTGATGGTTTTCCACTAATATTCCTTATCGATGATCGATTGCGTTGCTTGGGAATTTTTCTTGTAGTCCTTCGCAAAGTGTTCATATATGTGACATATCTTAAATATGAAATTTAGTTTATCATAGTCCAAAGGAATGTGCTTCTAGCTATCTAGGGTCAACATGATTTATCTCGGAAGCCCTTTTTCTAAATCCAACTCCACACAAATTCTTGTTCATGTGAACATATCGTCCTTTGGTTAAGATTTATCTATGTAGCAACCCATAGTGTCCCCAATGCTACTCATCGTATCTTCATTCTAGTAGTGAAGGGGAAGGTGTGGGAGATGAACCCAAATAGGAACAACCGAAGGAACATCGTGCTTAAGATTGAAATTTGGCGTTAATTGATTTAAATACATTCTTATGGAATCAAAGAAGTATGGTCTATTTCTAAATCTAAGGTCTATCTTCTTTGGCTTGAAAATAAAAAGCATAGAATATCCTATCACAAAAGTAATGAGTACGTTTACCTTCGATCAATACTTTCCAGTTTTTCTACACCCAGTTTTCCATAGATCTGGAGGAAGGCCATATTCCAGTGAATTTTTTTATCATGCTGCATTTTGATAATGCCAAATCCATGCGCCAAGGGGATGATGCAAGTAACAAAAATTGAGGGATGCTCTCCATTTTCTTCACAAAACTTAATGGTTGGGGATTTGGGGCCTTCCCTAAGGTTGAAACCAATGCTCTAAAAGCAAGGACTTTGGGATCTGGAGGGGGCATCCAACCTCTTGAATTTCTAGATCCATAGCTAAACCCTAGGCTTATACAAAGGCATTCAAATGGGTTGTACACAATAGTTTTTTAGCTCTTTGTTGATACTGAAATCAAATTACATATATTACTTAATAAGTTGTTCTCTGATTCTTTTTTATTTCTACATGACTATAAATTTCCATAAAAATCTAAATGGATATTAACCATAATTTATTTCATATGTATATAAAACCAAAGCCAATTTTAAATCATTCATTTAATATATAATTATTTGTTGAATAGTATATCAATGATAATCCCTGGATGGGGTGCCACGTGGAAAGGAAGGGCACGTGGAGGCACGAAGGGAGAGGCCATTTATGGTGGCTCTCACCTCAAACCACAACCATTTATAAAGGCTTTCACCTTCATCGGCCTCCGGCTATCGATGGGGCCTCTCACACGTGAACATAGGCCAGCCAGCCAGAGCATTAAGCTCTCGTCATTAATGGTGGTAGCCATAGTTTATGTCATTATCCGTTTAACCGGACCTCTCAGTATGCAATTGAAGCTTGTCGAGCAGAGAAAGAACCGCCGCGTAGGAGGCATCCTGGCACTAACCCTCACTCTCACCATGCTGCGGGCAAGGGGGAGACCCTGCAGAGGAGCTGGATGGTACGCGGTTGATTCAAGAAAGAAAAGGCACAAGTGTTTCGAAAGAGCTCTGCCCCTGGCCAAAAGAAAACGATGTGGTGATGCCATAGCAACAAGTTCACCCCCCCTGAACTTACGTCGAAGAAGACCTGTCCATAGAGCTCCCACTTGACTTCTCCGAGAGCCGACTGTTTATCATCCCGGATAATTGGGATCCCTCGACGTGCCCTGGAGAAGTAGCACCACCACCCAGTTTGAAAGAGACTCGCGCCCCCAATGCGCTCTGAATGCAGAGTTCGACACTTGCCTAGTTGAGGAGGACCTGTCGGAATGCACAGTCAATTCGCAAACGCAGAGGAAGACGCAGGGTCACCAGGAAATGGAGTCTGAAATAAATTCGTTGCCATCGCCACCACTCCTACATCCAGAGCACCTGAACCTGATCTTTGAGGTACGCAGCCCGGTGGATGATCAAATTTTCAGAGCCGTCCACGTTAGTCAATGCTTGGACATGCTTTACACAGCCTACTTCAAGGCCACACCTCGGCGCCAATGCCCCACCTGTTCCCAGCCTTATGTCATTCTTGTCAATGGTGGCAAGGCGAAGGAACGCTGCGAGGACTCCGACGAATAGGCTCTACTGTTTCCTATGGTCTCCAACTCCTTTTCTTTTGCTGTTTATCAGAGCTGTAGCTCTTTAGTTACTAGCTTAGTTAGCATTAGACCAGACCTTACTAAACTGCTGGTAAAGATGGATATGCACCCTGGTTTCCTTCGGGCAGGGTGGCGAAACATGGTGTTTGATTTTGCATGCTGTTGTGGACAGGCCAGCTGTCCTGGTTTCCTGCATAGGTAGGACAACTGACACCTGTATGTCAAGTGTATTTCTTTTTCTGAAGGTTTAATATAACAGGTTTCGCCCTTTTTACTTAAAAAAAAAAATATCAATGATAATAATTTTTATCTCAATAGAGATGACAGGTTCTTCTAATGATAGTGATGACATGTGTGGCTAGGATTTAAGGAACAAGAATATGTGGAGAATATTTTCATCGTATCTCTTTAATGGAAGGATGTAATTACATAAGATTGTAATTAATGGAAGGTTACTTGAATGTTAGGGTTTAATGAGAGTTTTTTCGAGGTTGTTTAATTAACATGTGCTTTCGACACATTCTGGAAATGCCACCTCCTTCCAACCAACTACGTCCTCCATTTCAGTGGCAAGATAGTGTTTTTGTGGTCAAATGCCAAGTGTGGAGGGATGGTGTTTCGATGGTGGAATGCCATG
>JZKD02S2141441.1:755263-781911 GCA_000966675.3 Picea glauca
AGGAGGTTTCCCCCTCGAAGAGGCTTATTATCTGAAATTATCTCTTTTTCAAGGCGTTGAGTACTTTTTCTGAGGTTTTTCTATGCTATATTGATATTTGGTTCTTAACAATAAGTCTTTTTTTGCGCACTCTTTGCACTCGAATCACAGTCCATTGCTTGAACTGTTCTTGGCCTTTTGCACCCTATGGAGAGACTCTGTGCGAAATGGCACTATTACTTCTAAGCTTTGGCTTTCTCGAATATCCAAGGGACTCATCCCTTCTGTACCCTTCAAAGGGGATATCTGGGCCCTATTGGAAACTTCTGCTCAATCACTCCTTGCTGAGATTTCCAGAGTATTCAGTTACTCTGTGAGTGTCTTCTCGTCTGACACTTCTCTTCTAAAAAATCGAGATAGATTTCACCTTTTGCACACTTGCACCTTCTCAATTCCCTCCTGGAAGAGATCTACAAAATCTTCAACGATTTTGTTTCTCTATGCCTCTTCTACATAGTCTCCCTTCCAAGGTATTCAGTAACCTTGAGGATCTCTTTGATTCTATGAATTCCTTTGGCATTCCCTCCTAGAATGTTCTTCTCTGACTCGGAAGAGTTCAAATGCACACTCCTTGCGTTGGATACAGAGTTTCATTACTCTATTGTGCACTCCTTGCACAGCCTAAATAACCCAGAAACAATTCCAGTAAACTCACTAAAAGATAAATTCTATCTATCTGTGCATATGGAACCTATTCATATATCTACAACATACGTTCATATATCACAAACGATGTTCATTCATAAACATATAAACACACACGATCATATGCAGGAAAAACTATTTTTTTGTATTATCTATGAATGTCTATACATATGTTTACAAAGACTGGACTACAACAGAGTCTCAATTCTCTCCTCTTTCTCTCCTCTTCTTCCTAATCTATTCTTTCCCAATGAATCTAGATACAAATATCTTTCACAAAAGAGGGATCCTCGATCCTTTCCCTCCAAGCTACCTAACTCTCATTAATTACATTGAACAACATTCAATGGTCGTCTAGTATGAATCGTATCTAGATCTTATCAGCCTATCATCCATTAAAGGAGACATCATCTCCTTCTTGCACAAAGGCATTGACTTGGTTCTTCCAGCCTTACAAACATTTAATTGCATTAAATAGAATTGAAATTTGAAAATGAGGGAAAAAACGAGAGGGTTGGCGCCTCTCCCCTTCTTGAATGTGCTTTGATGTGCTGGAATGTTGGCGCATGCTGAGGTGGAGCGATGCTCCTACATCAGGATCCACCTATGCATTATCGAGCATAAGAATGAAAAATTATTTGAGGGCACTTGGATGTGATGTCTGGAGTGTATTTGAGATTGGTTACAAATCTTTCACGACTCCACCAGTATATCTAACTGAAAAGAAACCCAGTTACTATGATTCTAAGGCCATGAGTACAATACAATGTGGTATGGAAGAATTAGAGTTTGTCAAAGTCATGAATTGTACTTCATAAAATGAGATGTTGGACAAGATACATAAAATATATGAAGGAGATGACAAAGTCAAAAAGGAAAAATTACAATCCCATAGATAACAATTTGAGACCCTTAAGATGAAATAGGAAGAGATTATTATAGACTACTTTCTTCGAGTAGATAATATTGTCAACACCATCGTAGGATTGGGTGAAGAGGTTAAAGAAACCATTATTGTGCAAAAGGTTCTTAGGTTAATTTCCTCAAGATTCAACCCCAAGATATCTTCCTTTGAAGAAATGAAGGACCTAGACAATCTAACAATGGATGAATTAAACAGAATCCTCATTGCATATGAAATGAGAATAGAAAAGGTTAGCAAGAAAAAACAACAAGGAAGGAAGTATATTTCAAAGCATTGAAGAAGACAAATACAAAAGAATACAAAACATATGATATCTCGAACAATGAACTAGATGAGGAAGAAGCTAACTTTGTCGGAAAGCTCAATATGGGGATAGGAAAATACAAAGCGAATCTTTCCTTCAAAGGCTTTAACTTGGAGAAGTAGGAAAATTTTCTTCTAAATGTCCTTATGCAAATAATGGAGATAGAAATGTGAAATAAGATTCTAGTTTCAAAAAGTACAATAAGGGAAAGACTGAAAAGAAGAAAAAGTTCTATAGACAAAAGAAGATTCTATATACCAATGAAGATAACATCTTGTCTAATGATAGTGACAGTGAAATATAATAATTTTTTTTATCGGTGTACAAACACATACTGATGACCTAGGAAATGGAAATGCATACCTAACATAAGAAGAATATTATGATATTGATGCAAATGTAAATCTTGAAGGAGTGCTCATATCTTCTCTAAATGAAATAGAGAAACTAAGAAACAAGAAAGGGATACTAAAGGAGAAATTAAATAAGTATACAAAATAAATGCATGGTTTAAAAGAAATATTTCATGAAATTGAAAATATCATCATCAATTTAAAAAAACAAGTAGAAGAGGCAAAGAAAATTGAAGAAGTATTAAGAGCCCAACTTAAAAGAAAAAGAAGATAGTTGCAACAGTCTAGAATGTGAAATAGTCTATCTAAGAAAGGAGTTTGAAAAATCACATACCAACACCAGATTCGAAAAGAGCTCTACAACCTTGAATGAAATCCTAAATTATCAAATATCACCATTTGACAGGATTCGTCTTGGGTACAGTGAAAATAAGGAGGTTTCTAATGAAGAAGCCTCAACCTCTTCAAAACAGTCAAGTGAAGAAAGGACCAAGAGTTATGCTGATATAATCAAGAATTATATCAAGGTTGAAGACAACAAGAAGGAATATTGGTATGTTACAAAGAATCCAAATATTCCTCCAAAGGACAGAATTAGAAATACTCCCCTGTCAAGATGGAATCACACAATCAAGTACCAAAATTCTTTCTTTGACTATTGTTACTCTTGCAATGGTTTTGGTCATAAAGAAATAGATTGTAGAAAAAATGTAAGACACGGTTATATGAGGAACGAAAAAAAATATACCCATGGATTCTCAAGGAGAAATTACAACTCATTTTCCCCTTTAGTTAACTATAACATCATATGTTATAACTACAATAATTTTGGCAATACAGAAAATTTTTGTAGAAGTAATTTCAAGAAATATTAGAAAGAGGAAGCCTCAACAATCATGGAAATAAATTAGGAACAAAGTGAACAAAAGAAATACAAATCCATGTTCATTCAAGTTTCACTTTGTGCACAAAATAATAAGGATAAGTGGGTCATTGAGAGTGGGTGCTCTAGTCGCATGACAGGAGATAGAACAAAGTTTATCACCTTGAAGAAGAATGAAGGCATTGTTACTTTTGGAGACAATGGAAGTTCAAAGATAGTTGGAAAAGTAACTCTTATTCTTGAAAATGGAAGAACTAAAGTTGAAAATATTTTGTGTGTTGAAAACTTGAAACATAATATTCTTAGTGTAAGCCAGATGTGTGGCCAAGGACATACTCTTGCTTTTGACTCCCAAGAACATGACATCAAAAAATAAAATTCAAGAAAGTTGGTTGCAAAAGAAATCAGGACCCCAAACAATGTATACATTCTTGATGAAATTAATGGAGAGAAATGATTCTTGGGGAAGACAAATAAAATTTGGTTTTGGAATAAAATAATGGGTCATATGAACTTTGACAACTTGGTAAAAATTAGTACCAAATAAGTAGTAAGAGATATGCCAAAGATCACAAAACCCTAAAGAATTGTTTGCAAGCAATGCCAGAATGGAAAAAAATCAGGGGTGAGCTTCAAGACAAAGGAATATGCAGGATCCAAGCCATTGGAACTTGTGCATGCATATCTTTTTGGACCAACAAAGAAAAAAATACTGCAAGGAGAAATCTATTTTATCTTGTTCGTTGATTATTATACAAGAATGACCCGGGTTTCCTTTCTCAAAAATAAATCTGAGGAATTTGAAAATTTCAAAGCATTCAAAGCTTTAATTGAGAATGAGACTGATCTAAAAATCAAATGCTTAAGGTCAGATAACGGAGGTGATTTTACATCCAATGAATATAAATAATTATTTGAAACCCATGGAATAAAAAAATAGTATTCAACTGGAAGAACTCCTCAAAAAAATGGAGTAATTGAAGGGAAAAACAAACAAGTACAAAAAATCGCCAGGACAATGTTAAAGGAAGCAAACTTGTTAGAAATTTTTTGGAGAGAAGAAGTTTATGATGTTGTCTACATTCTAAACAAAGGGAAAATCAGAGTCAAAAGTGACAAGACACCCTATGAACTATGGAAAGGTCGACCAACATATTTCAAAAACTTCAAAATATTTGGAAGCAGGTGTTACATCAAACAAGAGGATTAGGATCTAGGAAATTTGTACTCAAGAGAAGATGGAGTATTTTTTCTTCGATATTCACCAACAAGAAAAGCCTATATATGTTACAAAAAAAGACCGTAGAATATTGTTGAAAGTGCTATGATCAAAATAGATGAAGAACTACCACACAAGAACAATCTGGAAGAAGAACAAATGGATTACAACAAAGAAGAAGAAGAAGGATATGAAGAATAAGAAGAAGAAATAGAACGCCAAGATATGCAAACACCATCAAGGTTTGTGCAAAAAATTCATCCAGAACGCTTACTTCTTGGTGATAAAAATGCTTAGACTCAGACTAGGAGAAAACTGGCAAGCAATTTTGAATAGGCAAATCTCTCTTTACTTTCCAAAACATAGCCTAAATTATTTGTAGAAGACAATAATGATCAACATTAGATAAGTTATATGGAAGAAGAGTTAAACTAGATTGAGAAAAATCAGGCATGGGAACTTGTCCCAAGGCCCAAAGATAAAATGTGATTGGTATAAAGTGGGTATTCATAAATAAGTTGAATGAAGATGGAAAACTAGTAAGAAATAAAGCAATGCTAGTTTGTAAAGGGTATGCTCAAGTAGAAGGTATTGACTTTGAAGAAACTTGTGTTCCTATTTCAAGACTAGAATCCATTAGAATGTTTTTGGCATTTACAAGCTTCAATAATTTTAAGGTGTATCATATGGATGTCAAGTCATCATTCCTGAATGGAGATTTAGAGGAAGAAGTGTACATTGAAAATCCTGAAGGATTCTTTTTGTCATAAAATGGAGATTATGTTTGCATGTTGAAGAAAGAAATTTATGGATTAAAGAAAGCTCTTAGAGCATGGTATTCAAGACTTGACAAATACTTGTAGCAACAAGGTTTTAAAAGAGGAACAACAAATAGAAATATTTACATCAAAATAGACAGTGCACAAATATTGATCATTTTATTTTATGTGGATGATATCATTTTTGGAAGTAATGTTGATAGAATGAGTCAAACGTTTGCATAAGCTATGCAAAAATAATTTGAGATGTCAATGATTGGATAACTAGTATTCTTCCTACGATTGTAGATTTCTCAAACCAGCAAAGCTATATTTATTTCTCATACCAAATTCATCAAGGAAATGCTAAAGAGGCTTGAAATGGAAGACTGCAAACTTGTCAGCACACCCGTGGTCACTGGTTGTAAACTAAGAAAATAGGATGAATCAAAGAAACATAATCAAACTCTATATAGATAAATTATAGGTAGCTTTCTATATGTGACTACTTCAAGGCCAGATATAATGTAGGTAGTAGGGTTATTTGGAAGGTTTCAAGATGCACCAAAGGAAACACATGTGATGGAAGAAAAAATAATAGTTAGATATCTAAAAGGGATGGTGGACTTTGTTTTATGGTATCCCAAAGGAAAAGTGATGTAGCCCCCCTCCCCTCCCAGGGGTTCTGCGACCTATTGGTCAAGGATATTTGAATTCTCCAGCTAAATTAGCTCCTCGAGGCCTTGCTCACCCCTAATTGTTTTCAACACAGGCTGTTATCAGTCTAGGCGCAAGTTGTATGGAATCCGCGGGTCCTCTCCTTAGCGCTTTTTTAAAATCTTAACACTGACGGGCGCTAGCTCCTTCCACTATCCCCTCTCCACATGTGACATTAGGCTGTAACCTGGGGATAAACCTCCTAAGTGCTTTGCGACTTCAGACTTTGGCTGCCTTGGATGTAGCAGACCTCTTTTCACGCGAACTCTGAACCGTCGAAGCTACCCGGAACTAGATCTACGGCTCACGCTCCTTCTGACAACCAACGGTGGCGATCTCCTTCGAATTTTTGACTTCGGGTTTTCCAACCATTTCAATACAATGTTTCTCCTGAAGTGCTTCCTCTCTGAAGCTATAGGATGAGTGCCACGTGATTAATTGATCTACGATCGATATCGCTCCTTGTTCCACTCTGATTGACTTGCATACAACGCTTCCTTCACGTCCTTTCTCCTGGAGAATTAAAACTCCACAATAAATCTCCACGCTCCACGTTTCATGTCCAAGTGGGTGGTTAAAATGGATTTCGGCACCTCGGCCTTCAGGGGTTTTTGGATGTTCTATCCCCGGTTCCTTCCGAAGGGATCTTCCTCTGAAGTGCATGATCCAAAGACATGTGTCTGTCCTATATCAACGACCACAACTGACTTCTCTTACTCAGACTTCGAGAGTTTTGCAACCTCCACCCTTGTCTTCTTCCGAAGGGCTCTTCATCCGAAACTTGTGGATCTTCGCCACATGCCCTCTCTGGATCCAATGGTCCAGATCTACTCCGCTCTCCATGACTTCGCGAAGATTGAACCTTGCTTCATGCAAATTCTTTTAGATCTCTTCTTTCCCGAACTCACTTATCTGATGCCACATATACTCCTCGCAGCCAATGGTTAGGATCACTTCATGATTTCGTACTTCAGTGATCCAACTCCTCAATACTTCAAAAAAATTTGAACCACGAAGTGTCGAAATGCTTCAATAAGTGATCCTAGCCATTGTCTGGGAGGAGGATATGGGGTAGTGGATAAGCGAGTTCAGGAGAGAAGAGATCTAGAAGAATTCACATGAAGCAAGGTGCAATCTTCGCGAAGTCACGGAGAGTAGAGTAGATTTGGATCATTGTATCCAGAGAGGGAACTTGGTGAAGATGCATGAGTTTTGGAGGAAGATCCATTTGGAAGAAGACAAGGGTGGAGGTTGGAAAACTCTCGAAGCTCGAGTAAGAAAATTCAGTTGTGGATGTTGATCTAGGATGGAAACACGTCTTTGGATCGTGCACTTTGGAGGAATATCCCTTCGGAAGGAACCGAGGATAGAACATCCAAAAACGCCTGAATTCTGAGGTGTCGAAATCCATGTTAATCGCCCACTTGGACAGGACACATGGAGCGTAGAGATTTATTGTGGAGGTTTGATTCTCTGGGAGAAAGGACATGGAGGAAGCGTTTAATGCAAGTCAATCGAAGTGGAACAAGGAGAGATCTCGACTGTAGATCGAGTGAGCATGTGGCGCTCATCCTATACCTTTGGAGAGGAATCACTTCAAGAGAAATGGTGTATTGAAACGATTGGAAACCCCGAAGTCAGAATTCCAAAGGAGATTGCCACTATTGGTTGTGTGAGCGAGCGTGAGTCATAGATCTGGTTCTGGGTAGCTTCGTCGGTTCAGATTTTGTGTGAAAAGAGATTTGTTGCATCCAAGGAAACCAGAGTCTGAATTCGTGAAGTGCTTAGGAGGGTTAGCCCCGGGTCACAACTTGAGGTCACATGTGGAGAGGGGCTAGTGGAAGGATCTAGCACCCGTCAGCATTAAGATTTTAAAAAAGCGCTAAGGAGAGTGCCCGTAGGTTCCATACGGTCTATGCCTGGAGTGATAAAGGCCCGTGTTAAAAAGCATTTGGGGCTAGCAAGGCCTCGATGAGCTAATTCAACTCAAGAATTTGAAGATCCTTGACCGGGAGGTCATAGAAACCCCAGGAGGAGAGGGGGTCTACATGAAAAAGAATTTTCTCTGATAAATTACACAGATGCAAAATGTAACATCCCTCTCTTGCGAGCACATGTTACTGACTTATTCTTTGAGGAAACTTGCATGAAAATGATCCGGTTATAGTATATAGTTGTTTTTTTCACTTATGGATTATTATGATGATGTTGATGGATTATGATTTATGTTGTTTGATATCTATGTATTGACAGATTCTTTTGACAAGTTTCCCCTGAGTGTGCAGGACACTTGACAGATTGAGGATGTTGAGGGCATCAATGGACCTCATTGGACTTCAGATTGAGTCAGGAAGTGGATTATATTGGTTTGAGTATTTCATTTATGCATATGTGACATATGATCAGTTATATAATGACGTTGTTTATGGATCATTGATAGTGTTTCGTTGATGGATGTAGGCTGACAATTGCTTTCTAATATGACTCACATAAGGAGTAAAAGGGCCATGTACAGAAACTAGATATTGAGGGAGAGGTGTGGCAACATCCCTGACACAACCTACTAGCACTCCCACCATGGCTCGAATTGTAGGTTAACGATTACCTAGTTTGAGACATCCACGATATCATGAGGGCATACTGAGACAGTTTCTCACGGAGATTTGTAAGGGGAGCGCAATAAGGCAGAGTCTGTATTCCTTAGAATCCCTTAGTCATTCACAAGGTCACCCGAATGGAGTACTGACTCTGGGGGTTGGAAAACTACCAAAACCAGTCAAAGGTGAGTGGCATCCTTGGAGCACGGAGTGTGTCTTGAAGGGAACGTCGTGTAATTAAAAAATTGAATCAAAGGCGAGTGTCACCCTTGGAGGACGGAGTGCGTCTTGAAGGGAAAGTTGCGTAATTAAAAATTGATTCAATGAATCTAGGTGGCCTAGAAAACTTTGAGTGAATGTTAAACCTTGTAAAATATTGAGCACTGTCGAATTAATTAATGAATGAATTAATTAATTAAAGAATGATTTTTTTAATCATAATCCCTAAGGGTCTTAGCCTTTGCAAATAAAAATTTAATTGATCCTAATTTTAAGTGAGTGAGAAGACTAAAAACTAATTTTATAAATTAAATAATGAGGGGATGAAATAAATCATTTTAAGAAATCACATAAAATAAAATAAATCTAAAGAATGATTTAATACACATACATGTAAGTAATTACCAAATTGGAATTTAAGGTGAGAATGGAATAAAGCTAAAGAAATAGTTACGCATAGAAAGGAATCCAAAGTCTAGTTAACATTAGTCTAACTAGGAGAAGATTCATATTTTAACTCAACTTAGTTTTAGAAAGGCGTAAGTCATTAATTGGAAATAAAGGGAATAAAGAGACAACTAGGAGTGATTTTAGGATGGGTGAGAGAAATTATTTTTTATTAAAATAAAATGTGGATTTAATTGTGCAAATTGGGAAAAGGGTGACAAGTGTATGGGGGAGATAATTATAAATTATTTTAATTAAAAAGTGAATTAATTGTGCAAGTGTGGAAAAATTATATAAAACAAATGGTTGTGTGGAGAGATGGATCACTCTGGTTAAGAGTAAATTTATGTTGTGGATTTTTTTACTGGTTTTACTTGTGAGAGTTGGGATACCCATCTTGAGAGAGAGTGGTGGATCTACGTTGCAAGGCGGGCTGGGAGATATAGAAGTTATGTTTGTGTGTGTGTGCCCCCTTATAGCTTGGGGGGATAAGGTGGAAGAAGAGTACCCCTAGCGTTGGTTGGGAGGTACCGGTGAAGTCTCATCGATTATCAAGTGGGAGATTGGAAGGAGCACCATTTACCAAAAATCTTCTCTAGGTTCACCTTCATCATCGGCTACGGTATTTTATTGAGAATTGTAATTGTATTGAGATTTAAGATGTACATGCTTTGAAATTTTGTTGAATCGACATGGGTTCCAACATTTATATTTCAGTAATATGTACAACTTTAATTCATATATTTAATTATATTGGTCATTTTAATTTCCATATAGTCTCCACAATCCTTGATTGCTGCCAGTTCTTTAGCATTTTCTGGAAATTTTATCACAAGATATTTAAATTTACTCTTATGTTGAAATTATGGATTTGCCCAAACATCAATCCACAATCTAAGAAAGGGATCTGATTAGGGAATCCACTTTGGTTGTCGGAAATGGGGGCAGTTATATGCTAGTTATTGCCCTCCATTCATATCTTCCTTATTCTTGTATAATCCAAGGGAATCATTGGGATTTCTCCTAATACCTCAGATTTGTTTTTCTTGAACAATTCACCCAACATTTATGCATTCACCATACCTTTAATCTATAGAAACCCTCAACAATTTTATGCATACAATTTTGCTCAGTGATTGAAAATCCCTTTGCGTTCAAATCTGGAATAACCTCTGCATTTAGGCTTACGATTTGCCCATAAATTCTTAAATATCCTTGCGTTTCACTCAGAAAACCCTTTGTGATTTTACTAAGAAAAATTTCCAACATTGTGTATCTACCCAGGATTTCGCCCAGCGTTTTGTATCTACCCAACTCTTTCCTCTCCTTTTTTCCTTGAGGAATTCGCCGAACATTAGTGTATCTGCCCATCTCTTTCCTCGGCGTTTTTCCTTGAGGAATTTTCTTAGCGTTTGTGCATTCGCCCATCTCTTTTCATCTTGAATTATCTGCATTTTGTTGTAAATTTAGATACCAATTTCCTTTTGCAATCGCCATACTTACTTCACCATGGATCCTCTATGATTTTCGATGAGGAAAACTTCCAGCGAATGTGAAATATCCTTGCTTCCTTCACCTTGGATCCTCTGTGAATTTCTATGAGGAAAATTGCCTAGTGAATGTGCAACGCCATGCTTCACTCATCTAGACACCTTTGCGTTAGTTTATTGTATGCACGAATTCACCCAACATTGGGAATCTCCTAGCGATTTTCCCTTGGCATCGTTGCGTTTTTCATTGTCTTTGCGTATTATCTATTGCTGGACTATCTCGACGTATTATATATTGTTGTATTGTCTTTGCATATCATCTATTGTTGGAATTCATCTCTGTGTGTTATCTATTGCTGATAATTTTCTCTGTGTATCATCTATTGATGAAATTCGTCTCTGCGTATTATATATTGTTGGGAATTATCTCTGCGTATTCTCTATTGCTGGGATTTGTTTATGCATATTAGAAATATAATTCCCTAAAGGCATTCCATAATTGACCCTCTATTTGTGCATGAGAAGGTTGTGGTACAAGTTCTCTAATAAGAAAATATAAGAAAAGTATTTGGGCACTTCAATGCACAATATTAATGTTAGATGGGTTTTGTTTAAATACCATTTTAAACCCTGAAAACCTATGCTCCCTTCTCATAAAAAATTATCCTCCTATATTTGTTAATTCTTGGGTCATCCATATAATTTATTGCTTGTGACGTCCTCTTAATTTTGTTTGCGCCATGAATTAATTTGATAGTTATCTTGCGTCATGAATAAATGCGATGTATGGATGATTATGTGTTTAGTTTACTTTTGTGCCATGAATTAATTTGATAGTTATCTTGTGTCATGAATAAATGCGATATATGGGTGATTATGTGTTTAGTTTACTTTTTGCACCATGAATTAAATTGATAATTATATTGTGACATGAATAAATGTGATGTATAGATGATTATGTGATAAGATTTCCTTTGCGCCATGGAACAAAACTATTGATTTCTCTTGTAGCTTGAACTTAATGTGATTGGATTTCTCACGCAATGAATAAAAGTAATGATTACTCTTACACCTTTAATTATGTTGACCTATGATTGTTTAGAAATTAGTTTACTGTTGCACATTTATACAAGGTTGATTTATGATTGTTTTAGTAATCAATCTACTATTGTGCCGCTAAAAATGTTTTTTTTTTTTTTTTAAGTAAGAAAAACTATATATTAAGTTCCTTCCAGAGGCTAGGTTTCATAGCAAAATACAAAGATATTCATGCTGAGGGTGAAGGAATGTCCCTACAGAGGGGAAACCAGTCCATCTAACCTGAGCGACCCCATAACAGAACATAACTATTGTTTACCTACTGAAACATAAAGTTTACATCTTAGACTTCCATATGCTAAAGAAAAAGTGGATAGATAAACTGCTGACCATCTGAGATATGACAGATAAGACTAACAAGATAGACACCTGGATTGAAGTGTGGCCACTTGGCCTGGAGATCCCCTGGCCAGGGCTCCTCCTCCACGTATGTAGGCTGATCTTCCCATATTTCGCCACCCTCCACGTCGCCCACAGTAGCTTTAGATTTGCTCTCGCACGCTGCACCTGTTGTTGCACCCGCCGCTGCACCTGTTGCTGCATCCGTCGCTGCACTTGCATCTGGCTCCTCCATTGGAACAACCTCAGTCAGACTAGAGGAGAGAGATTCCTGCAGAGAAGTGAGAGTCCAAAGGAAGAGGTCCACTTTGGCATTGGTTTCTTGAAGGCGATAATTGAGGTCATCCACTCCCTGGCGGATGCCAAATACCAGGTCGTAGAGGGCCGCCAATCTATCCCAAATCTGCGCATTGGTGAAGGAGCCACGGGGGAGAGGCCCAACCCCACGAGATGTATGTTGAAAGTTATCAATGCCACTCATAAATCCCAGGGGATCGAAGTCGGTCACAGGGACATAAGGATTCATCGGAGGGTTGTGAAGGTGTCGTTGGGGAGAGCTAGGCGTCCAGGGCACCATTGCCCCGCAATTGAATTGCGAACTCGTTAAGTCATGAGAAGAATCCGATAAGTGCCCAGCCTGGAGATGGGGGGAAGAACTAATGGAAGGTGAGTTAGAGGGGGAGATTGAGGGTCGCCCAGGCTTCCAAGGCGAGCCCCTCCTCGGTTGTCCCCTTGGACGAGTCATGGTCCAACCAATACTATGAGCGGAGGCGGTCCCGAGTACACGACGGGGATGAAGGGTCAAGGAGTAGACAGGGCCGAGCTCGAGCCCGAAATTTCTAGTAGGGTCACACCATTTCCACTACAGAGCTAGCTCTGCGGGAGACCGACGATGACGAACAAACAACATTGCAATCCAAACCATACCAAAATGACAAACGGGAGGGATGCCTGTGTTAATGCCTTCATTAATGCCCCTTCGCGTCATATTGAAGGTGGGGGGGGTGGAACGAGCCCTTCACATGCCTCCGTGTCCTGGTGGCCACTGCCCTCTTCCACAAATCGCCACGTAGAATGCACTACCACCCCATCCGGGGGGCGCCGCTAAAAATGTTAATGACTAAATGATTGAGAAATTGATTTCCATTGCGTCATGGATTATGTTGATGATTAAGTAAATAGATTGATTTGCGCAATGGATTAATGATGATGCATAAATGATTACACTTTTATATTACTTGTGCACATTGTAATAATGTTGATGTATGATTTCCTAAGTGATTAGATTAATTGTGTGCCTTGAATGAAATAGATGTTTGTTTTTGTGCCATGAAAATAAAATAAGGTTGACTACACTCATGCCTTAACTTATGTTGTTATATGATCGATTTAGTAATTAAATTCTCTTGTGCCATGAACAATAATGATGTTGATTGATTGAGATAGTTGGTTTTCGACTGGATTGTGTTAGTGGGATGTAGACACCTCCTTGTTCCTCAGAACAATCGCCAGCGCTAAGACATGAAATGGTCAAAATCAATCGGATGAATCTTGGGCTTGAGTGTTTCTTATGTGTCCTGGAGGTCCTAACCATGCACGGTAGGTTGGGAGGGAAGTTATTTATTATTCAACGATATGGTTGATCATTAATTTTATTTTCTTCAGTTGATCTTGTTGGGTTGATTTGCGTCACTATCATGTGTGATTCTATGTTGATCGAGTTTCATTATCATTTATGTTTGTGCATTGATAGAGTAATTGTTATGTGTTGATTATGTGCCATTTTTAATTGTTAATTCACAGATTATGTGTCATTTTAGTTACGATGATGTATGTTGTTATTATGTTGGAACGAGTTAATATCATAGTGCCAAAAAAAAATAACTGATTGTTCTTCGCTTTCCTAGTCGTAACGGAGGGGTTGTTACATATGGTATCAGATCCAGTTTCAAACCTGCAACTTGGGATCATTACGCCTTCCACTGTATTAAACACTTGATAGATAACTTATCGCTAATTAAATTGAATTGTGTCCCTGTAGGTAATCATTGGTAGAGGACTCCGTGGAGGTAGACGACGTGGTGCTAGGGGAGGAGGTTTGACACCTCTAGTAGCATCCACGACAGAGGGGTCTAACCCCCAAGGAGAAGAGAAATCCATTGGATAGGAGCATATTGTTTTGGGGGAGGTGGTTGGGTTGATGAGGTCCTTTCAGAGGATGTCAGAGGCCTTTATTAACCAACTATATAGATAAGAGGCCAGGGCACCTATACCCCCTGAGGGTCCACATCGTGCTCTAATTGGTAGTGGTATTATTCACAGAGAACTCAAGAAGGTCAAGTTTCATGAGTTCATGGGTGCCATGGATGGCGCAGCTGCAAAATCATGGTTGGAGAACATGGCGATGTGCTTCACACTTTGTGACTACACCTCCAACATGAAGTTTTGCATGGTGGAATTTCAGCTGAAGGGGAGTGCCCTTCTATGGTGGAAGTCACTCCTACAACAACGAAACATGGTTGTCAAAGACATTTCACGGGAACTGTTCGAGGAGCGGTGATGCAGGCGCACCCTACCAGGGGTCACGTCCGCTCCCACAGGACCTTCTCTTCTTTAGGCCCAAGGAACTCTAAGGTTCTTCTATTTCCCTATCAGGAAATCTGCACCCACAGATTCTCTTCAGCGTGATCCTCCCTTCTTTTACTCCGGAGGATCATAACTCGCGGCTTTGCGAGTCCAACAGTCGAGCGATACACTCTCGGATCCCCCAGATCTGAGATATCAGTCAACTCGCTGACTCTTCCCTGGGGGACTTCGTTACTTGCGACCTCGCTACTCGCGATACCAAGCTTTTGGTTCTCCAACCTCTGATACCCAAGGCACCGAAACTCCGATATGCACGTGTGACTTGATCCGTCCACACAACTCTACTCTCAGCACTTCGCTACTCGCGAATCCTAACTCAAATGCTTCAGGACTTCTCGCGATGAGATCCCGAGGCTGATGCCACCTGTATTCCACTCACTCTCCGCTATGGCCCACACTGCTCTCCAGCTATCGGGATATCGCCTCTCGCAACCTCGCGATCCCAGTAGCCAAGCTATCGAACCTTTTCTTGTGAGGTCCCGAGATTCGATCCCACGCGTAGATCCAACGGTCCTCCTACGATCTAGATCCAACGGTTATCCTTCTCTCGCCACTCGCGTCCTCGCGACTTGCGATGCCAATACTTGGACCTTCACCCTGCGAACTCCCGAGTTCGCGAGATCTCTCGATCTCTGCCACGCATCCTCCCAAATGGATGACCCAGATCTCCTCGCTACTTTTCCACTTCGCATCCTCGCGCCTCGTGACTTGGACTACCCAACCCTTGGGTTCTCAATTGGTGAACTCCCGAGTTAGCGAGACCCTTAGATCTCCGACACCTGTCCTCTTCAGATGGACGGCTCCTGTCTTCTCACAACTTCTCCACTCGTGACCTGGAGTGACCAATACTTGGGTCTTCAACCTGTGAACCTCCGAGTTTGCGAGATCCTAGATCTTTGCCACTTGTCTTCTTCAGATGGATAGCTCCCGGCCTTCTCACCACCTCGCCACTCGCGAATCTAACGGACTTCCCTTTCAGACCTCCAATGTCCGAGCTTGCGAGATGAGAATCTCCTTACACACATCCTCCACAACGAATGGCTCTGATCTTGTAGGGATATCGCGTCTCGCGATATCGCTGCTCCTGCTTCACAACTTTGGGGCTTCAACTCCCGAGTCCCTGATACACGAGACCACGTGTAGATCTGACGACTCCCGTGACTCTGAATCGATGGCTCCACCTCTCCTGATCTTCACACCATTCAGAGTCTTCTTTCCATAACCTCCTTGCACCTCTGCAAGATCTAATGATCCTTGAAACTTAATGAAATCTCCTCAGAATATTTCGACCGTCTGTTCTTCCTTATATAACCCACGAAATGAGAAAAGTGTATCTCTTCACGAGATTCCTTCGCTTGCTTCGCCAACATACAAAACTTCTCCCTGACTTCAAGTCACGCTTATCTACGCTGATCCTCAGCGACTCAGAGGCCTATCCTTCCTGAGATTTGCTAGATTACTTCAACCTCAACGAGGTTCTTTGCACGCACTCCTTGCGACAAACCTTCAATCACGTCTAAGTGTTGGAGTTCTTTTGACTCTGCGCACGCCTGCAGTAGTAGTCCTCCAAAGCTTCCACTCAGTTTCACTACTGAGACTCTCCTTAGTCTGCGCACTCCTTGCACAGCTTGATGCCTAACTACACCTTCACAACGAATGAGAACAAAATCTATCTCTCTCTGAGCCTTCTGTCAACGCACTCCCTTGCGGACGACTTCAACTGTACTCCTTGCAGGAATCCTTGCTCAAGAAGAGAAATGATTGTAACTCATTCAGTTCCTCTCAGACTTAAACCTTGACACACGAGATCATACACTCAACATAATAACAAGTGCATAACAGGAAGAAATATTCATAGGTAGATCATTCAACACACATACACAGAGAATAACACAACAGCCATGAATCTGAATCAACTTCTTCTATTAATTCAAGATCTATACATGGGTGTTCTTCTACAGCTCTATGTTATTCTCCTATTCTCTCTATTCTTCTTTCTCTCATGTTGCTTCCTTGTTGCTTAATGTTACAATGATACAAATGAGGGTGTCTATATCTCGATTTTCCCTCTTTCTTCTAGAATAGTCTAATCTAAGAATTCAATTCTATCTACCTGCAACTACTACTATAAATGCCTCTGTCTATCTCAGACGAGAGCGTATGGCTTGAGGTCTGATTACATTTCTTCCAAGGCACCAAATTAAATGATCTAATTTATGTTCAGCGCATCAACTTCAAGGGAAAATTTAAAATTCAAAAACTTGCGCTGGACATCTTCCAGCTGTCTTCTGCTTCCACGTTGGTTTTGCTTGTCGTGAGGGATGCTCCTGTATCATACTCCCTCGCTTGAAAATTTGCATGGGCTCCTGTCCATGAGCTCCTGCATGGTATGTCCATGCTTCTGAATCTCTACTTCAGTCTCCCAGCTGACATCTTCAATTGGATGTCCCTTCCACTTGATCAAATATTCAAAATATTCTTTCCTTCTGGTTTTCTTTCCCACTCGTTTATTCAGTATCTGCTCCATCTGTGGCTTCTCTGCAACTGGCATCTACTTCTGCCACTGGATCTCTGGTTGTTCATCATCTTCTGCTCCTGCTTCATCAACTTTATATGGATATAAATCCGAAACATTAAATATCGGAGATATTCCAATGCCATCTGGTAACTCAATTTCATAAGCATTCTGTCCCATCTTTTTTAAGACCTTGCATGGCCCAATTTTATTCATCTTCAACTTGTTGTATGTTCCTCTCGGCAACCTTTCTTTCCTCAAATGTGCTAGAACCAGATCACCAACTTCAAACTGAAGTTGTCTCCTATGCTGATCTGCTCTGCGTTTGTACTCCTGACTTGACTTCAATAATCGCTCCTTCACCTGGCTGTGAAGTTCCTTCATCGCTTCAGCTAATTCTCTTGCGCTAGCGCTGCTAGTATCAGTCTTTTTTGAATCCCTTAATTCATAAACTGCTCTCGGTTGCATTCCATATACAACCTAAAATGGACTTTTCCCTGTGCTCCTGTTCACTGAATCATTGTATGCGAACTCTGCTTGCGGTAATATGCTATCCCAACTGCTATGGTGCTCTTTCACCAAGCTCCTCAACAAATTTCCCATACTTCTATTGACCACTTATGTTTTTCCATCCGTCTGAGGATGATAAGCAGAACTAAACATCAAATTAGTTCCTAGCTTCTTCCATAATGTCCTCTAGAAATGCCCTATGAATTTTGTGTCCCTGTCCGAGACTATACTTTTCGGCAATCCATGAAGTCGAACAATCTCTTTGAAAAACAAATTTGCGATGTGAGTCGTATCACTGGTCTTTTGGCATGGAATAAAATGTGCCATCTTAGAAAACCTATCAACTACCACAAAGATTGAATCGACACCTCTTTGTGTCCTCGACAATCCCAATATAAAATCCATGCTAATTTCATCCCACGGCTTCTCAGGTATGGGTAATGGTTGATAAAAACCTGCATTATGTTTCCTTCCTTTCGAATGCTGGAAAATTTTGCATCTGTCCACAAACTTCTTGACTTCTGACCGCATCCCTGGCCAAAAGTATGACTCGCTCAACTTTGCAAATGTCTTATCATGGCCAAAATGTCTTGCCAATCCTCCACTGTGCTTCTCCTTCAACAAGTTCTCCCTCATGGAGCAATTCGGAATACACAGTTGATTGTCTTTGAACAACAATCCATCCTAGATCACGTACTCTATCCAATGACTTCTGTCTTTGAGAACTGGATTCTCAGTTGCTTCATAAGCTTCCCTAAAATCTGAATCATCTGCATACATGTCCTTAAGATCATCAAAGCCTAACGCCCTGACTTTGAATTCCTGCAATAGCAAACACTTCCTGCTCAAAGCATCAACAACTTTGTTAGCAGTACCAGAAATATGCTTTATCACAAAAGTGAAATTCTGCATGTATTCAACCCATTTAACATGCCTCTGGTTCAACTTTTCCTGTTGAGTCACATATTGTAATGCATGGTTATCACTATATAGGACAAATTCCTTTGGAATCAAATAGTGCCTCCATTTCTTCAATGCCTGTATGATGGCATATAATTCTTTATCATATGTGGAGTACTTTTCTTTTGCCTCATTCATCTTCTCGCTGAAATATGCAATCGGCTTGTCTTCCTGGCTCAAGACCGCTCCAATTGCAAACCCACTTGCATCACATTTCACCTGAAATGTTTTCTGAAAATCCAGCAACACCAGAATTGGTTGCTCTGTAATCTTTCGTTTCAGCAAATTGAAACTTTTCTCAGTCTCTTCCGTCCAGTGAAGAGATTTATGTCTTTTCTTCACTGTATCCATCATTGCTGCACTAATCCCACTGAAATTTCTAATGAATTTTCGATAGAAACTAGCCAGTCCATGAAAACTCCTTACCTCAAATATGTTCCTCGGTGATGGCCAATTCTTGATTACCTCCACCCTATCTGGATCCATCTTCAACTCATTTGCAGATATAACAAACCCCAAATAAATGAGTTATGTCTTCATGAATGAGGACTTCTTCATGTTTATCAACATCTTCTCTTGCTGTAATCTCTTCATCACAATAGCCAAATGCTTCAAATGTTCATCCCTTGTCTTGCTAAAAACCAATATGTCATCCAGATACACGATAACAAATTTCCCGGTGAACTCCTTCAGGACTTCATTCATCAACCTCATAAAGGTACTTGGTGCATTCGTCAAGCCAAATGGCATGACAAGCCATTCATACAAACCTTCGTTTGTCTTGAATGTTGTTTTCCATTCATCACCTTCTCTCATACGAATCTGATGATATCCACTCTTCAAATCTATCTTTGAAATTTTTTTTGCTCCACTTAAGCAATCCATCAAATCATCCATCCTTGGCAATGGGAATCTATACCTGATGGTTATCTTGTTTATCGCCCTTGAATCAGTGCACATCCTCCAGCCTCCGTCTTTCTTTGGAATGAGTACTATTGGAACAGCACACAGACTCAAGCTTTCCCTGACCAAGCCTTCATTCTCTTGCGGCGTCAATCTGTACGCAGCTTTATTTGGAAAAATAGCTCCTGGTATGAGATCAATGTGATGGCTCACACTCCTCATCGGTGGTAATGAATGAGGTAGTTCATTCACTACAATATCAGTGAACTCTTCCAGCAGTTCCTGAACTTCTCTTGGTAAATTGTCCACTCTTGTGCTAGTCAGAACAATTCTCGGTTTTCTGACCACAAAGAATTGTGGATCCTCCTTCTTCTTAACTTCTGTAAGAATTTCCTTCCCACTCATGAGAAGTACTATGTTTTTTATCTCTGGCTTCATCTATTTATCTTCAATTGGACACAACATATGAGTCCTCCCATTCCTCTCCAGGGTATATGTATTTTTCCTCCCATCATGAATTACATTTCTATCATATTGCCATGGTCTACCCAACAATAAATGACAGACATCCATAGGAATAACATCACATAAAATCCTATCATTATATCCTCCTATCTTAATGTCAACTAAGCATTGTTTAGTGACATTTACCTGATGTCCCTTCTGTAGCCATGAAACTTTGTATGGACTTGGGTGATCAGTTGTCTCCAGCTCCAACCTCTCCACCATCTTGGTTGAAACGAGATTATCGGTGCTTCCACTGTCCACGATGACTTTGCATGCCCAACCTTTGGTCTTGCAAGCAGTCCTAAAAAGACTGTTCCTTTGTGCTAAATTCTCCATTTCCTTCTCTGGCATCAAAAGGACTTTTCGCATCACCAATGATCTTCCGCCTTCAGCGTACTCTGCCTCAACATCTCGCCTATGTGCCTCGGCGATGTGAGTCTCTCCTCCATCCTTCCTTCTATCTGGATAGTCGACTAACTTGTGCCCATCTTTTCCACATGTGAAGCATGTGATGACTCCACCTCTTCCTCTTTCTCTACCTCTGGTACGAGGAAACCTATTATTATCAGCATATCCTCCTCTTTGTTTAGTTTGTTGTCCTCTTGGCTCAACATATCGCCCTTGCTGCGAACTTCCACCTCTCTCTCTCTGAGTCTGAGCTTTCTTCCAGTCATCCTTGGGCTTCTGGTATTTATCTTGGGAAATCGATTTTCCTTTGGGATGACTTCTGCCTCGGCCCCTCTGACTTTGTTTACGGCTCAGATTCCCCTAAGCTTTCAGAGCCAATTGGTAAGCATCCTCCACCGTTCGGATGGTTGCCAAATTTAGTTCATCTTGAATTTCATACCTCAGGCCATTCATGTACTTGGCCACCTTTTCAACATTTCTTTCACGATGACCTGATCTGATATTTAACCTGTAAAATTCTTCAGTATACTCCCTCACTGTCATCAACTTCTGTCTCAGGTTCTGCATCCTCCTGAACAGAGAAATTTGATAGTCCCTGGGAATGAATTTTTCCTTCATCTTTGCAATCATCCTGTCCCACCTCTTAATCTTCTGCTTGCCTTGACAATGCCTATCAGCTTGTAGTTCATCCCACCACAAGGCTGCATGTCCCTTTAATCTCGTGACAACATGTCTGACCTTCTTATCATCTTCAATATCTTCATAATCGAAGTAAGTGTCAAGAGCTCTAATCCAATCTAGCAACTCTTCTGCATCCAGACTTCCTTCATAAGCTGGAATGTCCATTTTTGTTTTCAAACTCATCTGAGCGATAGCCTTAATTAAACGCTCATTGGCTGCATCTTCCGCTGGAATTTCCTCTCCTCTATGTCCAACATCATCTTCATCTTCTGATTCACTAATATCTTTTGCATCAGCTTTGCGCCTTTGTGATGTCTCCATGTCCTCCATTCTGGCACGAAGATTTATCACTTCTCTCTCCATATCTGGATTCTGTACTTGCCTATCTCTTTCTCTGGACAATTACCTTTCCTCCTCTGGATCAGGTGATTGTCTACCTCTTCTCCTTGGCGGCATGGTGAATTTTTCCTTTCTTCTCTACTATAGAAAACAAAGAATCTTTTCTAAGCTCTGATACCACTTGACGTGTGTATCAAAGTGCTCTTTATCTCTTGCCTCTCTTGCCTGAAATATACAGACAAGAATTAAGCTCTGATACCAATTTGACGCAGGCGCACCCTACCAGGGGTCACGTCCGCTCCCACAGGACCTTCTCTTCTTTAGGCCTGAAGAACTCTAAGGTTCTTCTATTTCCCTATCGGGAAATCTGCACCCACAGATTCTCTTCGGCGCGATCCTCCTTTATTTTACTCTGGAGGATAGGAACTTGCGGCTTTGCGAGTCTAGCAGTCGAGCGCTACACTCTCGGATCCCCGAGATCCAAGATATCAGTCAACTCGCTGACTCTTCCCTGGGGGACATCGTTACTCGCGACCTCGCTACTCGCGATACCAAGATTTTGGTTCTCCAACCTCTGATACCCGAGGCACCGAAACTCTGACATGCACGTGTGACTTGACCCATCCACACAACTCTGCTCTCGGAACTTCATGACTCGCGAATCCTAACACAAATGCTTCGGGACTTCTCGCAGAGATATCCCGAGGCTGATGCCACCTGTATTCCACTCACTCTCCGCTATGGCCCACACTGCTCTCCAGCTGTCGAGATATCGCCTCTCGCAACCTCGTGATCCCTGTAGCCAAGCTCTCGAACCTTTTCTTGCGAGGTCCCGAGATCCAATCCCATGGGCAGATCCAACGGTCCTCCTACGATCCGGATCCAACGGTTATCCTTCTCTTGCTACTCGCATCCTCACGACTTGCGATGCCAATACTTGGACCTTCACCCTGCGAACTCCCGAGTTCGCGGGATCTCTCGATCTCTGCCACACGTCCTCCCAAATGGATGACCCAGATCTCCTCGCTACTTCGCCACTTCACGTCCTTGCACCTCGCGACTTGGACTACCCAACCCTTGGGTTCTCAATTGGCGAACTCCCGAGTTAGCGAGACCCTTAGATCTCCGACACCTGTCCTCTTCAGATGGACGGCTCCTGTCTTCTCGCAACTTCACCACTCCTGACCTGGAGTGACCAATACTTGGGTCTTCAACCTGCAAACCTCCGAGTTCACGAGATCCTAGATTTCTACCACCTGTCTTCTTCAGATGGACATCTCCCGGCCTTCTCGCCACCTCGACACTCGCGAAGCTAATGGACTTCCCTTTCATACCTCCAATGTCCGAGCTTGCGAGATGAGAATATCCTTACACGCGTCCTCCACAACGAACGACTCTGATCTTGTAGGGATATCGCGTCTTGCGATCTCGCTGATCCTGCTTCACAACTTTGGGGCTTCAACTCCCGAGTCCCCGATACACGAGACCATGTGTAGATATGACAACTCCTGTGAGTCTGAATCGATGGCTCCGCCTCTCCTAAGATTCACACTCTTTGGAGTCTTCTTTCCATAACCTCCTTGCACCTCTGCAAGATCTAACGATCCTCGAAACTTCGTGAAATCTCCTTAGAAGATTTCAACCGTCTGTTCTTCCTTATATAACCCACGAAATGAGAAAAGTGTATCTCTTCACGAGATTCCTTCGCTTGCTTCGCCAACCTACGACACTTCTCCCTGACTTCAAGTCACGCTTATCTACTCTGATCCTCAGCGACTCAGAGGCCTATCCTTCCTGAGCTTTGCTAGATTACTTCAACCTCAACGAGGTTCTTTGCACGCACTCCTTGCGGCAAACCTTCAATCATGTCTAAGTGTTGGAGTTATTTTGACTCTGCGCACGCCTGCAGCAGCAGTCCTCCAAAGCTTCCACTCAGTTTCACTACTGAGACTCTCCTTAGTCTGCGCACTCCTTGCACGGATTGATGCCTAACTGCACCTTCACGACGAATGAGAACAAAAGCTATCTCTCTCTGAGCTTTCTGTCAATGCACTCCCTTGCGGACGACTTCAACTGCACTCCTTGCAGGAATCCTTGCTCAAGCAGAGAAATGATTGTAACTCATTCACTTCCTCTCAGACTTAAACCTCGACACACGAGATCATACACTCAACATAATAACAAGTGCATAACAGGAGGAAATATTCATAGGCAGAGCATTCAACACGCATACACAGAGAATAACACAATAGCCATGAATCTAAATCAACTTCTTCTATTAATTCAAGATCTATACATGGGTGTTCTTCTACATCTCTCTGCTATTCTCCTATGCTCTCTATTCTTCTTGCTCTCCTGTTGCTTCCTTGTTGCTTAATGTTACAATGATACAAATGAGGGTGTCTATATCTCAGTTTTCCCTCTTTCTTGTAGAATAGTCTAATCTAAGAATTCAATTCTATCTACCTGCAACTACTACTATAAATGCCTCTGTATATCTCAGACGAGAGAGTATGGCTCGAGGTCTGATTACATTTCTTCCAAGGCGCCAAATTAAATGATCTCATTTATGTTCAGTGCATCAACTTCAAGGGAAAATTTAAAATTCAAAAACTTGTGCTGGACGTCTTCCAGCTGTCTTCTGCTTCCACGTTGGTTTTGCTTGTTGTGAGGGATGCTCCTACATCAAACGGTTCTAGGAGAGGTATTTTTCAGAGGAATTCATTAAGAAATAACTCAATATGTTTAGCGCCTTATGAAAGGTTGGTTGTACGGTGCCCGAGTATGAGGCCCAATTCATGGAGTTTCTTAGGTATGCTACACATATGAACACCGAGAAGCTCAAGGTCAACAAGTTTGTGTTCAACATTAACGTCAACATTCGTGTGAAGGTGAGGATCCTAATGCCTTAGAAATTGCACGATGCAGTCCAGAAGGCCCTCATAGCAGAGGAAGAGTTGATTAGCAGTGGTTAGGTTAGGACTCCTGCGAGAGTGACGGGATAGGGGACATCTAGTGTGTAGCAACATCAAACTCCACCTAGACATCCATCAGTGTATGGATATACTTCAAGAGGATCCACATTCAAAACACCACGGAGACCAACTCCTCAAGAGAGGACTCCCTATAGAGGACCACAACATCAACAACAACACTGCCCGCAGCAGTAACAGTTTCATCCTGTTCAACAGAATAGACCAGGATTTCAGGTTGGTAGGCTTGCAGCTTCTACTTCGGGGAACAAGATTACTGGGTCAAAGAATAGATGTTGGACATGTGGAGAGCCACATTACCAGCGATATTGTCCGATTGAGAGGGCTAGAGCGGTCGGGTCAGACAGACACACTATAGTTGGATATTTGGGCAAGGCCCACAGGATTCATGCAGCGGTGAATAGCCACCAGGCCAAGCACCATTCCATTTTTCTCAAGATGTTAGGTACCATCGACGACCAAACCTTTAGTGTTTTGATAGATCCCGATGCTACCAAGAGATTTATTTCTGGTGCAACACTAAAAATAATTAAGGTAAAGGCACTTGAACATGATGAATTTAGATATGTGGAAATGACTTTGGGTGCCAAGAAGAAGGTTAGAGGAAAGGTTACGAACTGTAGCCTAAACTTGAGAGATTTTGTAATGAAGGCCAACCTGTATGTCACGATCTTAGGATCTTATGACAATGTGATTAGTATGGACTCGTTGGAATCGCATGATGTGATACTCAACTGTAAGATGAAATGGTTTAGTTTGACCGATGATGAGGGACAGAGAAGAGTGTTTGTGTGTAACATCCACGTTGTTACGTCAACCAAATGAAGTTGTAAGGTAGCTAGAGAGGTAGTGGGGGGGGGCCAGAGGGCCCATAGTGATAATAGTGGAGGTCATTCAATGTAAGGTGGACTAGGTCCACTATATTATTAAATAAGACCCACTATGGTAGTTAGATATAATAAATTGGTAATTAGATATAATTAATGTAAGAGGGCTTCTTAGAAGGTTCTACTTCTAGAAGATTCCTCCTCTAGAATATTCTTAGGAGATGATAGCACTATATAAAGGGGTTCAAGAAATGTAATGAGATATGAAGAGACGTATTGTATTTGGAGCTAAATCTCAATAGGAGGATACCCCCTCGAAGAGGCAAGTGAACAGGAGAGGATCCCTTCCATAATAGGATCCATTGTATGGTGTTGCCCTACCCCAAGGGTTTTCTTCTAATAAAGTGTGGTTTCTTATATATTGCTTTGTGTATCTATTGTGTATTCATTATTTGTGGTTATTATATTGGTAGATTTATTCAGGTTCTTAACAATTGGTATCAGAGCACTTTCCTTGGGCATACATTGTGGACAAATATTTTTTATTTTTGTAGATTTTTTTTTCGGAGAAAAAAAAGAGGGCCGCGACATTCTCGAAGTTTTCGGTATATTTATATGAAAAATTTGCAGAAAAGGGTTGTATATCTGAGTTCCTCTTGGAAAAACACCCAAGTTAAAAAAAAAAATCGTTCGAAATGGAGTCCGGGAAGTCAAGATATTGAAGTTTTAAAATCTGCAATTTTTCAGGGTTTTTTCCATGGACGACGACACGATTTGTTTTTATTTTTGTAGAAGATGGAAGCCAATTTTTCTCAAACAAATTACAGATATAAGTTCCTCTCACAATTTCACCCAATTTCAAAAAAAAAAATCAGCCGAAACGGAGTCCGGGAAGTGAAGTTATGAGCATTTAAACTTCAACAGTTTTTTAGGGTTTTTTTTTCAGAAAAAAACCGTGATTTTTTGTTGTAACTTATTGTTCTATTTTTTGGGGTTTTTTTCATGATGGATGTGGGACCGAAGGGTTCATAGGGTTCTCATTTGGCTATTTCTTCTCAAAACCTTAAATAAATTTTTGAATCATTCAAAGCCTAATTGTTTCACACATTGGATGCATTTGCACATGGCCTCATAGATAGCCTCACAGAAGGCCACAATGATAGCTTTCATAGTATTCAAGATTCATTGAATAACATGTAGGAGATATTTCATATGGAGGGTCTCAGGAATGAATATAATCAAGAAATATATGCTTGGTATGATTTTGAGGCAGATTGTGATGATTGGTATATGGATAGTTGTCATTTCTGGGATGACAACCACTTT